>SJYR01002362.1:84101-138900 GCA_006410655.1 Kobus ellipsiprymnus
CCCAGCCCCTCCTCCCCCTCCAGTGGGAGGCATCCTGGAACACACACACGCACACACATACACACACGCGCACACACGCACTTGCACACATGCTCTTGAGCCCAGCACTCTGCCGCAGTCTCCCACGCTGGCCCAGCCTGGTGCAGCACACAGAGATGGGGCAGGGCTGGCCAGACTGGTGGGTGTCGAGGCTAACGGAGGCAGTAGGGGAGAGGTCCCGGCCTCCCCCACTTCCCTCAGCCCTGCGCTCAGAGCTGGGGGCCAGGGGTGGGGTAGTAGGGTGGAGGTTCCTGAGCTGTTTCCTCCCCTCTGTGCAGCTGTGGGCTTCCCGGCCCTTGGACAGCGGGTCAAGTCATTGGGCCCATTCAGCAGAATTATAAATAGCAGCGTGCGCCTGGACTGGCCCACAGAGCAGCCCCGGCCGCCACAGGGCCCCCGGGCCCCCTGTCCTCCGCCCTCCAGCCGTCCCTCTGAGGCCAGGCCTCCCCCTCCCGTGTGCTGCCGGCGGGTCCCCAGGTCAGTATCCGATGTGCTGTCGCCATGGCAACCCGCCTGTCTCCATCCAGCCCAGGCTCAGGTTGCTGGAGGTGGGGGGTGTGGGCCACTGAAAAAAAGAGGTCTGCTGGCCTGGAATCAAAGGTCATGGCTCCGTGTTGGGGCTTGCTGGCTCTCTTGCGGGCTGGAAAATGGGGTCCTGTCCCCCAGAAATCTCACGCTGCCAGGGAGGGGTGGGACAGAGATGGCTGAGGCTGGGAGGCCTGGCAGCAGGGTGCTGCCAGTGAACTGGGCAAAGTGGGTCAGCTGGGGCCTTGAAGCCAGAGAGATGTGGGTTCAAACCCTGCATGTCTACCTACTACGTAGGTTACCTGGGGACCATCACTTAATCCTCTGAGTTCAGCATCCTCAGAGTTGGGTCAGGAAGACTATTACACCTCTCTCTCCGGGGTCTGCTAAAGAGATCAGAGACCACCCGCTGGAGGCGGGTCCCTCAGTCCTCACCCGTCCTCTCCTTCATCCTCCTCAGCACCAGTGGGAGCAGAGCCTGCAGACTTCAGAGTCACTCTGACTGGCCTCTGTCATTCATCAGCTTGATGGTTTCCAGCAGGCTGCACAGTCTCTCTGAGCCTCGTTTTCTCCATCTGCAAAATGGGCATGCAAACAAGCATCTGCCCCTCACTGTTGTGTTGAGGTTGAGTTGGGCTGCGGTGGGAGAAGCCTCAAGTGCGGTGCCAGGCGCACAGCCAGTGCCCTGCACACGGCAGCTGCATTTGCCATCACTTTCTGAATTGTTACTTGTCTTCCAGTCTTCTCAGCGAGATGATCCTGCCTTCTTCACTAACTCACTGCTCACTTCAGGCAACTCCCTTTCCCTCCCAGGGTTCAGTCTCTCCATCTGCAGAATGGCCACAGGACTACCCCGGCCCTGCCCATGTCTGAGGTTTGTGTATCTCAAGCGGCCCCACTGGGCCGGGCCATATCTATTATTATTAACTGACGCCCTCACCTGAGCCCTGTCCTCAGCCCCCGAAACCTAAGCTGCCTAGTTGCCTGGCAACCAAGGCGCGAGCCAGGGAGGCTTGGGTGTCAGGGTGTCCAGCTGCAGCCCCCTCCCTGAGGGACTGGAGCCCCGTCACTGTGGTCGCCGTGTGGCCGGGAAGCGGGAGGACTCAGGGCTGGGACCTTGGGCCAGGGCAGTCTGGGAGTAGCCTCCCATTGCTCTCATACCTGCCCAGGGCCAGCCTGTCTCAGAGCCCACTTTGCTTGGGGTGAAAGGTGCCATGGGCCTGGGATATTTTTATAGGTGGGGCACGTGGTCAGACTCAGAGAGGGAGAAATCGGAGCCTCCTTGCACTGCTAACTGATACGGCGACTGCCAACGTCACCCCCTGCTTGGAAGCCTGCAGCCCAGGTTTGCCCAAAAGCACAGTTGGTTCCCTGACCTGCTTCTAGCCCCGCCCTCAGGAGGCCTGATGCTGCTTCCTGGAGCTCTGAGGCACTTTGCACGGTCATGTTTAGCCAATCACATCGCCCGTCTGTTGTCCAGGCCCGCATGGCCTTCCCTGTATCTTCGTTCATTCACCCAACAAGCCTTTTACTGAACTTGCCTCCCAGCTCTACTGTGTTCTGCCTGAGTGACCTTGGGCAAGTTACTTTACAAACTCTCTTTGCTTCATTTTTCTTTTCTGCAAAATGGGATAATGAGAATACCTGCCTCAGAGTTGTGATGGGGATCCAATGAGATGTTGCTGTTCAGTCGCTAAGTTGTGTCCAACTTTGCGAACTCATGGACGGCACCATGCCAGACCTCCCTGACCTTCACTATCTTCCGGAGTTTGCTCAAACTCATGTCCATTGAGTCAATGATGCCATCCATCTATCTTATCCTCTGTCATCCCCCTCTCCTCCTGCCCTCAATCTTTCCCAGCATCAGGTCTATTCCAATGAGTAGGCTCTTTGCATCAGGAGGCCAAAGTATTGGAACTTCCGCTTCAGCATCAGTCCTTCCAATAAATGTTCAGGGCTAATTTCCTTTAGTCTTGACTGGTTTCATCTCTTTGCTGTCCAAGGAACTCTCAAGAGTTTTCTCCAGCACCACAATTTGAAGGCATCAATTCTTTGGTGCTCAGCTTTCTTTATGGTCCAACTCTTACATCCGTACATGACTACTGGAAAAAACATACCTTTGACTTTATGGACCTTTGTCAGCAAACTGATGTCTCTGCTTTTTGATACACTGTCTAGGTTTGTCATAGCTTTGCTTCCAAGGAGTAAGCGTCTTTTAATTTCGTGGATGTAGTCACCATCCACTATGATTTTGGAGCCCAGTGAGATGATGTGTATAAAATACTTAGCACAGAGCTTGGCACATAGAAGATGCTGCATAAATGCTAACTTATCGTGATTATTTGTAAGAAATTATGCAGGCACCGTGCCGCACAGGGAGAGAACACCACCAACTTTTCTGAGAACAGGGCTGTGTCCTATTCCTCACCATCCACATCACATCTCACAGGTCCAGGCACGTAGCGGACCCAGAGCAAAAGTTTGCTAAATGAGTGGAAGTGAGAAATGAACTGTTTGCTCCCAAATCCCCTGCTGCTCAGGGAACTGATTGTTGAGACATCGGCTTTAAACCTCTTCTATAATTCTGGGTACTTCTTAGAATCTGTTATGTTTGGCTGCATCATCCACAAAGTTGCCAGAGTGGGTTTGCAGCCTCTCTGCCCTGCGTTTGCTGTGGGGGTAGGGCAGGGGGATGTGTGGCTAATTCAGGTGGCCTTGAACTGCGGGGCAGGCGGCTAGCAGAGCAGTGGGAACCTGAGAGCAAGCGCTACCTTGCACTTTACACCCGGGGGCCTCCCCTGCCTCGCCACCACCCCAGCACTGTCTCAGGGGCCTATGTAAGAACTTGCTTGTCTTCCTGAACCTCAGTGTCCTCATCTTTAAAATGGGCACCCTGCTTCCTCTGCCCCAGGGTCACGGGTGAGACCAAGGGGATTGTACCTTGAAGAACTCCTTCCAGCAACAGTCCTGAATTATAAGATAGTGATGCTATCCATGGAAAAGGGCTGGGCTGGTGTCTCCCCAGGCCTCCCATTCGTCAGCAGATCCACATTGGGTGGCCGCCAGCCCCCTGGCCCGGGGGCGGTTACTAACAGCAGGTGACGCGGTCAGGCTGGCTGCTCCACGATTTTACCCTTGACTTCTTCCAAACACAGGAAGGGACTGCCATCTGCTTCCCAGCCCCTCACACTCAGCCTGCCGGGTCAGCCAAAGACCCTGCCTCGCACCTGTCAGCAATGGAATGGACCAGAATCCCACTGGGGGTTTCCTTATGGATGCTGAAGTTGGCAAAGCCTAAGGGCCTCCTCCCAGCCCTCAGCCCGCAGCCCACCTGGAGGCCAGGCACTATATCCTCCTCCTTGAGGCGGGGGAACCGGGTGGCCCTGGCTTTCTCTCTCCCTGCAGAACAACACATTCCACTCCTGTGACATCCACTGGGTCCAGGTCTGGGAGTCTGTTGCATGCCAAAGTCAAGAGTATAGCTTTGGGAGTCAAACTCTAGTGCAGAACCCAGCGTGACCTTAGCCAGACACCCCACCATCTGAACCTAAGTGTCCTCCTCTGTAGAGTAAAGGAAATCAGAATTCTGACCTTGGAGGCTGTTGTGGGTGTGAGCAAGGTTGTGCATAGAAAAAATTAAATATAAGGAGCAGCACTCACTAGTCCCTGGAGGCTCAGATGGTAAAGAATCCACCTGCAGTGCAGGAGACCTGGTTCAGTCCCTGGGTCAGGAAGATCCCCTGGAGGAAGAAATGGCCACCCAATCCAGTATTCTTGCCTGGAGAATCCCATGGATGGGCTGTAGGCCGTGGGGTCACAGAGAGTCAGACATGATTCTTTCCATTGCTGTTACTGCTGCTCTGACGCGTGATTACTGTGGCCACCTCCCCACCAGGGAGGTGATCTCATTTCCTCTCGTTAGGCTGCAGGAGCCATCCTTCCTGGAGGCACCATCCAGTGACAGGCACACAGTAGGTTCTCAGTGCATGCTCTCTGCCTTTGTTCAAAAGCAAGCCCCTGTGGAAGGACTGGATGAGCCCAGGTCCCAGGCACTCTGGTTCTCTGTTTCTGAGGTCAAGCTGCGGGTTTCTGTGGTCAGTCAGCAAGCCTCTGTTAGACACTGACCCTGTCAGATATGCTGGGGACCCGGAGAGGGGTGGACACAGTCCCCTGGTGTGAACGGTCAAGCCCGGTGGAGGGGTCGACTGATTCTGCCTGGAAGTGGGCTCCGCATGGTGTTCACTGAGGAGGGGCTCTCTTGAGTGGGGCCCTGCAGGGTGAATAGGAGTCTAGCAGGCAGAGAAGAAGCAAGTGGGAGGGAAGAGCTTGTGCTAAACCAGGACAGATTTTTCACAAGGAAGCGTCGAGTTGATTTTTTAAATTTTTTAAAGCAGAAAATTTCCCCACCCCCATAGATGTCTCAGTGTCCAGAGATGACTCTGGCCAACCTGAAGGCAAACATGCCCACTGGGGAGGGGATTCCAGAACCACAGAGGGCCCCCTCCCTGGGCCTGATCCCGTGTCCAAGACTTAGCACAAGCCGGCACACGAGGGTCTCTTAGAAGCCGTCTAGTCTGACCTCCTCAGTTTACAGATGGAGAAGCTCAGGTTCAAAGAGCTAAGGCCAGTGGCACAGTTACAGCTGAGGGCAGACCCCCCGAGGCCCACCCACCGTGGCGGGGGGTGACCAGCCCTGGCGCTGTATGTTCTGTGCAGGATTCCGAGCCCCTAGGCTCCCCCCAGAGACATCACTCTCTGCCGGGCCCCCCACCGCAGGCGCCTGTGTCTTTCTCGTCTTTATTCGTGAAATATACTCAGGGGGCTCTTTGTGAACTTCAAGCTGGAAAGCATCTTGTGGCCGGCCCTATATAAATGGTATTTTGCCGTCACTGTCATTTTGTTCGGGGTAACGGCAGAGTTCCCTGAGCGATGACGTCATCTGGTGACGTGCTGTGGGGTTCCGAGGTTCAGGGCCCCCTTGCAGTTGGCCGTGGAGGCAGTGACAAGGCCTCTGCTACAGGTTGGCCTTCTGTTCTGTTCTGGAACCTTTGCGGGTGCCCCCTCTCACCACCCACCCATCTCCCAAACTGGGAGGCTAAGGTAATCTCAAGGTAGTAATAAAACTCTTTGCCATGACTCATGACTCCCTAACTGCCCCCATACCTAAAGTCTTATTTTTTCCAAAATACATACGTTTCTGCACATCCCAGCACAGCCCGCACTCAGACACGTTCAAACAAGTTTATACACACCACTGTGCAACCTACATGTGTGCTCCCCGACCGTGACCTACACGGACACACACCTGTCTGTATATTCAGGATTGCACAGCCATTCACACGTTCTGCCCTGCCACACACACATGTATGCATCCATGGTTATGAATGTCCAAAGGAGAAGAGGGAGCAGGGTTACTGTGTGTGAGTCCATTAACCGTAAAACAAACAAACGATGTTAGCAAGATCTCAGCTCGACCGAAAGAACTTAGGAATTGCCAGCGTTGGGGGTGGCGTTTAGTCACTAAATGGAATCAGTCTCTTTGCGACCCCCATGAACTGTAGCCCATTGGCTCCTCTGTCCATGGGATTTCCCAGACCAGAATACTGGAACGGGTTGCCATTTCCTCCTGCAGGGAACTTTTCCCGACCCAAGGATCGAGCCTGGGTCTTGGGGTTGGCAGGTGGGTTCTTTCCTACTGAGCCATGAGGGAAACCCCAGGTGGAAGGAGAGAGTGAAACCCCTGTCAAGGGAGGCATGCAGGCATAAGCAGGACTTTACATAGGTGCTCTGAAGGGGCTTGGGTGTCACAGGGATTTTGACCTCTGAGGGCCCTCCTGGTCTCTGGATTCCAGTAAGCTTGGGGAATCAGAGCCTCTTCTGGCTTTCCCTCAAGTTTTACAGACAGTGGCTTCCCAGGTGGCTCAGTGGTAAGGCATCCGCCTATAAGGCAGGAGACATGGGTTTTGCAGGTTTGATCCCTGGGTTAGGAAGAGCCCCTGGAGAAGGAAACAGCAACCCATTCCAGTATTCCTGTCTGGGAAATCCCACGGACAGAGGAGCCCGGCGGGCTGCAGTCCACGGGGTCACAAAGAGTCAGACAGGACTGAGGTGCTAAACAACACAGCCGCTTCTGGGGAGGGGCTTCCTGGAGTGCCCCTGGGGTCCAAGATGTGGTGGACAAGGACCGGCTCTGAGCAGGCCTGATGTCATTGTGGTCTGTGAACCCCCTCTAAAGATGCACACGTAGGAGCCCCCCAAGAAACCCGGCACCCGTTTCATGCCAGGCCTGACCCTGGAGAGGGAGAGAGAGGCGGCAGCTCTGGGCTGGTCAGTCGGTTGTAACAAGGAATCTGGGGAAATGAAGGCCCTGATTAGCAGTAGGTGGCAGGGACTGAAGTGTCTAGAGAGGTAGGGAGTGAGTGAGGGGGCCTGGAGAAAGCTTCCGGGACTTGGAGTTGTATGCGATTTGAGCGTGGGTTCTGACTGCACCTGAGACCCCAAACGTAACCTCCCCTGCAGTACACCCCACAGAGAGCAGGCCCTAGAGGCAGTGTGACATGAGGCCTGGAATCCAGGGGACATCAGTACCTCCAGGAGTTCCTGTATCCCCCTTTTCTGGGAGACTTCCAGAGCCATGGGGAACCCCAGCGGAGAGGGGAAGGGCAGCCATGGCTGGAGGAGGACCTTTGGAAAACAGATTCATGGTGATGGGCGTGCTGGGCCATGCCCAGGGAGAAGGGAGTAGACAGAGCCCCTCACGCCCACCACTGCCAGGCAGCCTCATCACCAGACCTGGGAGGAGGAGGAGAGATCCCGCAAGGCTGGAAAATCAGAGGGGGCAGAGCCACTGGGGGCCGTCATGGGAAGGCTGCCTATGTGGGTACTTCCAGGGTCCAAGGATTGGGGTCTCCTGGGGCCTTGGGAGCACTTTGGATTTTGAGCTCTTAAACTTTCTGGCAGGACTTGAACTGCCTTGAGAAGCTGGAAGGGTCAGGCTGGGGTTCAGGGCTGGTTCTTTGCAAGACATGCGGAGGAGGTGTTTTCAAGGAGTCCCTTAGGCCTCCTGGCCAACTCCTGGGACTGGAGATGGACTAGCACTCGGGGAAAATCCTGCACAAGCATGAAGGTGAGACACATCCCTGGAACATTAGAGAGGGCTGGTTCAGGGGGTGAAAGCTCTGGCAGAGGCCTTGGGCTTGAACCTGGCTCTGCCAACACTTGCTCTGTGGCCTTGGGCCAGTGTCTTCCATTCAGGGTCTATGTTTCCTCATCTAGAAATCACTATCATTCCTGTTGATCGTGTGTCTCTCACTGGCCAGGCCCTGGCCTGAACCCTGTACCCTGTATCAACGCATGCTATTTCCTTAGCTGCCCTGCAACGTAGGAACGATTATTGTGTCCATTTTACAGATGTGGCAACTGAGGCCAGAGAGCTGCTCTGATTTATCCATGATCACTCAGGGCTGGCAGATTAAGAGTTTTCACCCAATCTCTCTTACTCTCTTGTTTAGTGACAAGGGGCTGGGAAAAGAGTAGTTGCTGTTCAGTTGCTCAGTAGTGTCCGACTCTTTGAGACCCCCTGGACTGCACCACACCAGACTTCCCTGTCCTTCACTATCTTCCAGAGTTTGCTCAAACTCATATCCATTGAGTCAGTGATGCCATCCAACCATCTCATCCTCTGTCGCCCCCTTCTCCTCCTGCCCTCAGTCTTTCGCAGCATCAAGGTGTTTGCCGGTGAGTCAGCTCTTTGGATCACATGGACAAAGTACTGTAGCGTCAGCTTCATCATCAGTCCTTCCAACAAATATTCAGGGTTGAGTTCCTTTAGCATTGACCAGTTGGATCTCCTTGCAGTCCAAAGGACTCTCAAGAGTCTTTTCTAGCCCCACAGTTTGGAAGAATCAATTCTTCAGTGCTCAGCCTCAAACAAAGGGGTTCTGACCCGGCTAGGTTGTTAGTCCAATGAAAAGTGGTTAAAGACTCTATGGATGGAAGGAGAAGCTTCCTGGGAGTGGAAGGAAATTCCCTAGAGAAGATGGCACTAGGGATTGTGGGCATAGGGACCAAGACATGGGGTCGAAGGTGACAGGCGAAGAAGAGCCGGTGTCCTGAGTGGAAATGCCAGGCGGCACACCCCCGCCTCGCCTCCTTACGTTCACTTCAGGGCCACACCTCGGCAGCAGGCCCGAGGCTCTACAACAGCTTCCGTGAGGCTGGGGTCCCCTGGGCCCGCGTCCCTGGGGAGGCTGCATTCGCATCTGTCTCTGTGCAGATGGCTGGTGAGTGCAGCTCGCGGCCCCCACCCCCACCCGCACCCCCTTCTGTCGCCGGGACCGGCGGCACAGGGGTGCGTTATTTTTAGAAGCGGCACCATCTGTTCAAGGTGCCGGGCAGATTCTGTTTGTCTCCGCAGCGGCCGGGACAGCCATGCCGCGTCAGGGGAAGGGCTGCAGAGCTGGCCTGCCCTGTGTGGGAGCCAAAGAGAGGCCGCAGGCGCACGAGGTGCGGGATTCTGGGGTCTGGGGTCTGGAGCCTCCGAGGCCATGGCTCTGGGGCCAGGGCAATCGGCGTGGAGGACAGGCTAGGTGTGGGGGTGTCCTGTGCTCCCAGCACCCCACCAGGTCCCTGGGCCTGAGCCTGGATCTACCTCCTGACAGATTCTGAGTGCCCTGCCCTGACCTTACCCCTGCCCTCCAGCTTTGGGTAGAGAACAGAGACCTGGGGGTGGAGGACAGTATGATGGCCAGGCCATGAGGATCCCTGGTGGGATGTCACACTGAGCGTGGCAGAAGACGCGGACCTGGCCGGTATGCTCCACACGGGCGGAAGCGTCTCCCTGCTGGACCCAAGACGCCCAGCATGTCCCACTACCTTTGCCACCACCTGCCCAGCTTCAGAGTCATCTCAGAAGGGACTTAGGCAAGGCTTCTGATGGCAGATTGCTTGGGCTCAAATTCAGTGGTGATGTGACCCTAGACAACTTCCTTAACCCAGCAAAGCCTCCATTTGCCCGTCTGTGAGATGGGATACTGGAGCATCTGCTTCCCAAGTCCTAGGTGCCAGTTTGCCAGCTTGCTGGCTGTAACGCTCGCCCCCCGTTCCCCCAGCTGCCTTCAGCATCCGCTCGTGCGGCCACTCGGCCGGCCAGTTTCCACTTTCCAAATGCGGACTACACCTCAGATCTGTTCTTTCCAGGCAGGTTGTTTCGTCAGCTACAGAACCAGCACTGGTGGAAACCAGTCTTGTGCTGGGCACTGGGGAAGCTCTGTTCTCAGGGAGTTTAATCTAGTGGAGGAGGCAAGCTGGCAGAACCCACCCCAAGACTGAGGGTGGAGGGTGCAAAGTCAAAGAATGAGCCACATGTGACGGGCTGGAAGAGGGAAGGGGGTTCAAATGTTTAACAGAGGAATTGGAGAATGCCTGACAATGCAGGAGCCTCAGAAAACGTGGGTCTGATCTCTGGGTTGGGAAGATCTGGAGAAGGACATGGCAAACCACTCTGTAGTCTTGCCTGGGAATTCCCATGGACAAAGGAGCCTGGCGGGCTACAGTCAGTGGGGTTGCAGAGAGTCGGACACGACTTAGCAAATGAACCACAACAGTGATATGTCACAGCAAAGTGAGAGGTTAGTGTTAAGGCTGGACCTTAGAGAGGAAGGGATGTTTTTGTTACTGTTGTCTTTTTCTAAAAATTAGTTTCTAATGTGAACCATTTTTTAAGTCTTTATTGAATTTGTTACACTATTGCTTCTGTCTTATGTTTGGGGTGTTTTGGCTACAAGACATGTGGGATCTTAACTCCCTGAGCAGGGATGGAACCCACACCCCCTGCGTTGGAAGGCAGAGTCTTAACCACCAGACCGCCTTCCAGCAAGGAAGGTTTTGAATAGTGGCAAAGCGGGTGTAGACAATCCTGGAGAGAAGAAACAGTGTGCACGGAGGGGGGATGAGGAGGAGGAGCATGTGTTTGTTGTTTGGGAAACACAAGGAGTTCACTCACACCAGAGCCCAGGAAAGTTGGCTCTGAGCCGGTGAAGCAGGATCTTGGGCGCAGTGGTCGCGAATACGTTTGGTTGGTTTTTTAAACAGGCATCAGGGAGCCAGTGACATTTTTAATGCAAAGCACGGCATGCTCAAATCTGAAAAGTTTTAGAGTCAGCCAGGTCCCAACTCTACTCCTGGCTCCACCGCTCATTAACTATGTGACCTGGACATGATGTTATTTCACCTCTCTGAGTCTTAGTTTCCTCATCTGTAAACTAGGCTTAAGAATGCCTCCCTCATGGGCTTCTTGTGGAATCAGATGTTTTCAGAGCCGCTCAGTAAGTAGGAGTCCCTCTCAGCATCACACTGGGGACTGTGAAGGGGATGAGGAGCCAGTCGAGAGGCTGTGAATGAGGAACCTGAGCAGGGTCAGGAGCCCAGGCCAGGGAGGAAGATGATGAAGCCTGAGCTCTTACCCCAGTGCCCCCTGGCTCGGGCACCTGATTGAGTACAAAGAGGGAACAGAGTCAAGAGCAACCCTAAAGGTCCAACTCCTGACTCGATGGACATGAGTCTGAGCCAGCTTTGGGAGTTGGTGATGGACAGGGAAGCCTGGCGTGCTGCAGTCCATGGGGCTGCAAATAGTCGGATGCGACTGAACAACTGAATGGAATGAACTGAATGGCCCAACCCTGGGCAGATGCTTTTTATTGACACAGAGGTCACAGAAGGATAGGGACATTTGGGAGTGTCTGAGAGCCTGGACAACCTTCAGAGGTGGCATTTGGTAGTCATGGGGAGTTTGGTTCTAGAGCTTAGGAGGAAGGACAGGGTGGAAATGTCAGTTTGGGAACCACTCATGTTAGGATGCAAGTTGATGTTAGGTGGGTGGCTTTGCCAGGGAGAGGTGAGGCATTAAGAGGGTCAAGGGCAGGACTATGGGAAAAGCCCAGAGTTCGCCCAGAACAGAGAAGCGGTACGGACCCCTGGGCAGAATTGTTCAGAGAGGCTATCGGAGAGTGGGAAGAAGGGATGGGGTCATTGGGTGTGGGTAAGAGTGTAGAGACAGAAGGACCCTGGAGCGGCTGGTGGGAGTCATTCCCAGAAGATCCTACCACCTAACCCAGCAGGAAGTGGCATTTGAGAAAGCGGGAGCTGGAGGTGATTTTGAGCCATAGACTGGGTTACAAGAGCAAGACAGGAGTCTAGAACCCAGAACCAGTGGAATGTTGGCTACGAGAGGAAGAAAGCCTGAAAGAAGGACTGCAATGGAATCCCCACGAACTCTAGGGCAGTGGTTCTGCCTGTTTAAAACTTCCCAGCCCCAGTGCCAGAGGTGGACTCATTTCTGCAGGCCTGAGCCTGGAAACTTATGTTTCAGCCAATCCCCAGGTGATGCCTGGGGAACCACACTTTGAGCAGCCCTGCTCTAGCGTCCTGAGCTCCACTCAGAGAAGCATTTATCAAGAGGAAGGAAAGGAAACGTTAGCCTTGGAGGCTGCTCCTGCTCTCGGCTCCTCCTTTGGCTTCCAGGCCTTCTGATCCATTGCCTTTAGGTCTGAGGCCAAGTCAGCGTCCAGACAGAGATGGCTAGCTATCCACTGAGGAGTCACTGAGGGAGGTGACCTGGGGTGGAGCATGAAAGGCAGTGAGTGCACAGCCACCAACCAGGGGTAGTTCTTCTTGAGCCCAGAAGACTCGCTTCAGTAGTGAGAAATACAATCTGAAAAACATCCTCCGACACGTACCAATACAACCTCCTGCCAGTGCCCACATCAGTCTGACTTCCCTCCTTCTCTGAATCTGGGAATCCTGCTTTTCTGCCTTTTCCTCTTTTCTATATAGTTCTGCCTCTTGGCCTCTGTGTGCTCAGGCCACATAGAATGACTTTTCCTCAAGCCTTAGCTTCCTGCCTCTCTGATTTGGACCCCAAAGAACTTAGCGATTCGAAAGTAGTCTCCCAACTTGAACTCATTCTTTGGCACTTCTGTGGGTGAGTTTTCCTTCCCCGTCCCATGGAGGAATGAATTTTATAGACTCAGACACACTGAGATGCAGCCACTTAAATACAGTCCCAGCAGGAACCAGAGGGAAAGGGTAAGGCACAGCACAAAGGAATGGGTCATTAACAGGGGGTTTCTGGCATTGGTGACAGATGGCACTGATGGGTCAAAGTGAGTCTTCTCTATAGTCGTGCAGTTGGCCCCAAACGACCTTTTGTTTAGTCTCATTTTCTTGGCTCAAGCCTGCTCACAGGGACACCCCATTGCCTGACAACCTGGCTTTGAACGACAGCACCAAATACCTGGGGTCAGCTACCCATGCTTGATCACAGAACTCATGAAAAATGTCCTGTGCCCTCCCTACCCCACCCACACCCAGCTCCTCAGACTTCCCAAGCCTGTGCGCCATCAGTCAGCACTGCTATCCTGGATAGCTCTAGGGGCACTTATAACCCTTTGCCCTATGTCAGCACCACAGAATACGGACAGCTCCTCGACACGCGGTCCCTATACCCACCCCAGATCCCAAATCAGTACTGTGGCCTTGGGGACAGCTCCCAGTGGAGACAGTTCCCCAGTGCCTGGTTCTTTGTCCTCGTCAGGGGGCTGTCAGTCAGCACCACAACCACACGGACAGCACTCACGCCCAGCCTCTGCTGGTCAGCCGGCAAGGGGAGAGAGGGGGCCCTATGGTTATCAGGTTCCCTGGCCTTAGCTACCCAATCCCTCCCTAGCACCCACCTCCATCCATCCGTCAGCACTTCATCCCTGGAGACGGCTCCCTGAGCCCCAAGGAGCCAGTGACCTGTTGTTGATGATCAGAGCACTCGCATGGCAGAACCCCGTGTATCATTACAGAGGCCAGAAAAACGGGCGGAGACTGGTCTGGTGGAAAGAAGGATGTAACTGGGCCCCAAAGAGTTTCTGTGTGCTTGTGTTTGAGAGCTGACTGCCTCCCGCCCCCAAACCAAAGACCTCATCCAGTCCCTGCGGGCTTCCTGTTTTCTCCTCTGTAAAATAAGAGTGTGGCGGTTCCTGTGTCGTAGGGCTGTTGTGAAGGATTAAATGAGATAACAAAGGTGGAGTGCATAGAATGGTACTGGACACACGTGATCCAAGTGTTGCCCTTATTGTTGGTTTGTTTGTTCTTGTCCTTTCAGCCCTCTGCTTGTAATCTGTGAGGACAAAGCTGGGGGTAGGAGAGGAGCAGGCAGATGAAGCCTGAAGGGGATGGTGTCACTCTAGCTAGTTAGGATCTGGAGGCTGGGGACAGCCAGTGCATCTGTAGGGAGAGCTGGGCAGGGTGAGAGATGAGACTGGGGAGGTGGCCAAGACATTTGACTGAAACCAGAGGACACTGTGGGCTTCGCAGGTGGCCCTAGAGGTAAAGAACCTGCCTGACAATGCAGGAGACATGAGAAACTCGGGTTCGACCCCTGGTCAGAAAGCTCCCCTGGAGGAGGGCGCAGCAACCCACTCCAGTATTCTTGCCTGGAGAATCCTATGGACAGAGGAGCCTGGCAGGCCACAGTCCATGGGGTCCAAACGAGCTGGACATGACTGGGTGACTTAGCATGCACACCCACGCAGAGGACGCTCAACAGAGCGGCTGGTCCATCTTAGGCAGAGCCCTCGAGCTGCACGTACCCTCTCTTGGAGGTAAGATGAAGTCTCTCCCGACACTTTTCTGCCTCAGCTAAGCTTTCTTGCCTCTATCTGCTGATGACTTTACTGTTTGTCCTTCATCAGAAAACCCTCCTTTAAAAAAAAAAAAAAACTTTACTGTTTTTCTTTCATCAGAAAACCCTCCAAGTTTTTTTTTTTTTTTTTTTTTAAGGGAAGGTGTATAACAGGGAGAACATAAAGGGTACAAATCTTGGGAGGCAGGCACTTCCATGCAGAGGCCAGCGGGTGTCAAAGGCACCAGGTGAATCCTTGTCAGCTTGTGATTCCTAGGTTCTAGGACGTTTCTCCTTCCTCCAGCCTCCAGCCAAGCAGGACTCGGCTTGCAGCTAGGATGGTGTTCCTGCTGGGCACAGCAGGGCAGCAGGGAGGCTCAGGAAGTGCGTCTGTCCTGAGCAGCAAGCATCAGGTGATGGGAGAATCCTTGAGGAGGGTGCTAAAGCGGCTCTCTGAGACTGAGTATCTGTCCAACCCCCCCCCCCTCACTTTATAGGGAAGAAGGCAGTGGTCTGAGGCTATTCTGTGAGTTGGTGAAAAGCAATGGGACACAGAGGCTTTGGACTCAAGCAGGCACCCATCTGTAAGGCACTGGCCATCTGTAACCCTCTGAGCCCAGCTTTCTCTCCTGTAAGTTGGGAACAGTGATACTGAACAGCCCATGCAGGCGTGCACTAAGCAATCCATGTTAATAGTGGAGGCAAAGCTGAGATTGGAACTCCGCAGATGCAGTTCCCAGGCAAGTGCCATTTGGATTGAAAATGAAAGTTGCTCAGTCATGTCCGACTCTTTGTGACCCCCATGGACTAAACAATCCATGGAATTCTCCAGGTCAGAATACTGGAGTGGGTAGCCTTTTCCTTCTCCAGGGGATCTTCCCAACCCAGGGATGGAACCCAGGTCTCCCACATTGCAGGTGGATTCTTTACCCGCTGAGCCACAAGGGAAGCCCAAGAATACTGGAGTGGGTAGCCTGTCCCTTCTCCAGCAGATCTTCCCAACCCAGGAATCAAACCGGGGTCTCCTGCATTGCAGGCAGATTCTTTACCAGCTGAGCTACCAGGTAAGCCATTTGGATTACATTGCCCCCAAACCCAAAGCAAGAGTGGTGCAGGAATCATTCAACATGGTCGTGGTCAGCGGACCCTGACCATAGGGTTTGGGGGAGGGCTCTCTGTGGCAGAGTAAACCGACCCTCAGCTAGAAAGGTGGTCTGTGTACCTCCCTTGCTCTCTCCAGAATCCCAGTGCCTGAGGCAGGGCCTGAGATGCAGCTTTTTATTGAATAGGTAGATGGATGGATGAGTGGGTATGTGAGGCACCCAGAGGACCAGAAATGTGGGGTTTTCCCTACCATCTAACACTGGAAACTCCTGTGGAGAACAAGGGGCAGTGGAGAGAGTTGACCCTGGTGGTCAGGGAATCCACCCTCCCTCAATTCAGGCAGGAGGCTGGGAAGCTACGTGAGAAACCCCAAGTCCCTAACAACCCACCCCCTGTCCCTGCTTCTGCCATCTGTGCCTTTGAGGCTGATGCGTGGCTGTTTCTGTGGTTTTTTTTTTTTTTTTTTAGATTTTCCTCTTCTGGTTAACAGGATAGGAGTTTTCTAAAAATAGCACTAAACTCGCTTCTGAGGCATTCATTTTCAGTTCCCTTCCTCTTTCCCTGTGCTCTCTCCTTGACTGTGAGAATTCAGAGCTGAAATCATCGTTGTGAGCTTTGATGCACGCACGCACACAAACATAAAGGACATTCCGTCTCTCAGAGAGGGGCGGCTAAGGCAGTAGCTACAGCCCCTCCCCTGACTGTCCAGTGAGGCTGCCCCTCTCTCTCCAGCTGCCAGCTGAGTTCCCCTGTCTCACCCTGGTCAGCACCCAGCAGGAGGGTCCCCTTGGCTGGAGTGGGGTGTGGGGAGGGGATACAGAAAGGCCAGAATTTGCACCCAGGAGAGGAAGGAAAATGTCCTGCCTGTGGGGATCAGTCAAGACCCGAGCAGAAGGGAGACTAGCCCTTCGAGCTGTGCCTACAAGCGCGGACCCGCCCCAGCCTTCCAAGCTGTGCTGGGGGCCTTGTGGGCACCGTCAGCCTGAGACCTGTGTTAAGAACAGCAGCATGGGGACAGTCTGGTTGAGCAGATAGAGGAGGGGAGTGAGTTAAGTTAGCGTCCTCAGAACAGTCACTGTTTAACGAGTCTCCCTCTCACCGGGCCAAGTTCCATCTCAGCTGAGTCCTCACCCGGCCCTAAGAGGGAGGCTGTCGGGCTGGCTCTGTTCCAGGAAGATGAGACGGATGCACAGGGAGGGGTGAGGAGCCTTGCCCCCACCTCACCCCACATCTCAGAACCCCCACCTGTCAGCGTCAGGCCTCGTCATCGGGGATCTCCAGATGGGGTCTGTGTCCCCACATGGCTCACTCACTGGTGCTGGGGAAGATTCAAACTAAAGAGTGACTTTATAAATACATATTAAGGTGGCATTTAAATTCAGCACATCTGAAAACAGAAGGATTCGGCATCCGGAAGTTATTTTTAGCGCCTAATTCATTTGCAGTGTCCCAGCTACCATCCTTCAGTTAGGGTTTGAAGAGCTGTTGGTTTAGGTTTGGGGGTGTTTTTAAAAAAAAATAAAATCCTTCCTTTGAAAGATGGATTTCATTTTTGTTAAATTAACTCCCCCCCGCCAAAAAAAAACATTGCTCCTTCCTCTGCCAGTCTCTCCTGGCAAAGACTTTTTATTAAGGTGCCCCTAACCTACTCGAGTCATTGAAGTATAACAGTACAGAGTCATTTAAATGCTAATAAGATGAAACTGAAAGGCACAAAGCCAATATTGTCAGAACGTTCTCCTGGAGTCCAAAGGGGCTGTTGTATCAGAGCCAGAAGGGACCCCAGAGAACACTGCTCCAGTCTCTTCACTTTCCACATGGGAAACAGGCCCAGGTAGGAAAGAGGCTTGGTCACCCAGCAGGAGCTTGGAAAACGGGGAGGAGCTTTTCAAGGGGCTGTGGCCTCAGCTGGCTGTGTGACCCCTAGTGTGTAGCGTAACCTCTCTGGGCCTAGGCCTGGCTCTCTGCCCTGCCCAGGCCCATGCCTTAGTTTGGGTTGCTGTAGAACAAAATACCATAGGCTGAGCAGCTTAGACAACAGAAATTGTTTTTCTCATAGTGCTGGAGGCTGGGAAGTCCAAGATCAAGTCACCGGCAGATTCAGTTCCTGGTGAGAACCCACTTCCTCACTTACAGATGGCCGTCTCCTCACTGTCCTCACGCAGTCAAGAAAGATCGTCTCTCCCAAATCTCTTTTTATAAGAAGACTAGTCCCATTCATGAGGGCTCCACCCTCATGACCTAATTACCTCCCAAATGCCCCCCCTCCAAACACCATCACACTGGGGATTAGGACCTTCGGCACATGAACTTGGGGCAGGGGGACACGTTCAGTCCATAGCAGCCTGTGTGCCCAGGACTTCACACAGGGGGCACTGTCAGCATGCTGTTGAGAGCTGGCTGCAAACGAACCTCGTTGCAACCCTGAGGGAGGTGCACTTGCCAACAACAGGAGGGGTAGGTAGGAGGGGGGCGGGAGGAGGCACAGAGGCCAGTTTACTGCAGCGTGTCTGCTCCAGGGGCCCGGAGCTGCAGAGACCCACACGCTGGATCTCAGCGGGTTCTCACCGCAGCCAGCATGGCAGACGGGCCAACCTCACTAGGCAGATGAGCCCCAGACTTCTCCAAAGTCACACAGCCCATTTTCCTGCAGGGAAAGAATATTCCCTACTCATATTAAGAGACAAAGCTTCCCTGATACCCTGGGCCCAATCACATCTTCCTGCTCTAGATATCCACAGCATCTGGGACTGCCTTCTTGTTGCGGCAAACCCACCATGTTATAACAGGTCTTTTGATTGTCTCTCTTGCCCCTTGTCAGCTCCTGGAGGGCAGGACCCATGTCTGGATTATCCACTGCCTGGCACAAAGCAGGTGCCCACAGCACAGTTAATGAACGGATGACTGGATGGATGGATGGACGGATGGGAGGGTGGATGCATAAATGGTTGAAGATCATTGTTCCTCTTCACACAACAGCCATTAAAATCACCAGTCGCCCAGTAACTGAGGCCTACTGTTGTCATCACAGATATAATTACTGCTAACGGTTCTCGTAGTTCCTGGTGTCAGAGATGTAATTATCGGTGCCTGTAAGCCACGCCGCAGGTAGCAAGAGGACAGATAGAAAACAGCCCCTCGGGGTTAGAGAGTCCCTTGTGGTTTGCAAAGCACTTTTGTTCACATATGGCACTTCATTTAAGCATCGTAAGTGCCCCGTGAGGGAGATACTACCAGGGAAGGCAGCAACACCTCCTGATTAAGAATAGGTCTCTGGATCCAGATCTCCTGGGTTCAGCTCCCAGCTCTGCCACTCACTAACTCTGTGAGCTTGGATGCGTGACTTCACCTCTCTTGGTCTCGGTTTCTCTGTGTGTTTTGGTTTCTAGGGGATAACAAGACTGTCTATCGCAAAAAGTGCTTGTGTGCATTGGTGATCGTTCTGATCATTAGTGCTTACCATGTGCTTGTTTTGATTCTAAATATTCTGCATTAAATAATGCATTTAAGCCTCATAATACCTATGAGGTAGATACTATTACTCTCCCTGCTTTTTTTTTTTTTTTTAAGATAATGAAACTGAAGTTAATTTGCCTCCGATTCTGCTGAGAGGTGACAGAACTTGAAGCCAGAGGCTGTGTCTTCCAGAGCCCCTCCAGTTAACCTCTGCAGCATCTCTGCACACAGCTCTGTGTGGTCCTTGCCTCACCTACTCCTCTCAGAGATGTACCATTGGGATCCAGACTCAGGGGTTTTGGGGGCGGTGTGTGCTTGGGTGGCTGAGGACCCTGAGTGTTCCTGCAGGACTGTGGGTGGGAGCCCCAAGCACACACTTTCTTTGGTGCCTCGTGCCTCTGCTTAAGGCATCAGCTCCATTCTAAATTCTGCTCCACGTGACACAGGTTGACCCCAGTGTGAAAACCAGGCTTCCTACTGCATCACTGAGTGAAGGGCCCTCCTCTGAGGCATGACAGGCTTCTCCTGCGGCTCCAGCACCCCCTGCCCCAGGCTGGGAAGCCCTGTACCCCGAGTGGACACGCACTGGATTTGAACATGGTTCATAATTAGTTTCCAGTAAACCGAGAGGTCACTGGGGGCCAGGGCAGACTGACTTCTTTTATAGACGAAGAAACTGAGCCTCGCAAAAGTGAAGGGACTCACCCAGGACCCCACAGCCAGGACTTGAGAGAGCTCGGATTTAAACCCGGATTGCTGTGATTTAGAATCGGGTGTTGCTCGTCCGCCATCGGTCTTGGTCTTCAGCGAGAAAGGAGGGAGCTCCCCCTAGTGGGAGGGGAAAGAGCAACGGGCTGGGAGTCGGGAGATCCAGGCCACCTCTGGGCTCCGTCCACCTTTGTTCTGTGTGTCCCTGGACAAGTTCTTTGCCCTTTCTGGGCTTCAGGTTCCTCCCTGGGAAAATGAGAGGAACCCTGAAATTACCTCAAGCTCTAAAATCCTGTGCAACAGGAAAGGACTGCAAAGGAAAGAGAAGGGGCAGGGGAAGGGACACGTTGGGGGTGGGGTTGGGGCCGGGGTGGGGGCTGAGTCCCATCTGTCTGCCCCCACCTCACCCTCATCGTCCTGGACCTTGGATGGCCAGCTGTCTATTCCTGCTGGGCGGGGCCAGTTCCCGTGCCAGGCCCGGCCGAGCTCAGCAGAGGCCCTTTGTCACCCAACGCTTGCCGGGGCCTTGGCCACCGGTGTTGGGTGTCTGGGTGGATTGGGTTCTCTCCTGGCAGCCTCACAGATGCCACACTCCTGCAAGGGTGGCCGAGCGGGCAGGGAGAAACCGCCCGTGCTCGCGCTCCCCGAGGGACGTGGCAGCCACTGTCCGTGGTGCTGGACTGTAGGCCCCCCGCCAGGTGAGGGTTCTGTGGAGCCCAGCTCATGCTGACGTCCGTGGTGACATCCTGTTGAATGCACGTGAGCTGGGTCCTCTCGCCAGGACACGAGGGCCTTGATCAGTGTGCTTGCGGACTGTAGGTGGAGCAGGGGGCTTTCTTCCATCCCCATGCCTGTGGGGAGAACAGAGCGTATCAGCAGACACAGGAGACCTGGAAGGGGGAGCATCTGTGCTGGGGGGAGGAGCCTGGGAGCTGTGAACTTTGGGGGAGGGGGTTGTGCCCCGATTGTGTGGGCATGGCATGTGTGTAAACAGGGTTGTGAGCACGGGTGTTTCTGAGGGGAGGAGGTGGGGCTGTTAAGATGACGCCTGTAAATGTGACTACGTGTGACAGTGTGCATGGTGGGGAGGGGTGTCCACCGGGGCGTGTGCGAAGGGGAGCCCTTGTGTTGGGGAGTGTGTGTGGCTTTGGTTAGGCCCTAAAGTAGGCGGATTGGGTGTTGCTCCCTGAGCTGTGTGTCGAAGGCTGTGAGTATACCGGGGTTCGTGTCATGAGGTCAGTGTGTGCACAGTGGGCCGTTGAGGGGGCAGAGTGTGTTATGAGGATGCATCAGGCTGTACCTGGGGGAGGGATAGTGTGGAGTGCCCGGTGGGCATCAGTACGTTTGGGTTACAGTGTGTGCTGGTGGGGTGTTATATGAACATCAGCAGCCGGGTGTGTGTACGTGTAGTGAGTGTTATTTGGGGTAGGGTGTGTGTGTGTGTGTATGGCACCTGAGTGCCTTCCTGAGCACTGCCCCCTGTGGCCCCCGGCACCTGACCCTCATCATCTCTCTGTGCTTGTCCCTGCAGGAGCCCCCACCCCTGACCATGTAGATGCCACCTCCCGGAAGCAGCATGGGCCCCGCTGAATGGAGACTCCTGAGTCTGCAGCCCTGAGCCCCTCTGGCCCCTGGACCTCGCCCCACGCCTGGGGACGCCCCTCGGAGCCCACCGCCACTGTCGCCAGCCCACCTCGGCCGCCCCCTGGAGCTGGCCACCCGGAGCCACAGCCATCCGGTGAGGCTGTGCTGGGGACAGCCACGCGGAGCCGTCGGCCGGCGGCCTCCTGTGCAGCGCTGACCCTTGGGCCCGCCCCGAGCGGGGACTGTGGCAGACATGGGTGACATGACCAACAGCGACTTTTACTCCAAAAACCAAAGAAATGAGTCGAGCCATGGGGGCGAGTTTGGGTGCACGATGGAGGAGCTGCGTTCCCTCATGGAGCTGCGGGGCACTGAGGCCGTGGTCAAGATCAAGGAGACCTACGGGGACACTGATGCCATCTGCCGACGCCTCAAAACCTCCCCTGTTGAAGGTAGGTGCGGGAGGCTCCCACCTGGGGTTTGGGTTCAGGGGTCAATGAGACCCTGGGCTCCCTGCTCCAGGCCCCAGGAATCTCTGTATCTGGACTTCAGCATGGAACCAATGAGCCGATTCCAGCTCCCCGGCTCCCCGCCACTGGGCTTGGTCATGTCCGACTCTCGCATGTCCAGACTCTGACTGGGGATCCCTCAGTCTGGGGCAGCCGTGAAGCTTCTAGGATGATGGATAGGCAGGAAGCTGGGCCATCGTGGGAAGGGTGACGGACGCGCGTGTGTGTCATACCTTGAAGATGGCGTGGGGCCTTCTTGTGTATGCATGTTAAGTCGCTTTAGTCGTGTGCAACTCTCTGCAACTCTATGGACTGCAGCCCACCAGGCTCCTCCGTCCATGCGATTTCCCAGGCATGAGTACTGGAGCGGGTTGCCTTTTCCTTCTCCAGGGAATCTTCCCAACCCAGGGATCGAACCCGCGTCTTTTATGTCTCCTGCATTGGCGAATGGGTTCTTTACCACTAGCGCCACCTGTGGCAGGCCTGTGATCTCCAGAGAGGGGAGGTTTCAGCCTCCTGGGGGCTCCCCTAGAGGGGACCAAGGCCAGGTGGTCTGCTGCAGCTTAGAGAGGAGAGACAGCAGCCTAGCCTGGGCACCAGAGCTCAGAGTTTGGGTCCCCTCCCCTCAGTCCCCTTCCCCTCACCACGTGAGAGAAGCGCTCACTACGTACACCCCTCAGGCTCGGGTGTGAGGCACTCTGCCCTGGTGCTGCGGTTCTGCACAAAGAGGCTGCCTCAGTTTCTTCCTCTGGAAAATGGGGCTCATGCTTGTCTCACAGTGCCTAGTGGAAGCCCGAGCACACACACAGTAGGTGCTCAATGTGTGGCAGGCATTATTATTCTAAAGAGAGTGGATGACATTCCTCCTCCAGGGATAGGCCACAGTCTGGGAGGCAGGCAGTGTCTGAAATCTCACCCCTACTGACAGGCGACAAATATGAGGCCGGAGATCACTCCCACACCATCTCCCGACTCCAGCCCCGGGGCACTAACCCTGAACGCACTCCGTGCAGAGGCTGCCCGTGGGCCTCGCCACTCAGCTGGGGCCAGGCGGTCCCTCACTGTACCGGCACCCGTGTGCCCAGCGGTGCTGGGGTTCAGTGTCTGTCTTGATCTGGGGCCCGCCTCTCTCACGTCAGGAGGAAAAGCTAAGATGAGTCCTTCCCAGGTTGGCTCCTGTCGCTGACGTTTTGCCCATGTTGCTGAGTCTAGGCAGAAGTTTAGAAACATCTTTTTCTTCTTTGATGTTAGGTTTGGTTTTGGCAGGGAGAATGGAAATCGAGGAAGCATCCTTTCTTCGCTGTGTGACTCTAGCTCAGGGCTTGAGAGTGGGCTCGGCCTGGGGGGCTCCTGGCCCCAGCCTCCTGTGAACACCTATGCACGGCAGAATGGTCTGTGCTGTCCTCCACTAGCAGGTTGGCACAACTAGCCTGCTAGGAGACAGGGTTGTCCCAGTGGTCTTTGCCTTTTGAGTGGGACCAGGAGATTCTCTTAAGTCAGAAATTCTTAAGTGTCTCTGGACCCCCAGACTCTGCAGAAAACCTGATGGAAACTATGGCCCCTCCCCTACCCAGAAAAACAGCCAACTGCGCGCAACAGTGTGGTCTACACTGCCAGCAGATTCGCAGAGCTCTTCAAAGCCGGGCCCTGGATCCCGGGTTAAGAAACCCACCCTCCCCTCCCAGCTGAGAGGCTCTGGGACACTGAATGGCTCACAGCCACGCTCCGGGGCTGGGGGCAGCAGGTGCGTGCCTAAGGACAGGAGCCCCGTCCTGCTCCTCTCTGGACACCCAGCTCCCAACCTGGTGCCTGGCATAGAGAAGGGTGGATAACTGTCCCTGATAACCCTGAGATGTGGCCACTGAGTCCCCAGTCCACAGAGAGCAGCTCTCAAGTGGCTGAGCGGCCACCACAGCAAATCCCAGACCTAGTGCAGCCAAGGGCCCCAGGGATCAGAGAAGTGAGGTGGGTGGACTTCCTGGAGAAGGCGGTACTTGAACTTGGCCATGGAAGAAAGAAAAGGGAAAGCACATGATGTGGCACAGAGCAGCATCTGTTAGACGGAATTCCCCAGACTGCTGGTGCGCTGCGGGAAGTGAGGCATTCTGTGGAAAGAGAAATAAAGGAGACTGTTTTCTCATCTGTAAAATGGAAGCAATGATGACTATAGCTCTGCCACCTGTCATTTGTATGCCCTTGAGACTTTTATCTGACCTCGCCAGACCTTGGTTTCCTAATATTTCGTGAGCATCAAGTGAGATGTCTGATGGTTGAAAGGTCTCTGAGGAGGGGGAGAGCCCACAGAGGGATTAACCAGAACCCCTGCTGCGTTGCTGCCCTGAGGGATCTCCCAGGTTGCAGACGGAGCTGGGGGAGGTTTGAGGAAGGACCAACAAGTGTAATGCTACCCTTGGACTTGGACTTGGACTTGGACGACTGGGATTCAAATCCCAGCTGGGCCGTTTGACAGCTGCGTGTTTCTAGGCAAGTTCCTCAGCCTCTCTGTGCCTTCGTTTTCTCATCTGAAAAAAATGGGAAAGTACTAGTGACTACCTCGTAGGGCTGTGATGAAGTAGTGTGTGAAATAGTTTGACACAGCATCTACCAGGCTCAAGGACAGCGCTGTGTGTTAGGGTTGAGCCCCAGCAACTGAACGCCTCCGTTTCCCCATCAGTTACACAGATTTTGAACACCGAGTGAGGTCAGGCACACGAGTGAGGCCCAGCCCGCGCATCCTTCTCAGCCAGCATCAGCTCTTGTTTCCAGTATGATTGTCACTACTTTGGAAGAAGTAGCAGTGATTTCCAGAAAGGCTGGAATCCGACTCTTACGGGACACTGGCCCATGTCCCAGCTGGCACTACACACATTTTCCCAGGCTCTTCTGCATCCTTGTCACCCACCTCCCTGCCCGCAGGTGATGTCCCCCATTTCACAGATGGGAAGCAAGAGGGCTCAAAGTCACCACCATGGCTCACAGCAGAGCAGACTCTGAACATAACTGTGTGAGGCTCCATGCCCAGCCATGCCCTCAGCCCCGAGCCATGCACGTAGCCTGGGAACAGTCCTGCAAAGGTGCCCTCTGTCTGCCAGGGGGAGCCACCAGGGCGCTTTCCGTCTTCTCTCTCCCCTGCAGCCTTTTTCCTGCCCTGGTTGGCCCTCTTCTGACTCAGAGCAACGCTTGGCCTCCCGCCTCAGCCCGTGACTCCAAAGCCCTGTAATCCAGGGCTGTCCTGGCTCCAGACAGAGGCCCAGGTGGGCCATTCCCAACCCCCTCTGCCCTCATCTGCTGACGTCAGCAGGGAGTGGCTTCTGAGTCACAATCTGGGAAAGTGCCCCAGTGCTCCCATAAATCTAGCTACTTTCAGGCAAAAAGATTGCTGAGGGTGATCGAGGGGGTTTGAAACCATAGAGGTCAGCTGCCACCCAGGGCACCACCTGCCGCCCACCCTGACCATGAGCTCAGCGCCCACAGCCTGGCAATACTGGATATTTCACTGGGCCACGGAGCACCCCTGCTCTCCTCTCCCACTGTGGGTCCTCTTCCATCCTGGTGATGCCCTTCCCTTGGTGCCCTCCACTCTCCTTCCACACCCATCCGGCAGTAGGCCCCCTGATGCCCAGGTTTGACTCCTGACTGGCTTACTCTGAGAGACATTGGGAGAGCTCAGTGAATCTTCTCTGAGCCTCAGTTGTCATGTCTGTGAAATGGGCATAATAACACTACCTTCCTTATAGAATGTGTGAGAATTAAATCAGATCACCTATCTGAAAGGTTGAGCCCTGTGTGTGGCAGCCCCTAGACACAAAATGATGATCATTGTCATTGTTATTATCATCCCCAAATAGTCTCTTTTTTAAAAAAACAACATGCTCTGACCCCATCCCTGTGCGAGAATTAGGCAATTAAATGAGATGGTGCCCAACACAGAGTCAACGTGCTATCAGAAGAGGCTTCCCAGAGGAGGCGGCTTCAAATTATCCAGAAAGATGGATAGTGGGTATTGGGGTGGTATGAGCCCTGGGGCGCAGGAGCTGTTTGTCATTCTCCACTGTGTCCCCAGTATCTGCTCCAGCACTCAGAGGGTCAAAAATATTGGCAGAATGAAGGGAAGGAGGAAGTGGCAGTGGACATTCTGTGTCCCTCTCTGTGGGGCGTGGAAGGCTGCAGACTAGGGACAGGATGTCCCTGAGGGGACGCTTGGCTTCAGTCCGCAGAGCCCCGAGCGGCAGTGCCCTGAGCCGCTCAGCTCGCCCGGCGCTCTCCTTCACTCTGGACCCCGCGCCACCGGCTGTCGGCTGGGGCGGCCAGAGAGGCCCGCAGGGTGCTCCCCGCGTTGCATATTTCATGGCGGGGGAGAAAGGGGACCGAGGAGACCGGGCAGCCGCGGGGTGCGCTGGGAACCGGATCCGGCGGGGTGCTGTGAGACGGAGCCTCCAGTTAATTTTGTATGAATCCTGCGGCCCTGCCCGAGTCGGGGAGAGACAGGGGCTGAGAGAAGGACAGGAGGGCAGACGGTTAGGGATGGGGCCCCACGTGGACTGAACGTGATGGACAGGTTGCTCCTCGGACCCACCGGGGCCCACATCGCCCATGGGGCCACCCCCGCTGGGCACAGAGGAGAGCATGAAGACAGCGAATGGGGGGGTCTCCTGTTTGCCACCGTGAAACTCTGTCTCCCCAGGGACCCCAGGGAAGCTGAGGCGGACCCAGCTGCAGCAGTGGCCTAGGCAGACACGGGATCCACTCGGGGAATTCACAGCCTGGCCAGAGAGAAAGGGGAACATCTCCCTGCCCCCACTCCCTAACACCCCTTCACTCCCCCTGGTCTTCATGCAAAGCTGCCCCGGGCTCTGTCAGCTGCAAGGCCTGGAGGAGCAGAGCTCACCCGAGTATTGAAGAGGCTGAGGAAATGTAACCACTTTCTGAATACCTCCAGGGGCAGAGGAGGGGCTGGCATGACACCCTGGGAGGTGTTCTGGCCTCACTGCTGTGGCTCAGCAGGTCGTGACTTCAGGGAAGATCTTTAGACTCTCCAGACCTCAGTTTTCGCACCTGTAAAATGGGACTGTGCTATTTCCCTCTCTCACCATTTGGAGACAGTGAGTTGGAAGTGCTTTGAAGGTTTTCTACCAAAGAAATCATCATCTTTCAGTATTTACTGAGTATTTCTATCTATTAGGATTCTATTTGGGGCTTTTCCAGTGGCTCAGCCGTTAAAGAAGCTGCCTGCAATACAGGAGACACAGGAGACCTGGATTCGATCCCTAGGTTGGGAAGATCCCCTGGAGGAGGGAATGGCAACCCACTCCCCTATTCTTGCCTGGGGAATCCCACGGACAGAGGATTCTATTTGATAGAAATGCGTCTTAAACTGGCTTATGCAAAAAAAGGATTTTTTTTTTCTGGCTTGTGCAACTGAGAAGTCCAGGAATTGTCCCGGCCTCTGGCATGGGTGGATCAGGGCCTCTGATGCTGAGAAGGGCTTGTTCATCCCTCTCCTGCTGTCTTCCGCCTCCACTGTCCTCTGTGTTAGCTTCCTTCTCAGGCCCTCAACCCGTGAGGGCTCCAGCAGCCAAAATCACCTCTTTCTCAGGGACCCCCCACCACTCCATGAAGTATCAGAACAGACTCCCTCGAGGGCCACCTGGAGCCACTCTAGAACCAATCCCTGTGGCTGGAGATGGGGATAGTCTGATTGGTCAGACCCGGTCACATGCTCACCCCAGAAGCATGCAGTCCTACTGTGTGCAGGGGAGGTGTAGAGGAATAGCGGGCATGCTCCACGCCCTGGAGGATGGGGACAACTGACAGACTCCAGGAGGCAGCTGAGGAGCGAAGCCAGGATTGGGAGCACCAGTTGGGGAGTGATCACAGCCAAACCACACACTGCTAATAATTACACCAGGGAAGCAGGCGGAAGCTGGCTGCTCCAGGCTGGGCAGGGCAGTGGCGGGGGATCTCCGGCTAGTGTCCCAGAAGTGAAGGGGCTGACTCAGTGTCATGGCGAGTCCCAGCTCCATTTTCGTCCAGCTGTGGAACCCTGTGACAGGAGATAATAACAGGGCCTCTTTCACGGGGTGGCTGGGAGGATCAGAGTGTGGTTGTGCAGTTGCTAAGTTGTGTCCGACTCTTCGCGACCGCATGGACTGCAGCATGCCAGGCCTGCCTATCCTCCACCATCTCCCAGAGTCTACTCAAACTCCTGTCCATTGAGTCAGTGATGCCATCCAGCCACCTCATCCTCTGCCGCCCCCTTCTGCTTTTGCCTCCAGTCCTTCCCAGCATCGGGGTAAAGTGTGTCAAGTGCCGAGTGCCTGGCATATGGCAGGTGTGATCTCAGCGTCAGCCTGGGGCTCTGGGTGACTTTAAGGGACAGGTTGGGTTCACATGGGTGGAGAAGAGAGAGGCAGCTTTTCTGGGCAGGTACGGGGCCTAAGCAACACATGTGAGTCTGTGGGTTTCCAAAAATGAGCCCTGTATTTGACTCGCAATGCTTCTACCCCCTCCCCTCACTCCCAGCACCATCAGGAAAAACAGATCCCCTCGCAGCACAGTTTTCCGTGAAAGTCCAATGAGTCACCTGTAGACGCCTTCCAGAATGCCAGCCGCACCTCCTTCTGAATCATCAGTGAGATAAACCCACGAGTTGATTGATACATGGTGCTCTCTGTCTTCCCAGGCTGGGGCAGCAGAGTCGATGCTGGACAAAGAGTTGTACAGGCCCGGGGGAGGCCGGGAGAGTGCAGAACAGTTAGAGAAGGGGCCTGACCTGTCACCCGTGGGGGCTCCTGGCTGGGGTGGTGAATGGCTGTCTCTTATACACATCTAGATGTGTATAAGAGACAGTTTGTACAGTCTGGCTTGGGAGCCACTTCCTCACTCTGCACAGCCATGTCGGTGGGATCCCTGGGGCCATTTTCTTTTTTGCTGTTGTTTTATGGGAGGGGCGGGTTTCCAGGAACTGCATGTTCCTTGACCTTGACCAGTACTGCTTGGCCTGGCCAATGCTTTGTAATCAGGCAAAGAGAAGGGGCATGGAGGACACGCGGTAGGAGCAGCAGTTCAGGTGGGCCTCCCATCAGGCAGGCCCACCATCCAAAAAGCCTGCATCCCTAGGCCAGCCAGTGGCTGTAATTTACTGGGTGCAGACTTATCAGGGCCAGTCCTTCTTGTTTGGGCTTCCCAGCAGCCCTGTGTGCAGGAAACCACGGCGTACAGAGGAAGGTGGTCCCGATTTGTACTCTGAAGGCACCTTTGGTTTACAGAATGAATGTGCCCTAAACACTGAGCGCCTACTCTGTGCTCAGAAAAGAGAAGGAAGGGGAAGAGCTCCACCCGGGGGGCCCTTGAGCCAGGGCCGCAGTTTTCCCGTCTGTAAATGGTGTGATAAGAACACCCACCTTCCAGAACCAATGGATACAGGTGTTATTCAAGACTGTCCAGTTGTTACCCCACATCTGTCGTACTGAGCAGAGGTGGAAGCTAACACACAGTCACGCATTGAAAAGATGTGTGCTGTGCACCTACTATGTGCCAGCTTGGGCCACGTGGCTCCTCTGGGTTCTGGCTGCTGCTCGGGCAGTGTCTGTATCATGCGGCTGAATGTAGGACAGGTGGGCGGGGCCAGGATGGGGCAGCCTTCCTTTCCCTATTGGTCCAGGGTCTGGGATGGAGGAGCTCCTTCCTGACCTGCTCCAGAGCTGCCCAAGGATTTCCTGGAAACGGAGGTGCAGAGCTGGGTTGTTAATCCCCCTGCCTTGAAGACTCTTCCAGTCTAGCTGTGATAGAACTGCCAGCTGAGATTCCAGGTACAGCTGTTATCCCAGGTATAGCTGTGGTTCTAGTTCCAGCTGAGATTCCAGGTCCAGCTGTGATACAGCTGTGATTCCAGGTAAAGCTGTGGTCCCAAGTATAGCTGTGATTCCATTTCCAAATGTGACTCCAGTTCCAGCTGTGATTCCAGGTATAGCTGTAGGCCCAGGTCCAGCTGTGATACATGGTTCAGCTGTGGCCCCAGAGACTCCTTAACGTGTTTTGAGTGCTCACAGAGGGCCAGCCTGTCTGCTGAGGCTTCATGATATTATATTTGTTAATCCTCTCAAACCCATGTGAAGCAGGA
Organism: Kobus ellipsiprymnus; assembly: GCA_006410655.1. Classification (NCBI taxonomy): domain Eukaryota; kingdom Metazoa; phylum Chordata; class Mammalia; order Artiodactyla; family Bovidae; genus Kobus; species Kobus ellipsiprymnus. The sequence goes on from SJYR01002362.1 coordinate 113,818, forward strand.
ACTATTTGTATCCCCAGCTCTCCAATGAGAAAATTGGGACTCAGGGCCCCACCGCTAGCAAGGGGCCCAGCCAGGACGGGTGCCCAGACAGGCTGGCACCCGAATGTACCCAGGTAGCCCCCTTCATCTTCTGGCTGCTGTTGAGAAGAATAACTCTACGGCAAGAGGGAGGGCACTTTGGACAAAGGCGGAGGCGATCCCTGCCCGACTGGAGATGAGTGAGGAGAGGCGTCCTTTGAACTGGGTCTCCTCCCAGGCACGGCTGGGGGGAGTGGAGCACGCAGTGACCAGAGAGGGAGCTTGTTCTCAGTGAGAGGAGCTGCTTGAGCAAAGGGCCAGGACGTGCCCAGGGAGAGGTGAGGGGCCCATCGCGGCTGGGACCTAGCCTGTATCTCAGTGGGAGAGGACTCCAGGCCACGGACTGTGTTTAGCCGGTGTGCTCATGCTGTGTGCAGCCCGTCAGCCTGCTGATCGTGGTTACGCTTGTCTGCGCTGTGCTGTCCACATGGGTGTGAGGTGGGCCGTGAGCTCCATGAGAGAGGCCTGAGGACAGCTCCTCCCCAGGGGCCTGGGGAGCCAAAAGCTTGCTAAGGGCAGGGGGACTGAGGTTTGGGTGAGGTGGCTCTCACTGATTTCCCTGGAGTCCCATGGAGGTGCCCCAGGGGACAGGTAGATGCTGAGTAGCTGGGGCTCTGGCCTTCCTGCCCCACTGTGTTCCAGAGCACCTTCTTCTTTTTTTAAAATCTGTTTTGCATTGTGAAGCATCTAGTAAGTTTTCTTAAAAAAAAAAAAAATAAAGAGGGGGGACTTTTTAAAAAGAAAAGAAAAAATTTTGAAAACTTCTAATACTATAGAAAGATACTAAACTGTAGTATCTTAAAGCCTGGGCGGGAGCTCTGGTTCTATAAATTCTCAGTGCCTTGGTTTTACATCTGTGAAGTGGAGTGGGTAATCTCCAGCCCCCGGAATCCATACTGGTCTCTGGATTGAATGAGAAAACGCACGGAGAGCCTGGCCCACAGTGGGACCTCAGAAGGTTCATATTGCACCCGCCCCACTGAGCACAGCCTGGGCTCCTGCGTGTAGCCCACCCACCCGTGTAAGAAGACTCACGGGGCTGGTAGGCCCGGAGTGGGGACCATCCTCACTCTGGCCCCTCTTGCCTGAGACAGCCAATTGACAAAGCCCCAGTGCCAATGAAGAGAGCAAGTCTAGGGGTCTCAGGCTCTTCCAGACCACCACCTACCCCCAGCGGTGCAGATGTCACACTGGCCAAAGGCTGAGTAGCTCAGAGCCGTCCCCAGATCCCTCTCCCTTTGACAGACTGTAACAGCACATCCTTAGGCTGTGACTGAGCCCACCACAGCCCTGGCGGGGCAGCGCCCCTGGCCCTGCACCAAGCCCTCACCCCGCGTCTCCACCAGGCAGTCTCAGAGTCCTGCTCACACTGGCTCCCAAAGGCCCGTGGGCGGCCCTGGGCAGTCTTTCTCTGGCTTCAGAAGCCCAGAGCCCTGGACACCAGGCTCTGGTTGCTTTGCCTTCCTGAGCCTCAGTTTCCTCGTCTGTCAAGTGGGCTGAGGGACGAGAGATGCTGCTCAGCAACCACAGGCTGGACTGTCTTAGCGTTAGGGCAGTGGCAGTTGCCCACCCAGCCTGGGTCCCACAAAACTCAAGAGGGCTAAGGCCCCCTGTCCCCAGGCCTGCCTGTCACGGGAGAGGCCTCGTGGGGCAGGTGAGTTACTTACACAGCCTCTCCTTTACCCCCACAGTGATTATCTTACTCCTCCTGGCACAGTGCAGGCCCTGCTGTGGTTTCAGATCCGTAGTTATTTATAGTCAGTGGAAATTAGGGCCTCCACCGATGGTTCTCTCGTACCCACCTGCCAGCATCTACCTCCACCCCACAGGGAGGCCCCTTACAAATTTCTGTGGCCCCAGAAAATGTCCCAGGGGACCATTTCTGAGCAGAGAAGACTCTGCTCTTTCTCTAGGATAGCTTTGGACAAGACGCCAGAGAACTGAGAAGCAGAAGTGAACCCTTCCAGCGGGGGGGGGATCTTGGAGGGCTGCATGGAGGAGGTGGTATTTGAGCAAGACGTTGAGGGGCAGGCAAGGTTTGCAGTGGAGAAGGGCACTCCATGTGGAGGGAAAAGTGTGGACAGAGGCACAGAGGGAGAGAAGAAGGCTATGTAAAAGGAAGAGCCAATTATTCCATTTTGGTTGGGGCTTAGAGGAGGGAACCACAGCAGCAGTGACAATAATTAAGAGGGGCAGAGCAGTGTAGGTGCTCCAGACATTCTTCTAAGAGCTTCGCACGCGGCGTCCCCTCGTTTGATCCTCCCAACAACCCTACAGAGTAGGCACTAGGGGTAGTCCCATTTTCATAAGACACTGAAGCACAGAGACGTCAAATCACTCACCCATGGTCACGCAGCTAATGAGTGGAGGAGCCCAAACCAGGCGTCAGAGCCAAACCCAGGCAGGCAATTCCAGAGTCCACACCAGGACTCCACATATTCAGCCACAAGCTCTGTGCTTAAATGAAGAGGCAGGAGGGAGTCCCTGACGGTCCTCAAGCAGAGGAACAGTGCCGCTGGGACAGCTGGCAGCCATGGGCTTGGCTTGGATGGGGAGATACCCCATGAAATAAAGCCAGCGGGGAGGGAGGGAAAGGCATCCGAAAGAGAGGTGACGGCTGGACTCGGCCGGGAGTGGTGACAGAGAGGAGGGCCCCGCCTGCGCTAGACAGTCAAGGGTGAGAGAGGATCGTGCAGACTCCGTTTTCAAGACAGGGCTGGCCGCTCGTGGTTGAGATGGGGCAGCGAGGAGCGGAACTAGGCTGTGGTGAGATGAGAGGTTTCTGCTGGGCCCTGAGGATGGGACGGCAGGCCTGGAGGTGGAGCAGCTAGATGACAGAGATGCCTGCAGAGAAGCCTGAGGCTACTGACAGTTTGGGGCTCTGCTAAGAAGTCCCAACCATGCACGGGGGGCGGGGTAGAGCTCTGGGCCTGTGCTGTTCACTGCCGTGTTCTGGTGCCTGGAGCAGTGCTGGGCATGGAGCGCACTCCCTGAGCATACAGGAATGAGTTCACCTGGGGAGCTCATCAAGTGCCCTCCAGCTGGTAAGGGAGCAGGCAACCAGCAAAGCAGGAGGAGTCAGAGGTAGGAGGAGAGAGTCACCTGCCGGCAGGGTGTGATCAAGGGGTCGGCCACGGGATAGGCAATCAGACATAAGAGCTGCTCAGAAGCATCTGCTCCCCACCTCCCCACACAACCTCAGCTCTCATCCATCCCCGCCCTGCTGCACAGATGTGTACATTTCCAGGGTCTGCCATAACCAAGGATTGCAAATGAGTGGCTTAAGCAACAGAAACGTATTGTCTCAGCTTTCTGGAGGCTGGAAGTCTGAGATCGAGATGTCGGCAGAGCCGGTTCCTTCTGAGGACAGTGAAGGAGTAAGAGGCCCGGGGACAGGCTGCTTCCTGAGCTCTTAGGAAACCTCTGCTGGACAAAACAGCAGAATGGTGTGTTCCCTGGGGCTGCCCCCCCAACACACCAGCTCAATCAGGTCAGGGTGGTTGGGACAAGAGCCGGAGGGACTCTCAGACTCGTGGGGACCACAGGTCTGGAGTAGCTCTCAGGGACCATCTCATCCAACAATCTCAGAATGCACTGAGGCCCAGGAGGGAAGGGACCTGCCCAGGTGTGGAGTGGGTGAGGTTCTCACCCAGGACCAGGGGCCCCAAGGCATCCCTGCACGTGGTGGAGGGGGCAGACGTTCTTCTTCCCCGCCCCCCGCCTCGCGCAGGCTCCCCACCTCCCCACACAACCTCAGCTCTCATCCATCCCCCACCTGTTGCATGGATGTGTACATTTCCAGGGTCTTCCATAACCAAGGACCACAAGCTGAGTGGCTTAAGCAACAGAAACGTATTGTCTCACCTTTCTGGAGGCTGGAAGTCTGAGATCGAGATGTCGGCAGAGCCGGTTCCTTCTGAGGGCTGTGAGGGGAGGATCTGTCCCAGGTCTCTCTCCTTCACCTTGTCGGTGAAGAAGATATGACAACTGTAAATATCTATGCACCCGACATGAGAGTGCCTCGATCCATAAGGCAAATGGTAGCAGACATACAAGGGGATGTCGACAGTAACACAATAATGGTGGGGGACTTGAACATCCCACTTCCACCAGCGGACAGATCATCCAGGTAGAAAATTAATAAGGGAGCACAGGCTTTAAATGACACAGTAGACCAGTCGGGCCTAGCTATTTACCTTGTAGGTGGCCATCCTCTCCGAATCTTCACACCATCTTCCTTCTGTGTGTATCTGTCTCTGACTGCAGATTTCCTCCACGTAAGGACACAGGTCATCCTCGAAGAGGGCCCACCCTCAAGACCTCATCCCAGCTTAGCAACTGCTCGCCTCTGGGGCGGCTCTATATAGTCACATCCTGAGTTTTCAGGCCTTACGACTTCAGCATATGGACTAGGGCAGGGGCATAATCCACCCAGAACATTCTCACTTGAGACAATCCTTTCCGTGCTCGAAGCCCCAGTTTCTCTCCTGTAAAGTGGGGATGCACAGGGGGACAGATGAGGACTGCGGGGAGAGCTGACGAGCTCTCTTCCATGTGGATGTATGCGTCTCCGAGCGCCCATCACGGTGGGTGTTAGGAAGCAGTGATGTGGCCTATGCGTTAAGCAGCGGGCGTCCTGGGTCTGATCCCAGCTGTGCCACTTACTTGCTCGCTGTGTTGTGCCAAGCAAATGACTTCACCTCTCAGAACCTGTTTACTCATCTGTGAAATAGTACTTGTTCATGATCGTGGTAAGGAATAAATGAGCTGGTGTAAGGATACACAGCTCAGTACAGGAAGCCTGCAGGGAACGGAAACTGCCGTTACTCTTATTACTATCATCATCATTATTTACATATTATAGGTTTAAGATGCTGAGGCACAGAGAGGGAAAGATCTTGCCCCAAACTCACACAGCCTTCTGGCACAAAACCAAGTGAGAACTCTGTTCTCCTGACCCAAAGTCCCAGTTTTTTGTTTTTTTTTTTTTCTTCTTAACTGTTTCCCTGTGTGATGTTAAGTAACTCCTAAATGCCTAACATTAGGAGAGCAATTAAGCCGCCTTCAGCTTCTCCACATGCCTGATGGAACATCGTGGGAAATTGTTGTTGCAAAGAACATGAAGCAACGTGTATGGGGCTCGTGATGCGGTGCAGTGTGAAAAAGCAGTGTTCAGCATGGTACGTGGCAGTAACTCCATAGAAACAGATGGGAGGCAAGTGCCAGTGTGGGGTTATGGGTAAGATTCAGGGTGATGGTTTTTCTCTCCACTTGTCCTTCTGCGTTGGTGGGGACGTTGTCCTAAGGCGGGTCAGCTAAGGCGCGTTGGTGATGAGCAACAGGAGTGGTGGGGCAGATCCGAGGGAAGAATGGGCATGGTCCCCCCAAGTCAGACCAGAGGCTGGAAAACCGAGCTCGGTTTTCCCGAGGGAAATTGGGATGCGCGGGGCTGGGTGGCAGGGCTGACAGAGCAGATGTCCCCTGGGGGCACGCAGGATGGGAGAAATCCACTCCCGCTGTCTTGGGTGCTTGCATTGCCCCCGATTTCAGGCAGCGCCGGGCTGGTGAATGTTTAGCACACAGCGCTCTGGGTTGGTAGGGAGTCCTCGTTTGTGGCGTGTGCTGATTTCCGTGGCGTAAGTGTTCCTACAGCGTCACTAACGGGACGGCATGAAATGTGAGGCTGGGAGACGATGCTGAGTCCACACCATTCTATGGCGTTTCTGGCAGGTAGACCCGGTGCACTCCAGAGAACAGAGCCCAGCGACAGGCAGTAAAATAGCTAGCAAGGGACAAGCATGGGCCACTTGTTCCCTTTTTAAATACAATTTATAGAAATTGTAAGTCTGCATCATTTAATTCTCATGACGGCTGCATCTAACAACCAGCTCACAAAAATGCCTGAATACTTAGCAACAGGGTCTCACAAGAAGATGTGAGCTGATTCCACTGCATTGCTGACTCCAGGTCCAAGGAGAGAGCATGTGAATGGCTTGGCCTGGTCAAATGCCCACCTTAGGCCAGGAAGTGGGGGCGTCCTGATGGACAGCCACCAAGACTCCTCTCAGTGAGGGTGAAATAACTTCCCAGAAGGAAAGAAGAATGTCACCAGATGGCCAAGACCCGGCACCTGCTTTTGTTTCGCTTTTGATAAATTTATGTTGTTTGTTTGTTTTTCATCTTGTGACATCTTCCCATTCCTACTTTTTAAATGTCATCATTGCTTAAAGTCCCAGAGTCTTCAAAGAGAAAGTGAAAATGCTAGTCACTCATGTCTGACTCTTGGGACCCCATGGATTGTAGCCCGCCAGGCTCCTCCGTCCATGTGATTTCCCAGGCAAGAATACCGGAGTGGGCTCCCATTCCCTTCTCCAAGCGATCCTCCCAACCCAGGGATCGAAGCTGCGTCTCCTACATTGAAAGCAGATTCTTTACCATCTGAGCACCAGGGAAGCCCTTTAAAGAGAATCCAGGGCTTAATTCTGAGAGCAGTGAATGAAAGGAGCCAGCCACCCTGTATAGGGGCTTAAAACAGTTACACCATGTACACCCTGCCCCAGCTGGCCCCTGCCTTCTCCAGGGAGGGAGGGAAATGAACTCAACTCCCCGTCACGCTGCTGAGCCCACCGTAGAGATTCTCCCAAGAGGACAGAAATCCCAATGGGAGAGTATCTCAGGGCAGAGTCTTCCCAAGCAGCCCTGCAGGTAGAAGAGGCTGCATGGGGACCCTCAGGAGTCTGAAGTGGCCGCCTATGAATTGCTTGCCAAGATTGGCTAAGGGTGAGTTCTGGTAGGACTCCGGCTCTCTGGAGTTTTCTGATCCCCTACTCTTTGGAAGAAAAGTTGTGATCAACCTAGATAGCATATTGAAAAGCAGAGACATTACTTTGCCAACAAAGGTCTGTTTAGTCATGGCTATGGTTTTTCCAGTGGTCATGTATGGATGTGAGAGTTGGACTGTGAAGAAAGCTGAGTGCCAAAGAATTGATGCTTTTGAACTGTGGTGTTGGAGAAGACTCTTGAGAGTCCCTTGGACTACAAAGCGATCCAACCAGTCCATTCTAAAGGCGATCAGTCCTGGGTGTTCTTTGGAAGGAATGATGCTAAAGCTGAAACTCTAATACTTTGGCCACCTCATGCAAAAAGCTGACTCACTGGAAAAGACTCTGATGCTGGGAGGGATTGGGGGCAGGAGGAGAAAGGGACGACAGAGGATGAGATGGCTGGATGGCATCACCGACTCGATGGATGTGAGTCTGAGTGAACTCCGGGAGATGGTGATGGACAGGGAGGCCTGGCGTGCTGCGATTCATGGGGTCACAGAGTCCGACACGACTGAGCGACTGAACTGAACTGACTGACGTCCATCTCTGGCTTTCCAGGTGGCTCAGTGTTAAAGAGTCTGCCTGCCAATGCAGAGACACAGGAGACGTGGGTTTGATCCCTGGTTTGGGAAGATCCCCTGTAGGAGGAAATGACAACCCATTCCAGTATTCTTACTTGGGAAATCCTATGGACTGAGGAGCCTGGCGGGCTCCAGTCCATGGGGTTACAAAGAGTCAGACGCGGTTTAGCGACTAACCAACAGCAGTGTGGTTGCTTTACAATGTCGTATTAGTTTCTACTGTACTGCAAAGTAAATCCACTACACATACATATATCCTCTCATTTTTGGGTTTCCTTCCTGTTTGGGTCAATGCAGAGCATTGAGTAGGGCTCCCTACTATATACAGTAGGGAAAACTGTACACAGAGCTATGCAGTAGGTTCTCATTAGTTACCTAGACTTTTGGATTTTATGCTTCCTGAGAACAAGGGCAGTCTCATGTGCCTCTGAAAAGTTAGCACCTAACAAGGATTCTACATAAATGAAAGTATGAGTGACGATGATATGTGTGGGCATGCTGAGGGCTCCCTAGTCCACTTGCCCCAGACAGAACCCACAGCCTGCTCAGCTTAGGACCTGGGGGGAGGGGGCTGGCCCAAGAGGGGCTGCGATCTAACAGAGACACACAGGCTGCTGCCCCCTTGCCAGCCTCAAGGACATGTGAGCTGGCATGAAGCTGCCAGCATCCTCTTGAAGTCCTGGGAGATCTAATTACCCAGACAAGGAGAAAGTGTCGAGTGAGTGAACGCCGGGGTTTGGAATAATCCATTTTCTGACTGCCGCAGTTAATATGAGGCCAGGCTGCAAAACTGTCCCTCTGATGTTCTGACAACGGGCTCCCGGGAAAGCTGGCTGTTTGATCTGGAACTGCCAGCTTCTCTGTCTCCCCCAGAGGTTTCCTAAATTGTCCGAACAATTACCATCTTGGGGAGCCAGCCGTGTTTCCGGCCTCAGCACAGTAGCAAAGAAAATGCAGCCGCCATGTGGGAGGCTGATGGAGACCACCCATGGGGCTGCAGTGAGTCCCAGCTCCAAGGTTTAATTCTGAGCAGTGGAGAGTGGTTGGGGGGGGACTTGGATTTATGTATGGTATCTTTTTTCAGTATTATCACCGTTTCACAGACGAAGACACTGAGACACAGTGTCAAGGCCAAGGTCACTCACCAACAGATTGCAGAAGTAACATCTGAACCCAAGCCAGCCTGGCCCAAGTCCCCACTGTCCAGTGTGTTCTAGATGCCGGCAAATCTTCAATGTTATTTCCTCTCCCTGTTTTGTGTATTTAAATTTCAGAGTCCTTCATGACAGGTCCTGAAGTTTTGTCCCTGAAAAGTGCACAGAATGATGATTTCATGCTAGCGTGTTTCATGGTTAATGGATATCTTTACCTTTTGCTGTAAATATCTAAGAAAGAATTGCCTCCAGTCAACGCAGGGCCAAGCATACAGGGTTTAAGGGTGTCGGCCACCTCCTTTTGTAGAAAAGCCTAAAGTGAAACAAAAGGCAGGAAGGTCCCAAGCACCTACTAAGTGCCAGGCATTGGAACCATTCCTTCATTTGTTCATTGATTCATGCAGTAGATGGTCCTTGAGCACCTATCAGGTGCTAGACATAGTTCCAGGCCCTGGGGATAGATACAGCAGTGAACGGAATTAAAAATGTCACCGCTCTTATGGGGCTTGTGTTTGAGTGTGGGTGGCAAGAAAAAAAGCTAAGAAAATGGAGAAATAATTGAGATTGTCCATTGTCATTACGGCTCTGGGGGAAATCAGCAAGGGCCGGGGGAGAAAGAACAGAACAGTCACTGGGGATCCTGAGATCAGGAGGCGGAGAGGACCTGCAGAATGAAAGGGAGCCTGTGCCGTGGAATGAGGGGGAAGCGTGGACAAAGGCTTGGAGGTGGGGCCTGAGGGGAAGTCAGCAGGGGCTGGACGACCAGGGGGCGCACCAGGAGAACTGCGGGGTCTCCTCCCTAGTTGGGTGGATGCTGGAGAGCTGAGAACGGGCGAGGGACGTAGTGTGTTGTCTCGTCCATTCTCACCACGCCCTGCAGAGCAGGGACCAAATCTGAACTCCGGCAGGTGAGGAGATACCAGGGCACTGACTGGGTATGGCTCAGCCAGTGAGGAGGTGACAGGGCCACTTTTTGAACCTGGACCTGGGTGAGGATCTCGGTATCACCCAGCCAACCAGGGGTCAGCATGGCTGGAAGCCCAGCCCCAGTCTCCTAGCATGGTACTCCATCCCCCAGAGGTCTTGATGCTTTGTTCTCTTCCTTATGGCTTTGTTGCTGAGCCTCAGGCTGAACAGAACTTAATGATGTGTGATTTGAGGGTTTATCCGGAACATTTTGTTTCTCCATATAATTGCGAGCTGAAGCAGAGATGTGTGTTGCTGGTTGCTAGGCAACCAGGTGTGACCCAGTGAGTGCTGGGGGTGATGATTCTTCCCAGACAGAGGTGGCAGGTCCACCCACCCTCCCCTTTCTGCAGCCCCCCCTAAATCCAGACCCTCTCAGCCAGGCAAGTGAACCCCTGGGACTCAATGATGAGGGGGACGGAATGCAAAGTAAGTGTAAATAGGAGAAGGTGATGATTCCAAACAAACGTTAAATGGGTTCAGGCCTAGAGGAAAACTAAAGTGGAGGACCTATCCCAATGTGTAGGGAAGGTCCTTTATGACCGTAATAAGAGCCCTCACTCTTACCGTGTACCAAACCTGTTTTAAGCACATTAGTGTAGTCTTAGTCACTCAGCTGTGTCTGACCTCTTCTCCATTCTTGCCATTCTTCCTTCTCTGAGCACGTTGTTGCTGTTGTTCAGTCACTCACTTGTGGCCGACTCTTTGTGACCCCATGGACTGCAGCACGCCAGGCTTCCCTGTCCATCACCAGCTCCCAAAGCTTGCTCACACCCATGTCCATCCAACCATCTCATCCTCTGTCATCCCCTTCTCCTTCTGCCTTCAGTCTTCCTCAGCATCAGGGTCTTTCTAATGAGTCGGCTCTTTGCATCAGATGGCCAAAGTATTGGAGCCTCAGCTTCAACATCAGTCCTTCCAATGAATGTTCAGGATTGATTTCCTTTAAGATTGACTGGTTTGATCTCCTTGCAGTTCAATGGATTCTTAAGAGTCTTCTCCAACACCACAGTTCAAAACCATCAATACTTTGGTGCTCAGCCTTCTTTATGGTCCAATTCTCACATCCATACATGACCACTGGAAAAACCATAGCTTTGACTAGATGGACCTTTGTTGGCAAAGTAATGTCTCTACTTTTTAATATGCTGTCTAGGTTTGTTATAGTTTTTCTTCCAAGGAGCAAGCATCTTTTAATTTCATGGCTGCAGTCACCATCTGCAGTGATTTTGGAACACAAGAAAATAAAGTCTGCCACTGTTTCCATTGTTTCCCCATCTATTTGCCATGAAGTCATGGGACCAGATGCCATGATCTTAGTTTTTAGAATATTGAGTTTTAAGCCAGCTTTTTCACTCTCCTCTTTTCACTTTCGTTAAGAAGCTCTTTAGTTCCTCTTTGCTTTCTGCCATAAGGGTGGTGTCATCTGCATATCTGAGGTTATTGATATTTCTCCTGGAAATCTTGATTCCAGCTTGTGCTTCATCTAGCCTGGCATTTCACATGATGTACTCTGCATATAACTTAAATAACCAGAGTGGCAATATACAACCTTGACATAAGCACGTTAACAAGTATCAACTCATTGTATCTTCACAGCAAGCCTAGGAGGGAGGTACTGTCAAAATTCCCATTTTAGAGACAGGAAAACTGAAGCACCTGGGGGTTATGTCCAACCTGTAAGTGGCAGAACCCCTTCATGGATCAGTGCAAAGAGATGACTTGTTGGAAAAGACCCTGATGCTGGGAAAGATTGAAGGCAAGAGGAGAAGAGGGTGGCAGAGGATAAGATGGTTAGATAGCATCACCAACTCAATGGCAAACTCCGGGAGATAGTGAAGGATGGAGGAGCCTGGCATGCTGCATCCATGGGGTCGCAAAGAGTCGGACATGACTTAGCATGACTCAACAACAACAAAAAAAAGTGGCAGAAGCAGGTGGTCTGGGCCCAAGTCCAGCACCAAAACAGATGGGTGGACCTGAGACCTGATTGGGAGTCAGCAAGGAGAAATGGAACAAGGAGAGATTTGCTCAAAAACTGGAGTTGAATCAATTCAGTTCTTATCGTGGCACTACTGTGCACTGGACAGTTTGCCTTATACAGAAGTGAGGTGAAGAACTGGAGGAAAAGGAGTGGAGGCAGATAGACCCAAGCCAGCCATCGGACTATTTACTAGGGTGTGGTGGCTACTGTGAGAGAAGAGAAAGATGCTGGGAGAGGATGGTGTTGAGGCAGACCCCAGAGGAAAGGAGACAGACCCAGACCTGGAAAAGGAACCAAAGTTGGAAGGAGAGGCATTTCAGGTGGTATTTTATCACCTGGGATTAGAATCAATTTTTTAGACATCTGTCTCCTCCCCAGACTGCAAGCTCCTCAGAGCAGGAATAACATGCGTTAAGGGAATTAATAACCTGGGAGGGGTTGTGAATTTCACATACCTTGGACTGGACTTACTTCTCATAGGAAAGCAGGACTGTATCAGCACCTGCAGAATTTGAAGTGGAAGGAAAGTATTCATTTCCGTGTCCTTAGGGGACAGTACATATCTGCCATTTTGGATGCAGCAATCGTGAAATGTTTATTTAACAAATATGTGAACAGAGAAGAAAAGGGAATCAAAGAATGAATGGGTTAGTGAGTGAGAGAAAGGGATTGGTTTTAACTGTTGAAGAGGGGATATTAGACACTGTTGAGCATTTAGGGCCATGCGCTTTCCAGAGTGGGGACATACGGGCCTGAGGGGCACTTGGGAGAGATCAGAGCATCATTCACTATGAGTCAGAGGATGACAGTTCGGGAAGGGAGATCCACTAAGGAGCCACTGCAGGGAAGCCAGATGAGAGACGTGAGGACCCCAAACTCAGATGATGGTCTCAGGCCTGAAGAAGAAAGGTCAGATCCAGGAAATCCCAGGGCGGCTGGCCAGTGTGGTCAGAAGGGGGAATAGATTTCAAGGAAATGAAGAGCTTGGTCTTAGACCTCCCAAGTTGGAGATGCATTAATAAATAAGACATCCAGGTGTGGCTACCTTGTGGGCCTCTTGACATCCTGAGCCAGGGGTTGAAAGAGAAAGAGGACAGGACAGCAAATTCCTGAAATACAAGCCCCCACTTCCAGACCCAAATCTGGGGCAGACATCACTGATCAATCCCGATACACAGACTCTTCAAACTCAACTCCAGGTAGCCCTTGCTAATAAGTCACAGTTGACTTGCAAGATGAAATTAATTTGTGTCTCCTGTCTGAGAGGTGGTAAGGATAGCCCTCAGATTTGACTTTTCTGAAAGCCAAATTAGAAGAGGGAAAGGGGTAATGAGGGAGCAGTGAGGCCTGAAAGTTAAGGTCAGATATAAGCCACCCGAGGCCCAGGTAAGAATCATGACATTTTCCCTCTGTAAGAAAGACTTTGAAGGCTTACAGAGTTTAAACACTTAAACTCTCAAAGAGGTTTTTGTTTTTAAGGAACTTTGTTTTTTATATTTAGTTATTTTTAATTGATTGATGATTGCATTACAATATTGGTTTGATTTCTTCCACACATCGATTATAAATTAGCCATAGATGTCCCCTGTGTCCCCTCCCCCTTGAACATCCCTCCCACCCCGCGAGGCTGTCACAGCGCCCGGGCTGAGTCCCCTGAGTCACACGGCAGGTTTCCGTTGACGATCTATTCTGCATACGGTAGTGTGTATGGTTCCATGGTACTCTCTCCATTCCTCTCCCCCTTCCCTTCCTCTCCTCTCCCCCGCCCTTGCCCATAAACCTGTTCTCTATGTCTGTATCACACTGCTGCCCTGCAAATGGGCTCATCAGTACCATCTTTCTAGATTCCGCACATATGCACTAATATACGCTATTTGTCTTTCTCTTTCTGACTTACCTGTCTGTATAACAGGCTCTGGCTTCACCTACCTCACTAGAACTGACTCAGGCGCGCTCCTTTTTATGGCTGAGTGGCGTTGCACTGTCTACGTGAGCCATAGTTTCTTTATCCGTCCATCTGTCGATGGGCATCTAGGCTGCTTCCATGTCCTAGCTGCTGTAACTAGAACTGCAGCAAACGATGGGGCACACGTGTCTTCTTCAGTTTGGGCTTCCTCGGAGTATATGCTTAGAAGTGGGATTGCTGGGTTGAATGGTGGTTTTGCAAAGAGTCAGACACGGCTGGGAGACTGAACAGCAACAACATTTTATTATTGTTCCTAGTTTTTTTGAAGAATCTCCATACCGTCTTCCACAGTGGTTATATCGATTTACATTCCCACCAGCAGTGCAGGGGGGTTCCCTTTTCTCCACTCCCTCTCCAGCACTTGTTGTTTGTGGGTTTTTTGATGATGACCCTTCTGACTAGTGTGAGGCGATATCTCACTATAGTTTGATTTCCATTTCTCTAATAATGAGGGATGTTGAGCATCTTTTCATGTGTTTATTAGCCATCTGTATTAAAGGAACTCTTTTTTTAAGCAAAATCACCCAGCTTTTGGGCTTCCCAGGTGGTGCTAGTGGTAAAGAACCCGCCTGCCAGTGCAGGGGACTTAAGAGACATGGGTTCGATCCCTGGGTTGGGAAGATCTCCTGAAGGGGGGCATGGCAACCCACTCCAGTATTCTTACCTGGAGAATCCCATGGACAGAGGAGCTTAGCAGGCTATAGTCCATGGGTCACAGAGTTGGATATGATTGGAACAACTTAGCCCGCATGGACACACCCAGCTATTATTATTCATTCGTCCCAAGTAGTGAAAATGCATCCATTCTTATGAAGAGTAACATTCTGAAGGTACAGTTTGACAACTTTCCTGAGAAGCCTGACTAGTCTCAACTGACGTCAGTTTTATTGTTTGGTAAATGTCCTAAGGAACATACTTTTCTCCTACTGTGGACTCTGTAGCCTGGCAGCCTTTCATGCCATGCCTGTTTCATGAGCACCTACTATGTGTTGGGCTCTATTCGAGGTAACAGGATGGTCTTCACCATGGAGCTCCCAGCAAGTTAGGGCAAGAGCCAGCCTCAGAGCCAGCTATGGTCTCACCAGTGACCAGCCCCGGGGACGCTTCCTCTTTCACAGCCAGCTTAACAGCTGGAAAAAGAGTGTGTTCTGTCATCTTGCAAGAAAGCGTTGTAGTCAGCCTGCCAGCATGCCTGGCCCTGAGCCGGCCGGATCAGGGGCATGGCTGGTCAGCAGAGCAACCACCCCTTCTCCCCCAGACGAGGGCGGACTCATCCCCCAGCAGGACAGGCGCGGCGGGGCTGGCCGAGGACCTGGCCGCCCTCAAGCATCACAGGAATGAGGCTCCCAAAAGCAGACACAAGTGACTTCTCCCGGGCTCAGGGTTGGCACAACTGCAGAAAGGCTTGCTAAAGGAAGCACACGCTCCCGAAACAACACACTCCTAAATAAGAACACACTTCAGAGAGACCATGGCGCGTGTCTAGAGAGAAACCTCACTGGGTTTTGCCAGGAATCAGTAAATGGTGAGACGATCACCACGGCCGCTCCAGCTGCAGTCACTGAGCGTGTTTTCACAGCTGGCCCCTTGCTCTCCGTATTAGCTTGAGCCTTGGTCAGCCCAGCATGCACTTTCCTAGTAGCTCAGACGGCAAAGAATCTGCCTGCAAGGCAGGAGACCCAGGTTCAATTCCTGGGTCAGGAAGGTCCCCTGGAGAATGGCAACCCACTCCAGTATTCTTGCCTGGAGAATCCCATGAACAGAGGAGCCTGACGGGCCACAATCCATGGGATCGCAGAGTCAGACACAACCGAGCAACTAACACTTGGTCAGTCCAGCATCTTTATCCAGCTCGAGGCTGCACCCGGCACCACACCAGTCCCCTGAGCAAAGGGACAGGAAGTACCCGGCCCCTGAAACAACAGTGATGCTGACCCTTCTTCTGTTGCACGGGCAATGACAGAGGTGGCCTTTGTCAAGTTATTGCAGAGACACACAGAACATTTAAAGTATAAAAGAATGCCCGACAGTGTGTGGGGAGGCAACAACATCAATGATAGGTTCCTGGTGCAAATGCTTAGCCTGTCCTGAAAGAGCCTGTGTCACAGAGCAACAGGGGTGTGGGGTCTTGGCGTCTCAAGACTGGGGTTCTAGTCCTGCTCATGCCTCTGATGGCTGCATGCCCTCAGTCAGGTCTCTTCAGCTCCCTCCTCCATGCGGTGTCACAAGGCTATCAGCTTCTGCAGCTGAAGTCCTTTAACCCGTACACGTGTGTGTGTGTGTGTGTGTGTATGTGTGTGTATGTTCGGTCGTGTCTGACTGTAGGCCAGAACTGTAGCCCGCCAGGCTCCTCTGTCCATGGAATTTTCCAGGCAAGCATACTGGAGTGGGTTGCCGTTTCCTACCCCAGGGGGTCTTTCCGACCCAGGGACCAGGCCCACGTCTCTGGTGCCTCCGGCACTGGCAGGCAGGTTCTTTACCACTGTGCCACCAGTGCCTCCTCTATGCCAAGCACTGTGGGCCAGGCATTGCCTTAGATAGCCCTCTCCTCAGGTCTCTGGGGGCCTGCGGGATATCCCTATTTTATAGCCCAAGAGGCCCAGAGAAGGTGAGTGACTTGTCCCAGGTCACACAGCTGCAGAAAGTGGAACAGCTGGAGTTATCAGTCACTGGAGGCCGTGACCACACAACCCAGTGCCCAGAGGATCAAAATGAATAAGTGCGTGTCTCACCCGCTGCCGGAAGAGCTTGAGTCCACGTGTGGCAACAGCATTGCGCAGTTAGACGTCCAAGTGGGTGTAGAAGAGCCCGGGAGGGTGGGAGTGCCATTCCTGCTCACTAGTGTGTGACCGGTGCTTGCTGAGATGCCGGTGCGGGCGGCCACCGTTCAGCAAGCGAAGGAACCGACAAGCAAATGAAGGAAGGAGTCAGGCCACACACACTAGTTCAGGACGGGACTCGGGCCAGCTTCCCTGGGGTCCCTTCCCACTCTGCCGCTTCCTAGCTGTGTGTAAGACGGGATGGTGTTAGTGTCCCCTTCAAGGAGCCACGCTGGGGATTAAGTGAGTCTGTACACGTGAACGCCGTTAGCCTAGAACCTGGCATGGAGTAAGCACCAAGTGTTGCCTGCGAGGGTGGCGAGGACCAGAGGTTTAGCCAGAGGGTTTCGTGTCTGTGTGGTTAGTGAGCATCAGAGCTGTCGCTCTGTGCTGTTTGCTGTCTGCTAGTGCCAAGTGTGGGTCCAGCCGGGGACCCGCCTCCCCCTTCCTCTCCTCCTCCCCCTTCCTCTCCTCCTCCCCCTTCTCCTCCTCCCCCCATTCCCTCCTCCACAGGCACATGGTGAGTGGTTCCTGCCTGCCAGCCATAACCAAGGACACAAAATGAAATGACGCAGATCTTGCCTTTCAGGAGCTCAAAATTAAGTAATCCCAGGAGTCAGTTGAAAAACCACTTAATAACTTCCGTAAGGGGGGGTGGTACGGGAGGTGAGCTGCATGGAAGGGCCATTAGATGAGAGTAAGGCCAGCCAGGGGCAGCTTCCTGAGGAAGCTGTTGTGACCCATCCCGGGAGGGTGAGACCGGAAAGGCAGCCAGGCACGCAGGCGGCCAGGCCGAGGGAGCGCGGGCACGCTGGAGGCAGCGCAAGAGGAGATGAGAGGCTTGCCGTCAAAGTGGCCTCCTCGGTGGGCTTCCCTGTAGCTGTCCTGCCCCCTCACACAGGGCAGGCTCGCCCCCTCCGACAGTGGGCAGCACCTCCGCTGGGTGCGGGCCACAGGCTCACCTGGCAGGCTTAGAAGGCCCCTCACGGAAGCTTAATGGCTTTATGAATGAATGATACAATTACAGGAGAAATGGATCTCAGAATTTCTGAGCAACAAGGGCCCTTAGAGGACTAGTCCAAGCTCCTTGGTCGAGAGGAAGGAGAGGCCCAGCGGGGTCACAGGGCCAGTGAGTGATTAGAGGAAGATCAAGAGGGGACGCCAGGCCCCAGCCTCACACACTCGCTCCTCATGACCTGTTTTTGTGTGTGTGTTAATTGCTCAGTTGGGTCCGACTCTGTATGACCCCATGAACTGTAGCCCACCTGGCTCCTCCCTCCATGGGGATTCTCCAGGCAACGATACTGCAGTGGGTTGCCATGCCCTCCTCCAGAGGATCTTCCCAACCCAGGGAGCAAACCCAAGTCTCCCGCATCACAGGTGGATTCTTTGCCATCTGAGCCACCAGGGGAAGTTTTTATTTTTTTTTTATTTTGGGTTCCCCAAAAGCAGAGTGTGAGCCAAGGGTGGGATGTAGGTGGTATGTTTGGGAGTCATCTCGGGAGTGAGAGAGCAAGAGAAGAAAGCAGGAAGAGAGAAATGCCATTGGGGGTGTGCTGGATTGGGGGTGTGCTGGTGACCTGGTTACGCTGCAGGGGACCAGGGCTACAGCCCACTTGACCTTGGCAGGGACCATGTGGGAAGCACCTGAGAATTGTCCCTCCAAGGGTACACGGCCGGAGCGTCTATCCTGACTCCCAGCTCCTGCTGGGTGTGGTCTGGGGTAATTCTCGGCACTTCTGGGCCCCCTGCTTAGTGGAACCCAATGAACCCCCAGCTGCAGGAAGAGCCCTGAAGCTGAAGACAGATTTGGAGGACACGTGAAGGGTGTGGCCAGCGTGCTCCGGAGCTGCCCGCCACGGCTGCAGTGTGGAGTCATGGAGGACCGAGGGGCTGGGGCACAAAAACTCTTGCCACAGTTCCTTATGAGATAATCATAGTGCCAGCAATGGCTTTCATTCATCGAGGTGTTTCCCTGCACCAAGAGCAATGCTGCGTCCATTACATTCATCACCTGAGGACACAGGGACCAGGTATCCCCTTGGAGGGTTCCCAGGGGGCTCAGCGGCAAAGGATCTGCCTGCAGTGCAGGAGATGCGGGTTCCATCCCTGGATCGGAAAGATTCCCTGGAGGAGGGAATGGCAACTTACTCCAGCATTCTTGCCTGGAGAATACTATGGACAGAGGAGCCCAGCAGGCTACAGTCCATAGGGTTGCAAAGGTCAGACACAACTGAAGTGACTTAGCACTCAATTACACTATTAATGGGGCTTCCCTGATAGCTGAGTTGGTAAAGAATCCGCCTGCAATGCAGGAGACCCCAGTTCAATTCCTGGGTCAGGAAGATCCACTGGGGAAGGGATAGGCTACCCACTCCAGTATTCTTGGACTTCCCTTGTGGCTCAGCTGGTAAAGAATCTGCCCACAGTGTGGGAGACCTGGGTTCGATCCCTGGGTTGGGAAGATCCCCTGGAGAAGGGAAAGGCTACCCACTCCAGTATTCTGGCCTGGAGAATTCCTTTGATTGTATAGTTCATGGGGTTGCACAGTCAGACATAACAACTTTCACTTTCACACTATTAATGACTAAAATAATAAAAAGGAAAGGGATGTTCAGTGAGCTATAAGAACATTCAAAAACGAGCTCAATCTGAAGGGGACAGAGAGACAGGTTTAGCCAAGCTCAGTGTGAATGAGAGGGAAGAGCAGTCCAAGCAGCAGGAACAGCATGTGCAAAGGCCCTGAAGCAGGAGAGCATTTGTATTGAAGCTGTACCAGACAGGCTGGCGGCGCTGGAGTGCAGTGGCAGGGTGGAGGAATAAGGCTTAAGAATAAATCAGGGGTCACACTGTCCAGGGCCCTCCAGATCTTGGCAAGGAGAGTAGATGTCTCTCTGTGCAACAGAAGCCCCTGAAACATCTTCAACAAGGGCCTGACATTCACACAGTGCACTTCATGCTTTTAAAACATCCCTCTGACCACTAGGTGGAGAATGGGTTGAAGGTGGCTCTCTGAAGTCCTCCTGGACTGACTTGCAGGCAGTGAAGGGGAGTGGTCGGATCTGAGTTAAGTATTCCTTTGAGTGGAGGGACACACAGTTAGTAAGTGATGAAGACAAGTTTTTAACCCAGGAATATTTGTCTCCAAGTTCATATCTAAAAGGAGGGCCATTTCCTCTCCAGGGGATCTTCCTGGCCCAGGGATCAAACTGTGTCTCCTGCTTGGCAGGCATATTCTTTACCACTAGCACCGCCTGGGAAGCCCCTCATATCAAAAGGTTACATGGGAATAAGTGTACATTTTCTTATAGTACATATTGATTTCCCCCTTTAAACTAAACTTTGAATCATTCAAACAAAACATGAATACATTCTCCTGGGTTAAAATAAAAATGTTTTAGTCCAAGTTAGAGTCCCGACCACTGCAACCAATCAGACTGCCCTTTTCCTCCCCAGAGGTTCCACCATCATGGGTTTGGAGCAGATCCTTACAGAACCTTTGCTACATATTTACATATATATGTACCTATAGGAAATATAAACTATGGCTCTATTGAGTTTTCTGTTTCGCATAAATGGAATCAAACTACGCATTGCTCTGCAACTTGCCTTTTTCACTCAGTCTGTGCTATATTTGTACATATAAATGGATCGCGTTTTCTAATTGTTGCATAATATTTAATGGGCTGGATGCACCACCGTGGATTTAGCCCACTCACTTTCCAAAGACGGAAATGCATTTTTCTATAAATGTTATAGCTTTTGAAAGGCTCGTGGTTGTTTTTTCTTTTTTCCTTTCAAAATGTGAGACTTTTATTTATGCTAATGGAGGTACCCACACTGCAGTGACAACACAAACATTTAACAACTCCGAGCCTGGCGACTGAATTTTCCCATTTTCTTCAGGTGCCTGGGATCCCTGGGAGTTAGCTCTTGTCTGTTGCCAAGCCTGTGTTTATAGCTCAAGGCTGTCTCCAGATCAGGGGAGATGGTGGAGTGAGTGACTTTTAGCTGCTGGGCCCTGAAATAGGCACCCTGGCATGATACAGAAATAGTACAGCCGCGGATCCTCAAAGACCTGGGGTCCAATCCCAGCTGTAGCTGTGTGACCTTGAGCAAGTCACTTGAGCTCTCTGAGCCTCAGTTTTCCCATCTACAAAATGGAGTTTGTAATCCTTGTCTTATAGACCAGCCAGAGGTGAATGCAAGCTCCATGTGTTAAGTGATGATCCCCGGAGAGCACAGATGTGTGCACTTAGCGCCCCTCTGTCTGCAGCCCCAGAATACTGGAGGGAATGGGGTGATGGTGTGGGGTGGGGCAGACGAGTTCGTCCTGCATCTCTAAAGGGGTCACTCAAGGTCACAGACAATGAAAAGATGTGAACACACTGTCACTGCTCTCAGTGCCGTGTGAGGTCACATTTGAGCTCAGAGCTTTACTGCCCGGATTCTGGGCACATACGGCGTGCCAGGCGCTTCTCATATAGTTGTGTGCCTTTCATTTGCACCCAGCAGGCAGAAACAGCGAGTCTCCCCTCTGCCCCAATTTACAGATGAAGAGACTGAGGTTCTGAGGGAGTGTCACTTGGCCAACTGGCAGGTTGAGGCTAGAATTTGGTCCCTCTGCTTCTGGAAGCTTCCCTGAGGCTGCAGGCAGCCGCTCAGCAGAGCGCCCCATCCTGGACCAACAGGGATGTTGCACCTCTCATGATGACATCGCGGATGTCTGTATTCAACCATCAAGACCCCTTCACAGAAGGAGAGAAAAGTGGCTTTCCTGGCCTCCTTTTTCCCAAAAGGATGAGATAAAGGCTACTCAGAGGTCACCAAAGGACAGTTTGAATCAGATCTCTTAAACGATGCTGATGGAGAGAGAATATGAAATGTCCATAATTTTGTGTGTACATTTAGGCTCGGGTTTTTTTTTTTAAACTAAATGAGCAAGATGAGAACCTTTTGGTGAAAAGGGCCTGGGCCAGGGGTCAGGAGTCCAACCCCAGCTTTGCAGCTGAATCACTGTATCTGAGCCAAGATACTTCCCCATCCCTGGGCCTCACTTTTCCACCTGTCAAACGGGAGAGTGAGACTGGCTGACCAGGGGACTTGTCCTGCTCCAGCAATGGGGGAACCTGGGGCAAGGGACAGGGAGGGTGGGGTGCTTCTGGGATAGGGTTGCTAGATTTAACAAAGAAAAGTATAGGATATCCAGTGAAATTTGAATTCCACATAAAAAATAATTTTTATTAGCTTGTCCCCAATATTATAGGAGACATAACTTAAAAGTTATTTGCTGTTTATCTGAAATTCAAATTTAACTGGTCATCCTATATTTCGTCTGGCAACCCGGACCCCTCAATTCTTTGATGCAGATAGTTGATATCTTCACAGCTACTAGACGAACTCCTGGCCACCCACCTTCCCACCATATCCTCACCACCCAATCCCGATCTTCCCACCGACACCCACTTTCCTGTTCACATAGAAATTCTAGAGCTGTGAGCTGAGAGGTTTCATGGGTCTAGGAATCCCTACAGCAGAGATAGGGGTGGAGGTGCAGCTGAACCCGCGGGTGTAAATCAGTGGAGAGACGTATGTCCGTGTGATTCACAAGGGCTGGAGGGTCACAGTGTCTGTGGGTGTCACAAGCGGCTGATCTCATCGTGAGCCACGTCTACATGTGCGCCCACAAACTAGCGGCACTGCGTCCGTGTGTAACCAAGAACCTGGCCAGGGCAAAGGCCCAGAGCCTGGGGGAGAAGCCAGTGTGTGTCCAGCACAGCTGGACAGAGATGCACTTTGGGGGCAAAGCTTCCTCAGGTAGCCAACGACACAAGCGGCCGTTACAGCAAATCATTCCTGTTCAGCGAAAGAGCCCACGTTCTGCACTCAGCCCTCTTCTTGTACATAATTAAGGGAATACAAACTCTGACTCCAGCAGAAGACTTGAGCCACATGCTAGGGCATTTTTAAATTTTTTTACCATGAGGGCACACTTCCCTCACCTATACTGTTCACAGAGAGCTTTCACACCCCTTCCTCTGTGGAGTACAGCTTACCACAGCCTTGGGCTTATTTTGCTCCCATTTTATTGATGAGAACACTGAGTTTCCAGGGCATGAAACAACCAGCCCAAGTTCATCCGCAAACCTGACTCCTCACCCAGTGCTCTGTCCTCTCCCTTTTGTACAAAGAGAAACTCAGGTTCAAAAATCTATAGTTCCACACAGTGTCTGCTATCAACTGCTGGGCATTTGGGTCTCTGAATTTTCAAGGCCTTCCTGGCTTTGTCCAGTGGATATTTGACACAGTATTTTAATTTTTAATATACTAAATGGTGAGGTGCCCTTTACTCTAAATTGAATCTCCAGCACCATTCATCTCTCACACCAGCCTGGTAGTTTTGCTCCCAAAATAGGCTCTGTTAATTTTCAGCCTGAGGGTGAGGAGCCTTTCAATTTCTGCTCCTGGGAAGGGCATGATCGCTGGCCTGGACCAGGTGGACTTTCCTACCTGTAGGTCTCCATAACAACTGTCTTTGGATATAACATGCCACAGCCACCCGTCCCCCACCTTCAGCCAAGTCCATCCTTCATGCCGTATGTGAGGAAACTGAGGTCCAGAGAGAAGTGGATTGTCTGCAGTCACATGGCCCTTCCGCTGTGCCTGTCCTCTCCTTGACCAGCCTCCTCTCCATCTCACTGAAAACCCATCTCTTCAGTCTTACTCCTCCAGGAGGTCGAGATTAATGACCCCACTGTCTTCACTGAATAATAATGACCCAGGACCCTCACCCGGGGGCTTCCCTGGGGCCTCAGTGGTGAAGAACCCACCTGCAGTGCAGGAGATGCAGTTTGGATCCCTGGGTCGGAAAGATCCCCTAGAGAAGGAAATGGCCAGCCACTCCAGTATTCATGCCTGGAGAATCCCATGGACAGAGGAGCCTGGCAGGCTAGTCCATGGGGCTGCAAAAGAGCTGGACGTGCCTGACAGACTAATTCTTTTCACTGTGAATACATATTAGCCACTCCAGCACGGGAGGCTGGGGGCAACATTTCCATGTGCTTAGAACAGGGCCAGCCTGGGTCCTCTGGTCCCAAGAGTGTGCCACGGCCACAGCTGGGTCTCACGAAGGCCTCCATCTCCCCATCTATGAAAGGAGCATAGCCCAGCTCAAGCTCCCTTCCTCCCCCCGCACAGGCAGGACAGTGGGTCTCCAGCGCTTCCTGTACTGATAGGCAAGGCCAGTGGGGTGGGGAGAGGTCTCCTTGGGAACAGGACACCCTCAGGCTCTTCTGCAGGTCTCAGCCAGTCTGGCTGTTGGAGGCAGTAGGTGGGCGTCTTACCATGAACATCAGAAGAGGCTCAGCACCCAGAGCCCCATTTCGGAGGCGTGTCCATCCCCTGCACCCCTGAACCACAGACTAGGATCCCAGGACCACCCAGCTCCTATGTTCCTGAGCGAGGGGCTCTTCCCTCTGCAGGCCTCCCCCAGCACCTGCACGGGGCAGGCGTGCAGAGAAACACGGGCTGATGAATAACTGGATGAATGAAAGACTATTGGAGTCTAGGCCCTGTGATGTGAGAGCTTGTCTATGACAGTAGACACTGGACCCTGAGGCCCCCGCAGCTGGAACAGCAGTGTGCCCCCGTCCTCCAGCTCCAGCACGCTAGTGATGCCGTTCAGGAGATCTGGGTAGAAGCTGGCGCTGGGCCCAGGCTCCTGGTGGGTTCCTGCTGGTTTCCTGCCCTGTTTTTGCCTCTCTGCCCCTGCCGTGCAGCCGCCCCCCTCGGAGTGATTCCTGGGCTTGTGTGTCTCCCCAGGACCCCCAGGCCAACCTCTCTGCACTCTGTCTGTAGGTTTGCCGGGCACTGCTCCAGACCTGGAGAAGAGAAAGCAGATTTTTGGGCAAAACTTTATACCTCATCTGGGTAGAAGCTGGTGCTGGGCCCAGTCTCCTGGTGGGTTCCTGCTGGTTTCCTGCCTTGTTTTTGCCTCTCTGCCCCTGCCGCGTGGCCGCCCCCCTCGGAGTGATTCCTGGGCTTGTGTGTCTCCCCAGGACCCCCAGGCCAACCTCTCTGCACACTCTGTCTGTAGGTTTGCCGGGCACTGCTCCAGACCTGGAGAAGAGAAAGCAGATTTTTGGGCAAAACTTTATACCTCCAAAGAAGCCAAAAACCTTCCTGCAGCTCGTGTGGGAGGCCCTGCAGGACGTGACGCTGATCATTCTGGAAATCGCCGCCATCATCTCCCTGGGGCTCTCCTTCTACCACCCGCCTGGCGAGAACAATGAAGGTAAGATGGCGCCTGGGACCTCTCGCTCCTGGCCTGCAGCACGCATGGCTGGCCGCACCTCGGGGCACCTGGGGGCTCAAGGCCACATGTTCCCTCCAGGCTGGGAAACTGAGGCCCAAGGGTCAGTGGGTGGCTGAGTTGGACCCGGGGCTGAGAGCTCCTGGCCCCCCTTCTCCCACGTGGGAAATGCAGAGGTCAGATCAACCACGGTCACGTTAGAGTGAGCATTTGTCGAGCACTTAGTGTGCTGAGCTCCTGCTCGAGATACTGTCCTCCTAACAATCCCATGCCGTAGGGGCCATGATTATGCCCATTTTAAAGATGTGCCTTGGGCACAGGGAAGTGTGTTAACTTGCTCCAGGTCACCCAGCTAAGAAAGAGGCCCCAGATTTTGCGGTGGGGCTTGTTAAAGACACCA
>SJYR01002362.1:142201-176943 GCA_006410655.1 Kobus ellipsiprymnus
GCCCCCCCACCTCTGCCCAGCCAGGCTCCTCTGTCCATGGGATTCTCCAGGCAAGAATACCGGAGTGGGTTGCCATGCCCTTCTCCAGGGGATCTTCCCAACCCAGGAATCAAACCTGCATCTCTTCTGTCTCCTGCATCAGCAGGCAGGTTCCTGACCACTAGTGCCACCTGGGAAGCCTAAAACGGTGCTGGTGACGAACTAACACTAGGCTGCCTTGCGGTACCCAGGACCCCTCCCCGTCTGCTTTCTTGGCTCAGAGACCTCTAGACGCTTGTTGGAGGTCACAAAGCACTTTCATGGCAGGGCTAGGATAGGCATAACCCGTGCTCCCAGCTCCCTGCCTGTGACAGCTCCCTTAGTGCCAGAGAGCCAGCAGAGTGACCAGCCCACAATAGCTGCTTAGAAAATGTTTGTGACTTGACCAGTTTTCAGAGTCCTTATTTGATGCCGGGCCCTGGTAACCACCTCGGAAGTAGTTTCTCCAGTTTACTGATGAACAGTTAGAGGGAAGGCCAACTGGGTTCCCCAAAGTCACACAGACGGTGAGAGCAGACACACCTTAGAAAACCCTGGGTCCGAGGAGGGCAGTTGCAGTTTCCCCAGATCCTGTGATCACAGTCTCCAGATCCTGTCCCTGCCCCAGTCCAAGGGAGCCCAGGGGTGACCTCAGCAGGGCCCACCCACATCCCTCTTCCTCCCCCTTCCTCTTCTCTTTCCCCTGACTGCCCCAGAGCAGCAGCAGGTGTTCTCAGGTCTGGTGGCTCCGAGTGTTGAAAGGAACCCACACCTCTACTTTCTTGCCCTTGTGGGTACCACGTAGTCATCAGACTGCAGGTCACACAAGTGGCTTGGGGTGTCAGTATCCTTGCTGTGTACTGGAGGCTCAGATCCAGTAAGACCCTCCTCTGTGCCGAGCGCTGCCCGGAGCTTTTACCTCCCTCCCCTGGAGCCTGGCCTCAGTGACTCCTGCTTTGCAGACGAGCACACCGCAGCTCAGGGAGGGCAGGGACTTACCCAGGACCAGAGAGGGGCAGCAGCAGGCTCGGACCCAGCTTGCTGGAGAGCAGGTCCCGCCCCAGCCTAGAGGCCTGCCTCACAGTTGCTGGAAGAATGGAAGGAAAGGACGTCAGCAACACTGCCTTTTAGACGCTAAAGCACCTGCACTGTAGATTACCGTGAGGCCCTTCTGCCTGGCTGACCCATGCTGCCTGCTTCCTTCCGCTCTGCACAGGATGTGCGACGGCCCAGGGCGGGGCAGAGGATGAAGGGGAGGCAGAGGCGGGCTGGATCGAGGGGGCCGCCATCCTCCTGTCAGTCATCTGTGTGGTCCTGGTCACGGCCTTCAATGACTGGAGCAAAGAGAAACAGTTCCGGGGCCTGCAGAGCCGCATTGAGCAGGAGCAGAAGTTCACCGTGGTCCGGGCCGGCCAGGTGGTCCAGATCCCTGTGGCTGAGATCGTGGTTGGGGACATCGCCCAGGTCAAATATGGTAAGTGACCCCACTGCTGAGCTGGGTGCTAGAACTGCAGTCCAGGCAGGGGTGGGAATGGGCCAGGCAGACCCAGAGAAGCAGGCCCAGGGCAGAGGGTGGATTCCTGAAGGCTGACCCCAAGCTAAGATATTTTCTGAGCTTCTTGGAGAGGTGGAAGGTTCATTTCCGGAGGAGGTAGGATTCCAGAATGTATTTAAACCAAAAAATGGCAAATCCATGACACATGTACCACCACTCTCCAAACCTCTACCCTTAGCAGACATTACTAATCGATCTCAGCCCAAAGCTGAGATAACATCATCAGATGACTTTTCAGCCCAGCACTCCAAGGACCACTAACACTCAGAGTGGACTGATGAAGTGAAATCCCTTTCCCTTCTCTGATTTGGCTGTTGATGGATGATTGTTGTGCTAGAGAAGGTGTTATAGGGAGTGGACATGAATGGGCAAACATTCCAGGCCCGTGATGCTGCCATGGAGAAAGTGAGCAGGCTGGTGCCAAAGGGGATTTAGCTGAGATAGGTCCTAGGTAAGTAGAGGTAGAAGAATGGGGATAGATTGGAGGACCCCTGCTCACCAGCTGTATTATCCTCCAGTAATATTCTTGTCTTGGGGTCTATTCAGCCTAGTCAAGACAGGTTAGTCCCTTCCCAAAGAATTTCCCCAAACCATAGTTGAGGCCAGAGAAGAATGAGTCATTGAGAAAACTGGGCCCCAAATCCATGCCATGCCAAGAGAAGCACTTTAGAAACTGAAGGACCTGCCCACTCAAGCTCAGATAGAGGCAGGACCCAACCTCAACGCTCCAGGTGCCCTGCCCTTCACCCGGGCCCCAGGCTTCAGCAGCCCATCAGCCTGTGCTGGATGCCACCTTGGTTCCTGCACCCTGAGAGCGCCAGGCAGCCTGTTCCAGAAGGCGACTCCTTGCAATCACGCTTGAAGGGGATATTCCAGCCTCTCCAGCCCCTGAGACCTTGCTGACGGCCCCCCTTGCCCTTCCTCCCACCAGGCGACCTCCTCCCGGCCGATGGCCTCTTCATCCAGGGCAACGACCTCAAGATCGACGAGAGCTCCCTGACGGGGGAGTCTGACCAGGTGCGCAAGTCGGTGGACAAGGACCCCATGCTGCTATCAGGTGAGCTGCGGCCCGCGGGGCTCGCTCCCGCCGCCGCGTCCTGCCCCGCGCCCGCGGGCGCTGTGGCCCCTCCGTGAGGCTGGAGGCTCTCAGAGCCTTTAGTCTTGGGCTCCAAACCTCTGGCCAGCTCGGCCCCAATCAAGAACTCCCTCCTTTTCCCCAGCAGACAGACGTTAAGTCTACTGTGTACTCAGTACTTCTCCAGGCCCTGGGGTGAGCCCAGTGAGTAAAACTGACGGTGAATTCCTGCCCTCCCCCCAGCATGGAACTGATCTTCTAATTGGTTTTCTGAAAGTTGAACATGGAAGTCTATTCCCATTAGGGACAAGAAAGAATCAGTCTGGTGACTGTTGTTTTAGAGGCATGCTATGCGCCAGGCACTGGTCTGGGGGCTGGGACCTAAGACAGATGAGGCCCCAGCCTTGAGGAGCTTGTGGTATCATGAGGAGTCAGACAATGTGAAAATTCCAGAGAGTAATAGATATACTCTTGAGAGTCCCTTGGACAGCAAGGATATCCAACCAGTCCATCCTAAAGGAAATCAACTCTGAATATTCACTGGAAGGACTGATGCTGAAGCTGAAGCTCCAGTACTTTGGCCACCTGATGCGAAGAGCCGACTCATTGGAAAAGACCCTGATGCTGGGAAAGATTGAGGGCAGGAGGAGAAGGAGATGACAGAGGATGAGATGGTTGGATGGCATCACCAACTCAACAACATCAGTTTGAGCAAACTCCGGGAGATAGTGAAGGATAGTGAAGCCTGGCGTGCTGCAGTCCACGGAGTAGCAAAGAGTCAGACACGACTGATCAACTGAATAACAGCAACGATAGATACTTGATGAAAATAAAGCAGGACAGTGGAGCGCAGCCGGCTGGGGAGGTCGAGCTATAAGCTGAGGTGCGAATGATGACCCAGAGCTGGTCTTGCAGCTTTCCAGAGGATGAGTATACCAGCAGCAGGAATAGCAAGTGCAAAGGCCCTGAGGCAGGACTGGGAGCAAGATGGAGGGGTCAGATGTCAGGCCTGGTGTGCCGTGCTCAGGAGTTCATAAATGTTCTGAGTGTGATGAGTGCTCTCTGGAATCAGCAGTAAGCTGATCCCATTTACATTTTTAAGATCTTGGTCTGACTGCTGCAGTGGGGGTGGCAAGAGAGGAGGGGTGACCCTGCAGAGGTGAGGCACCAATCAGGTGAAATACCTTCCCCAAACAGGACACCAAAAAGGCATTCCTGTCCAGCAGTGCTCAGCAAACATCGTCTGAGCAGCTGCTCTGGGCCAGGCTGAGCAGTGGGATACCTCCCCCGCCCCGACCCCAGGATGATCCAGACTCACCCCCCGCCCTGGGAAGCCTCCAACCTGAGTCAGCAGGAGCAGGGGGCCAGGGAGTAGACTTGCAAACAGCTAAGTCCATAGAAGAGGAGTGAGGAAGGTGTGAGAAAACCAAGGGAACAGAACCATCGAGAAGAGGTAGAATTGAGCGGGGTTTTAAAGAATCAGTAGGAGCCCACCAAGCAGAGTTGTGGAGAAAGGGTCCTCCTAGCAGAGACACAGCGGTCTAACGGAGGGTGGGATTTCCTAGAAATGTTACAGAGAGGAAGAGGGGCATGTCTACAGGGTAGGATGGTGAAAAGAACTGAGAATCGGGTGAGGGGCATTTATTTATCAAGAACTTAGTCAATTATTCATTTATTGAGCACCTACTGTGTGCCAGTGGTTCATGGAACAAGCCCGGTGCCTGCCCTCCTGAAGCTTAGAATCCGGTAAAAGAGACTGACAAGAAAGGAACAAACAAGCAGATATGTATCACAGTTTCGGATAGGGTAAGTCGGGTGAAGACATTACATCACTGTAGTGAGAAAGAGACCCTGAGGAAGGGGATGGGAATCTTAGCTGATCAAGGAAAAGCGTGTGTGAAGAGGTTTTGTGTGGGCTCAGGCAGAGCAGCGAGAGAAAGAGCATTCCAGGAAGAGGGACAGGAAGTGCAAAGGGCCGGGGGCCTTGACCGAGTGATCACGGAAAGCCGTAAATGCCCTCTGGGAACTCAGAACCACGTGGGAGCTCAGGAAAGGGCCATCACCCCGTGGCCTTCGTTCTGACCTCTGAGCTGAAGTGATCGTCAGAGAGGCGGGCACCCTTGAAAGAAGTGACTCGGTGGGTTGTGAGGCTCAGTGCAAGTCGAGGGAAGGTGCTGGGCCTACGTGGGTGGGGGATGAAGGTTCCAGACGGTTTAGAGGAGAGGAGAGGTGGTTCCCTGGCAGGAGGCTGGGGAGAGAAAGTGTCCAGGATCACTGACCCGAACGAAGCCTCACCACGCAGCCATGAGGGTGGGCACAGATGTGCAGACCCTGGGAAAGAGCAATAGGGTAGAGATGGACGGGAAGTCGGCTGGCCAGCCCAGGTAGGGTCAGCCACTCTAGTCTCAGCCTATCCACCTGGCGGGAAGTCGAGACAAATGGAGGAGACCCGGGGCCTCTGGCTGTCAGGAAACAGGAACAGGACTGAGAAGGGTGTGCCGAGGCCAGGAGATTTTGGTCAGTTTGTGCTGACGCTTGCATTGCTGGCGATCTGGTGGGAGGTTTCTAGCAGGCTTCCCTGGAGCTCTGTCCCATTGCAGTACGGAAAGTATGCCCATCAAGTTTGCAGAGCCCACACATCCAGGGAGGGTCAGGACTCATAAAAGGTGGCCAGAGTGCAGGGCGAACTAGACTCGAGAAAATGCAGTGGACTCTGAGCTGCAGCCAACACCCTGAAGTGTGAGGGGGAGGGAGGGCGACGGCTCAGCCCAAGCCCCAGGGGGAGAGACGGTGAGAGAGGGGTGTAGTCAGCCCGATGGAAAGCAAGCTGATTGGAGAAAGAATTCTGTGACAGTCAGAACCATTCTGGGAACAAAAGTGCCTGCCTGTGTAGTAGTGAGTTCCCCGTCAGTGATTGTATGTAAGTAGGGCCTGGACAGACTGGGGGTGGGGTGGTTGTGGAGGAGGCCAGAGCACTGAGCAGGCACTGCCTTCAGTGCTCCTCCCTGTGGTGAGAGTCACAGATTGAGCACACCCGGCCTCACCTGCCCCTCCGCTACAGACCCGCCTTGCTTCCTTTCCCCTGCCCTGCCCCTGCTGGGACCGTTCGCTCCTCCCAGGTGGCCCTTTTCCTTCCTCGCTGTGCACTTAACTCCTGCCCATCTGCTCAGCGCCAGCACCACCTCCTCCACGAAGTCTTCCCAGACCACCATTTGGCCTGCACCCCAGCACCGCCTAGGACACTTGTGGTGGCCTGTGACATCACACAACACTCGGCCATTCAGGCACAGCCTGTCATGCTGATTGAGTTTTGTGCTGCACAGAGCATCTCAGATAAAGAGCGAGACTATCCACAGTCCCGCCACCAAGACAAATCTAACAGGTCTCACGTTTATGGGCCCTTCCATGCTTGGCTGGTCCAAGCTGGTGGGAGCCCAGGCCTGAGGCTGCAGGAGGGCAGCCCAGCTCCACCCCGGGCCCTGCACCACTTAGGGTTCAGGCAGTGTCTGCGAGAGTGAGGAGGGAGGCTGCACCGTGTAGTAGAAAGAGCAGACTTCGGCCAGGCTGAGCCAGATCTGGGCTCTGGAGTGAACTCACTGTGTGGCCCTGGGCACGTCGCTTTGCTTTTCTGGGCCTCGGTTTACCTGTGAGGACAATAGCGATGTCCTGGTGTGTGATGTCGGTGAGGCCCCTACCTAGCATGGTGCAGCCAGAGGGATGCCCACTGGGCCGGGTCCCTTCCCTGCTCCTCCCAAGGAGCCTGGACTTGGGAGTGAGATAGGCCTGGGTTCAAATTCTGACTCTGCCCTTCATTGGCTGGGAGACCCTGGACAAGCTTCTTTCTGAGTCTGTGTTCCCTCACTTGTAAAATGGGAGGACGACTGCAGCTTGTATGTCCTTTTCCCACCTCTTCCTTCACCTTGACTGTGTCACTGTTTCCCCTCTCTGGTCTGGCCCTGTCTCTCCATCATGTAACCCCTCCCCACCTACAGCCTGCATGAGCCTGCCTTCTCCAGGGAGTCCCCCTGGATTGCTGTCTTCCCCAATGCTCTCAACTCTGCGTAACTGTCATTTGGACACTCTTTTGGGGGGGGAGAGGAAACATGACTAGACTCCTCATACCCTTCCCCTGGGCTAGAGGCTTTGCTGGGCCTTCTGGTCAGATGACCCTCAGAAAATACAGAGAGACCAGCCTAGGGGCACCAGCAGGGTCCTCATGGTAGCTGAGAAACCACCCCCACCCCACACAAACACACAGCATCAAGCACATTGGCTCACCCTGCTGCTGCTGCTGCTAAGTCGCTTCAGTCATATCCGACTCTGTGCAACCCCACGGACGGCAGCCCACCAGGCTCCTCTGTCCCTGGGATTCTCCAGGCAAG
This sequence comes from Kobus ellipsiprymnus, assembly GCA_006410655.1. Lineage (NCBI taxonomy): Eukaryota > Metazoa > Chordata > Mammalia > Artiodactyla > Bovidae > Kobus > Kobus ellipsiprymnus. The sequence goes on from SJYR01002362.1 coordinate 149,232, forward strand.
AACACTGGAGTGGGTTGCCATTTCCTTCTCCAATGCATTCATGCATGCTAAGTCGCTTCAGTCGTGTCCGACTCTGTGCAACCCCACGGACGGCAGCCCACCAGGCTCCTCTGTCCACAGAACTCTCCAGGCAAGAATACTGGAGTGGGTTGCCATTTCCTTCTCCCGGCTCAGCCTAGAGGAAGGCAAATAATGCTCACTTCTGGGTCCAGTGGCCCAGCCTGTGACCCTGGCCAGGTTGCTTCGTCTCTGAGCCTCCACATCCATGTCTGTGTAGTCACCAGGCACTCCCCGCCACATCTGCCTACCCCACAGGGCTATTTTGGGGACCACATGCCTACACCAACGGGACTATCCTTTGTGAATGGTGTGCTTGTGAGACGCTGTGTGATGTGGATCAGACACAGAGGCAGAGCCCCCAGCTCCTGTTCTGCATCAGTTCCCACTATAACCTCGGCCCCTCGGGCCCTCAGTCTCCCCGTCTGACAAATGGGGGCAGACCAGCCTTCAGGAAGATTCAGCTGTCTCTCTAGCACTCAGGGCACAAAGGAAATCCTAAAGCCCCGAGCGCAGACAGGAGGATGCAGGCCGGTGGGCAGAGGAGACGAGCAGGAATCTCAGGGTGACCCTCTGTCCACGGGGCCGGGCGGGGGTGGGCAACAAACCCAGTGTCACCCTCTCCCCCTGCCGCCTCCCACATGCCACCAATGTGGCTGTGATGTCCACTCTGCAAGGGGACCCAGAGGTTCAGACACTTCACGTACAATTGGTTAAGATGCTGGGGAAAGATTTCAATTCTTTAAAAGTCTGTGCGGGTCAGAGAGCATGCGAATGGGCTCTGGAGTGCAGGGGCCCATGAACTCAGCCTAATTTTTTTTTTCTAGTTTTCATTTTAAAATAATTTCAAACTTTCAGAACAGGTGCAGGAGTAGCACAGTGAGCGCCCGCGTGCCCTCCCTCTGGTAAAACCGCTGTGGCCGTCGCGCTGCCCTCGCTCTCGGGAGCCGTACGCTCTCCCTTGTCAGGGCCCCTTCCTCCTTCAGGTGTGTCTCCCGAGGAAAAGCTGTTTTCATGAGTAACCACAGCACAGCTGTCCACTCGGGAAGCACACCCGACATGCCATCCACGTTCACGTGTACCGCCAGTCCCCGCGGCATCCCCCAGGCTGGGACCCGGTGCAGATGCCCTGCGGCATTTAGACGTCCTGCTTCTCCACCTCCCTTAACACTGAGCAGACCTGCAGCCTTTCCTGGAAAGCCAGTGGCTTTTAGCCCTTCTGGGTCATGAACCCCCATGAGAGCCCCATGAAAGCAGTGATCCCACCTATTAGAAATAAATGCCCAGACTTGCCGCTTTGCAGCCTGGCTTCCCATGTGGCGCTAGAGGTAAAGAACCCGCCTGCCAGTGTAAGAGATGCAGGTTCGATCTCTGGGTCGGGAAGATCCCCTTTAGGAGGAAATGGCAACCCGCTCCAGCATCCTTCCCAGGAAAATTCCATGGACAGAGGAGTCTGGTGGGCTGCAATCCATAGGGTCGCAGTCAGACACGACACGCACGCACACACAGGAGACCCGCAGGTCCCTGGAGAGCCCTACTCTGGTCTCCATTTGCAGCAGGGGAAAGGTGAGGCCCCTCAGGCACGTAGGGACCCTCAGAGGATGGGGCCAGAGCCAAACACCACCGCTCCAGCCTCGCAGCTCCCCTGCAGCCCCCACTCACGAGCTTGCCTCCAGGGACCCTGTGACTATTACCCAGCAACGTGGCCCATTTGAAGCATCTTACAGTGAATTCCAGGGATGGTTCAGCAGGTGAAGAATCTGCCTATAATGCAGGAGATGTGGGTTCGATCCCTGGGAGGAGGGCATGGCAACCCACTGTAGCATTCTTGCCTGGAAAATCCCATGGACAGAAGAGCCTGGGGGCTACAGTCCATGGGGTCACAAAGAGTCAGAAAGGACTGATGAAAACACCCCCCCACACACACACACACAGTGAATTCCACAGGGAAACGAAAGACTAGGCAGGGACCAGCACACTGTCCTCAAAAGCCGTGGGGCCCACCCCCAGCAGACCCTCTGGCTCAGCCCCCTGCAGGACCACCCCCCTCCTCCCTTATCCTTGGAACCAGAGCCCAAACAACACGAGGTAACCCAGGACCTCAAAAACCCTCTGGGGCCCACTGCCCACCCTGCCTGCCAAGCACAAGGCCAGGCATGGGGAGCCGGACCTGCCGCCACTGCCGCCGCCGCCGGGGAGCCTACGACGACACCGTGACCGCGGGGAGGCCCCGTCTGCCACTCAGCCCGCGCTCTCTCCATTACACTACCCTGCCTCTTCTCCACGAGAGGCAGCGGGGTGTAGTGGATAGAGCACGGGTTCAAGTCCCGGCTCTACCTCTCACAGCTGTGTGACCCTGGGCCATCGCCCAACCTCTCTGAGCCAGAGAGGCCGCAGGTGGGCGGAGGGGCCAGGACTGGTACCCACAACAAGGCCTGCCTCACTGGGTTGTTGTGAGGGGGACGGGCTCCTGGGTGCTGAAACGCTCTGCCGACTTGGAGTGCTTGTGGGCGTGCGTTATTGCTGTTGTTAACCGCGTCGGTAACAGTAACGACGACAGCATCGCGTCTGGGCTGGGGACCACATGGGCTTGGCCTGGTGCTCGTGCTGGAGGCAGCTGAAAACCCCCAGACAGGGTCTCCGTCCTCACGTCTCTACTCTCAGGAAGAGGCCTCTGAGATGGCCCGGCCTCTCCACTCTCCCTGTCCGGAGAGAGGCTTCGGAAGTCAGAACCTGGAGAGTGAGGCGCTCTGTGCCACGTGTGCTGTGCAGCCGCGGTCAGCCATTTGACCCCTCTGTGCTCAGAAGCTTCATTTCATAAAGCCAGGCTTCACTAGGCCTGCCCACAGGGCCTCGGTGCACCCCACCTGTCATCACCAGAGGCCGTGGCCCTGAGCTGCCATCTGCACCAGGTCTGGGGCAAGTCTGAGGCAGAGGTGGGCTTTGAGCCTGCAGTTGGGTAGGTTCTGGCCCACACTCTGCTGCCAGCTCAGAGGCCGCAGAAATCACCTCCAGGGGGACAAGATGAAGGGTCAGGTGGGGGCCCTGGACAGGCCATCCTGTTGGCTGGAGCCTGCAGAGTTCCCGGGGCCCAAGCTCCTTTCTGACTCACTGATGGACGGACAGACAGGTGCTGACACGGCTCCCCCACCACTCACCTGCCTCCCTCTCACTTCTCGGGGCTGTGTCCCCAAACAACCCTGCCTCGGACTTTGTGCACAAGCCCCGCTCCCCGTCCCCCACCGCCCCCAGCGTGGAGGAGAGAATAGGAGCCTGGAGCCTCCTAGCTGCCCAATCAATGTGCTTTGAAATGCGGGTGACGACGGTGACCTCACTGGGGACCATGGCCACCGAGCGGGAAGAGCGGGGCACAGAGAGACCCTCTGTGCATATTGGTTCCTTCTCCCCCCCAACCCGGCACACCTCCACTGGCTCCCCAGTGAACCCTGAACAGGCACCCAACCCTGCAGCCCTCCTCCGCTCAGGCCGCCGCTCCCTTCATGAGCCCTGAGCCGCAGCCCAGCCGATGGTGGCCGTCTCCTGCCTTTGCCTGAGCGGGCCCAGCCCTCCCTGCTCCCGCTGGTCTAGGGGCCCTTGGGTCTCTGTTGTCTTGTGTTGTTGCTCATCTGTGTGCCTGTCTGCTCCCCCAACTACACTGTGAGCTGGCGGAGGGCAGGGACCACCAGGAGCCCCTTGGCACAGAGCGGGACCCCACCACACCCGTGCGTTGTGTGAACAAGCGCAGCCTGGACAGGGAGTGACGTCTGTCCGCTCAGCCTCCACCTGCCCCTCCAGAGTCCCCGAGATGCTGCCTTTAATAGAGGCTGCCCTCCCCCTGCCAGGAGGGACCCTCACCTCCGGGAGACCTGGGTTCCCAGACTTCACTGCCGAGAGGCGATGACTGAAGCCAGATCTCTAACAGAGGACAAAACTGAGGTCCACCAAGGAGAGGGCTGGCCGCAGGTCACTCAGCAAACCAGAAGCAGACCCCAGACTGATTCCCAGGTCCCTCCCTCCTCAGCCCGCGGCCTTGTCCATCGACCATCCCCTAGGCAGCGTATTCTGAGGGGCTCCTTGGGGACTTAGAGGAGGTGAGGACCACAGGATGGTGTCCAAAGGACCGTGGACATGGGAGCCTGGTGCACGCCTAGTCAGGATGCCCCTCCCTAAAAGGGTCTCTGTCCACACCCGCAGACCTGAGGCCTATATGCCTCTGGCCGTACTGTTGGGGCTTCAGCCCTTGGGCTTAGACCTTGTCCCCTGCAGGGGACCCTGGAGCTGGGTGACCCGGTCCACTCGGTTCTTCCTCTGGCAGGAAGAGGCAGCCAGGCTCTGCGGTCCTGTGGGGAGGAGGGCTGGGCTGGATGAATTTGACCCTTTGTAAAACCATGAAGATGGCTTATGGAGGGGGCGTGGGTCCTCCCTTATAAATGTAACACGTGGCCACCGAGAAAAAGACAGAAGACGAGGCAGCAGTGAGAGCGGTGCTGTGGGAGGCAGAGAGGAAATGCGCCCAGACCCCGCCCCCAGGGGCGCAGGGGCCAGGAGGCAGCCCCTGGGGGACCGCTGGCGGAGGAGGCCAGAGGAGAGGAGACACCCTTCTGTGGGCGTCAAGGAGGTCACCTGAGAGCAGGGGCGCTTGTCCTAAGCCTTGAACACGAGGTTTTGGACAAGAAGTGGAAGAAGGCATTCAGGAGGTGGTAACTGTGAGAGCAGAGATGGGCGTGGGGCTGGGGCCAGCGGCGGGACGGAGGGGCCGCCCCCAGTGCTCTCCCAGGGAGAGGGCGCGTGGCGGGAGTCGGTGGTCCGGGGCTTGGAGAAGGTTGAGAGCTGACCCAAGGGTTGCTGATGAAAGCGTCTAGACTTTGGGAAGCTGTGGAGGGTGTCTGAGCTGGGGGACGGTAGTCAGAGCCGAGGCTCGGCGTGCTGCTGGGGTGTGGAGGGAAGGGGGACCAGAGTGGGAGGTGATGCCCCCGACTCCTCTGGCCCCTCCAGTGCGGAGGCCTGGAGGACCGCCGGGGGTCCTCAGTGCTGGGTGGGAGGCGTGCCGGCCCTTCTCCCCCACCTCCCTGTGTCCCCGTGTCCAGAGGCCACCTCTCTGGCTTCCTCTTCCTTCCCCCCCACCTCCTCCCTGCCTCCTGGTGCAGAGCCCCAGCGCCCTGCTGAGCTGGGAGTGATTAGATCAGAAGGTGATTTGGGGTCTGATTATCTTGGGTGGAAATTGGCCCCCTGTGTCTTTTTCCATCCCGCCCAGGGCCGGGGAGGCGGAGAGCGGCTTCTCTGTCGACACCCAGGCCGAGCCAACTTTTTCACGAACGTGTCTGGGACCAGCGTGTGGCCTTGTTTCCTGAGGAAGTGCAACATCTGACCAACCCGGCAGGAGGCTCTGTCCCTCACCAGCCAGGGACCCTGAACGGGCCGCTCCTCCCAGAGCCCCAGGTTTCTCCTCTGTCGGCTGAGGGCCAGCGTGAGAGCTGACGAGACGACTGCACTGAAGGGGCAGGGTTAAGTTGGGGCTTAGGATCGGGGTGAGGGCACGAGGCCTGGTGTGGAGCAGAGGCCTTGCGGAAGGTCATGCTGATCCCGTCCCTGCCATCTACGCCCTGTGAGTGTGCCGAAGTGTGTTCACCCCCACCTTTAAAGACTGCAGTGACCTCACACCACCCACAGGTGACCTCTCTGCGCCTTAGTTCCTCATCTAATATCACTGATACTTAATAGTCCATCCTGCCAGCCCCCACACAAGCTGAGCCCGCGCTTGGAGACGCTTTTTGTTAGCAAGTTATTGTAGTTCCCAAAGCCTCGTGATTAGGCCCACGTTGTGCTTGTGCCCCTTGTGAGGAGAGTGCACTCCAGGGTCTGCCTGTGATGGGTAGACACCAGGCCCGGGCCTTCCAGCCTGGAGTCGGTGTTCACGCGCTTTATGTGGTCCCCACTGTTCCCTGCCTGGGGATGGGCGCGGAGCCTGGGGATGGGCATGGAGCCAGGCGCGGAGCGTATCACCTGAGAGCCTGGATTCTGGTACGGCTTGCTAGGCTCCAGGCTGCCTCTGGGAGCCTTCCTGACTTAGTTGGCCCTTCATGGATGGACAGACCGACCTTTACCACCTTAAAGGGACTTACTGGAGGATATCTGTCTGTCTGTAAAGCACTTTAAGATCCTGACATCCTAGAGGCCAAATGACTGGAGCACCACAAACGCGCACACACACACACAACCAGACATGTGTGCAAACATGTACACGCACAGACACCAACTCAAAACATGGCTCAGGTCCTAGGAGAAAAAGGAAAGGAGTGGATGAAACCTCTTGAAACGTGAAAATAGATTCCTTGCTTTAAGGAAAGTGCTTTCTGCCCTGACTTAGAACTTGTTGACTCTTATTTTACATGCATTTCTAATGAGTCAGTCCACCTAGACTTCAAGTCTGAAGCAAATTGGGAGAACCAGGAGAAGGCCTTTAGTGACAAGTGACCCTGAAAACAGGAAGAAACGACCATTGATCATAAGTGGAAACAAGGAAAATCTGAAAACAGCAAAAGGAGTTTGAGAAAGGAGTATTCACGGGTGTTTGGTGTCTGGGCTTGGTGGCCATGGCTGGCTGGCTGATGGACCAGATGTAATTCTTCCTGCGCGGCCTGGAGGCGGCTGGAGACCCTACACCACGTGGGACCGGATTCTTACCTCTCTGCTGGAGGAGGCGCTATGTGCTTATATAGAGGGTTTTCTAGCCAGAGCAGTAAAAATGAAAAACCACAAAAAGACAAGCGCTTGACAGGCCAAACTTCACTTCCCTAGGTTCTTCACTAAGCGGAGTGCCCACTTGTCAAGAAGAAGTTGACAACAGAGACCCCGAAGATGAGTAAAAGTGGAGCTACCCTGCTCAAAGGCCTCCCTGCCTCCTCCCCCACAGCTCCCCTCAGGCCCCTGGAAGAATTCCAGTACCCTTTGGAACCCAGTTTGAAAAATCTAAAATTCTCGGAAGGGAGTTTGTAACTTTTCTTGTACCGCGCACTCCTGGGAAGGTCCAAGGTCCTCATCGCTAAGTCACTTCAGTCATGTCCGACTCTGTGTGACACCATAGTCGGCAGCCCACCAGGCTCCCCCGTCCCTGGGATTCTCAAGGCAAGAACACTGGAGTCGGTTGCCATTTCCTTCTCCAATGCATGAAAGTGAAATGTCAAAGTGAAGTCGCTCAGTCGTGTCTGACCCTCAGCGACCCCATGGACTGCAGCCCACCAGGCTTCTCCATCCATGGGATTTTCCAGGCAAGAGTACCGGAGTGGGGTCATCTATTCAGAATAAAGCTTTGAAATACATGAAATACCTTGGATCACAAAGGAAGTCAATTATATTGAAATAACTAAAGTAATTTTAAAAGAATAAATGTGTGATGTAGTAACATATGTGTTTCTTTATTAGTATACTGAATAACGAGATCCAGCAATCAGTATAACAGCCTTAGTTGTAAAATAAGCATAAGCCTAAAAAGTATCTTATCTTGGTGGCGTCCCTGATAGCTCAGCTGGTAATGAATCCACTTCCAGTGCAGGAGACCAGTTTGATCCCTGGGTTGGGAAGATCCACTGGAGAAGGGAGAGGCTACCCACTCCAGTATTTTGGCCTGGAGAATTCCATGGACTGTATAGTCCACGGGGTCACAAAGAGCTGGACACGACTGAGCAACTTTCACTTTCACTTTCAAAAAGTAAGAGATATTTTTCTTTATTTCAAAAATAAAGAGATATTTTTAAAAACTGATTTTTGTAACGTGTAATGGTGTTGTGGGCACTGCTGACACTCCTGGAGTTTATTGCCTTTGTTCTTAATGGAGGAAAAATGCTAAATTTCAGTTTGATGTCTGTGAAAATAAAGATTTCATTGTTTCCTCATCCAAGTTCTCTGAGCTCTGAATTCTCGCCTCAGATCTTTGGGGAGGAAGTGGACTTCATTTTAAGCAGTCCTGCAGGGCTTAGTTGGCATTTTTCTTGCCAATTGCAGAATTAAATAGAATGAGGTTCTAGATATATCAATGAAAGAAAAGACAAGAGTGGTCCCTGCTTGACCTGTAAGGCAGGGAGAGGAGGAGTGGGGAGAGAGAAGAGAGAGGAAGGAATTCACCAAGAATGGGTAAGAGATGGTAAGCCTGAGCTTTCCAGGGGCCTAAGAGCTGAGTATAGCAGTGTTTGAGAACCTGGCTCATCATAGCATTGTCCCAAGTTATAGTCATCTTTAAAGGACCCACTAGGATGATACACATTAAATCTTCACCGAAGGTGGTGCCCCAGGACCTCGACACGCAAATTGCCAGGAGCAGACTGGGACCAGATTCCTCCCACTCCTTGGGGGAGGGGGGTCTGGGCTGTGCAATGGTAACTTGGTTTTCATCCTCATCCTTAGGTACCCATGTGATGGAGGGCTCTGGACGGATGGTGGTGACTGCCGTGGGTGTGAACTCTCAGACTGGCATTATCTTTACCCTGCTGGGGGCCGGTGGTGAAGAGGAAGAGAAGAAAGACAAGAAAGGTAAGCCCAGCCCCCTCGTGGACCAGGAGAGGAGCTCTTAAGGCCACATTTATTTTGTTGATTCTTTAACTCAACAAGTGAGTTACTGAGTGCCTTTTATGTCCATACCCTGTGCCAACAGTCGCCTCCTGCATCCTCGAGGCCCTGCTTGGGCCAGGAGGCTCTGTCTGTTCCATTTCCAGGGTCTTGTCCCAGTCTCTGTCTTGTCCAGTCATGTCATGGGGGGCTCCCCTTCCCCTCCGAGCCAGGCCAAGGGTGCTGAGCCTTTCCTTCAGTCTCCAGCCTCAAGTGTGACCTGGTCCCATCATCAGCCCTGACACTGAGTAGAAAACCCCTCCTGGGCATATTCCTTCACTCCTCTCAATTCCACTGGGCAGAGCTGCACACTCAGTGGAGACTCTACCCAGAGCTGACAGGGGAGCTCCTGGGGAAGGTGCCTCCAAATCAGCTGTCGTGGCCCCTCTCTGATGCCCCTGGAGCTGCCATCTCAGCTGAGTTCTGTCTCCTCCTCTCCCAGAAGCAAATGTCCTCACTCCATGGGCTCCCCTTGGTGCAGCAGGCTGGCATCTTGGGCTGGAAGTGCCGCTCAGAGCATGGGAGGAATGGTTGGGAGATGTGAGCCCCAATCCCATCAGACCAGGCCCAAATCTAACATCCAGCCTCCGGTCCAAAACAGCTGGCTACTTACCCAACAATCACACTCGGTCTTGGGGACCCTCCCCCTCTCACAAAGTCTTCAGTCCTTTGTCTCCTTCCCCAAGCCCCAGAGGAGGGTCCCCAACATCCAGACCTTTTGGAACCCAGGGGAAGGAGGTGAGATAGTAGAAGACCCTGCTTTTGGTTTTAGGGACAACGGGACTAACCTCCAGCTCTCAGAGGTCAGCCAGTCTTGGCCTGGGACACAGTCAAAGATTACTTGTTCCCAGGGCCAAAACCTGTTTCCTACTGGGGTCCTCCTAAGATTATGGCTGCCGCAGGAGCAGGAACAATGGCAGTAAGCTGTGATCTGTGCAAGCTGAGGTTGAAACTGAGGACAAGTCTTGGCCATGAGACGCAGAGCACGTCAGGACAGCGTCCACACAGTGACGTAGCAGCTGGGCCACCAGTGGCCCCAGGTGCAGACAGTTGGGCAGGATGTAACAGTTCTGCCCACTTCCTTGGCCTTGCTGGGGCCTGGGTGAGGGGCAGAAACACCCAGAAGCTCCCACGGGCCAGACTGGTGTTTTTTAAATGCCGATAAGAAAACAGGCCTCTTCTGCCCGGCATGGGTCAGAGTCCCTTGCTGAATGTTTACCTGCCCATCAACGAGATGGGGACAGCAGTGCAGAAGGAAGAGGTGGGATATGGCGGGGACATGGCAGAGGAAGATGGGGGGCAGCCCAGCCTCTCAGGCCCCTGAGAGCAGACCCAGGGGTTTCCCAGGGCTGGACCCCCTTAGCGCTTCCATCCCATCACCTCCACCAGGGACGCTGCTTACAACCCTCCATTTCAGGATGACTCTGGGCATGCCAGAGTGTGTGTGTGTGTGTGTGTGTGTGGGCGGGCGTGTATGTGGCTGTACGTGCTTCTCCTTCATTAACATGTCTCAAAAATCATCACACAGGTGTGAAGAAGGGGGATGGCCTTCAGCTACCAGGTACAGTAAGACACTCCCCAGGGTAGAAGGGGCTTTTAGAATTAGCAGCAGCCATTGACCCCTGAGCCCTGGCCCCAGACCCCAGCACACAGCTAGAAGGGTTCCCGATGGCTGGGGGCTCTGCCCCCACCTCAAAACTCCTCTGTGGCCCCATGTACTGCCAGCCCCACAGGACAGGCCAGCACCCCATGCTGCCCTTCCAGTGCTTCCAGGGCAAATGGTGCCCCCGCTGCCTCCAAATCCCAGACAGCACATGCCGTGTGTGCTCAGCACCGCGTGACCCCACAGAGCCCCTCACCCCACGGCACGGCCAACTCACCCAGCATCTATTCCCTCTCCTTCCCACAGAACCCATCTCCCCCCACCCCAAGAAAAAATAGCCAGAGCAAATTTGAGCATCTCATATCATTTTTGATTTATAAATTAAGGAAATCTCACTAGTACCCTCTCTGTCTGGTGCACAAGATGCAACATGCCTGATGTTATCTTTTAAGTGGTGGGGCATCTCCTATGGGCAAGACCAAGGCAGCCTTTTGAGCGTCAGTCAGGAAAGGAGGAGTTGGCCATGGGCAGTGACCTGAGTCAAATGCCCGAATCTGAGGTCACTGCCGTGAACAGATGTCCTTCCAGGACATAGCGACTGTCGCAACAAGCGCCCATTTCAGAACGGCCGGTGCTATTACTGCACCCCGTGTTGAATCGACTCCTGGCCATGGGTCCCTCTGGCCATGATGGTCAGCCAGCGCCCACCCCCCGACCTTCATAGAACCCTCACTGACAGAGAGACCTGCCCTGTTGGCTGGGCCAACGGGATGCCTGGGTCCAGACCTCACACTGACCATCCCACCTACCCACGTTGACCATCCTCCATATTTTATTTCAAAGACCCCCCGTGTCTGAGATTCTCCCCACTGACTTGTGTGTCATCTCCATGGGAACATTTCACCCCACCCACCTCCCACCCCCAAATCTGAGCTTCCTGGTTTCCGGCGGCCATGTGTGTTTCCGACCACAGTCACGTCACTCCCCGCACGCTGGTTCGCGTCTACTGTTGCTGTCGTCTGCGCTGTTGCTTTCCTCCATTTTGACCACTGCATTTTTCATCCCTCCCACCCCCACAGCGGCCGATGGTGCGGCAGGTTCAAATGCTGCAGATAGCACAAACACGAGCCTAGTCAATGGTACGTCTCCCGCCCCGCCCCCGGTGAGCTCCTGTCTCGGGCGATGGCGCCTCCCCACCCCCAGCTCTGGGCTTTCCTCTCCCTGTTCCGGACGGCCCAGGCTTGGATGTGCATGGGCAGCTTGGGGACGGCCGTCCTCTCACACACGGGGCAGGTGCTTAAGGGAGAAGCCACCACCGGGCACCCAGCTCCGCTCCCACCGGCAGTGGTCACCACTGGGCCCTTGACCCCCCAGTGGAGCCCAGAAGAGGGACATGACCTTGGCTTCAGATCTGGTCCCCCCTCCCTCCCTGGAAGCAGCATCCCTCCCTGTGTGGCCCTCTCCTGAGCACATTCCTGGCCCCGGCTTGGGGGAAGAAGGCCCGGGGTCAGGACCCGGGCTGAGGCTGGCCTCTGGGTCCCCAGTGCAGGCTCCCATCCTCGACTCAAACCATTCCCTCGAGGCAGGGGGACCCAGGCCTGTGTTCAGCTCCTGGGCCCCGCCCTGTAGCATGGCTGAGCCGCTAGTAGACGTTCTTTCTCTCCTTCCGTGGAGTGAACGGGCAGGGGGTTCGCTTGGGCTCGGGCCCAGCTCTGTCCCTCGGGTGTGGACTAGTGTTTCTTGCTGTTGCCTGCACTGGAGCGTCTGTCCTGAGTCTCTGCATTCTTACCGGCCCTCTCGGGGATGGGCGACGGGGGTAAGGGCTGCCACTGTACCTTGGGTCTGCATCTCGCCCTCCTTACACACAGGCAGGAACTCCATCCACTGGCCTCCGCGCCTTTGGAAGATCTCACACCTCTGTACCCTCCCATCTTCTCTGGCCATCCCCGTCCCCAAGTCAGATGACCTAAAGTCACCCGGCCTGCTCCTAAGAGCTTTTAGGGCTCGGCCGTGAAACCGCTGCCCCCGAGAACTGAAGGGACGGGAAAGCTTTTTCTTTCCCCAGCGTCGCTCACCCCAGGAACTGAGCATCCGTCACATCATTTACTCCCCACCACTCCCAGAAAACCTGGAGCTGTGGTTCTGCCTCCTCCCCTCCCCTGTCCCGGGCCTCTGGCTGAGCCACTCGGATTCAAAGTGACCCAAGATGGAAGCAGCTAGCAGATGTCAGGGGCTGGGCAACACTGCTCTGTGAGCAGCACCTGGCCAGGAAGGGCTAATTCGGGTGTGGGTCTATTTCAGGCACAGGAGGAGAAAAGAGGACAGCCTGGGGCGTGGGAGGTGTCACATGTGAGGGAGGGGTGGTGCTGGTGCTTTAGTTGCTAAGTCGTGTCCGACTCTTGCCGCCCCTTGGACTGTAGTCTGCCAGCTCCTCTATCCATGAGGTTTTCCAGGCAAGAGTACTGGAGTGGGTTGCCATTCCCTTCTCCAGGGGATCTTTTCAACCCAGGGATAAGACCCAGGTCTCCTGCATTGCAGGCAGACTCTTTACGGACTGAGCCACGAGAGAAGCCCTAACAGGGAGAAATGATGTAGGCAAACCCACGTGGGGGAGGGAGAGGGCAGGAGGAAACAGGAGGTGACGTCCTGCTTCCCCCCACCCCTCCTGGATGATGAACCTGCTGGGACTGCTTCCGGACTGGCGGGTCTCAAAAAGGCAGGAGCCTCACTTCCAGTTCAAGCCAAAAACATCCATATATTCCCAAGAAAAACTGTAGGAAAAGATGGGGAAACATCATTTCTTACCCACTTTCTGTGCACCAGGCACTTTGCAAGCGTCTCATTTAATCCTCATGATAACCCTATGGGTCAGTTTTTTGTCCCCACTTTAAAATGAGGAAACTGAGTCTCATGGAGATCAAGACACTAGTCCAAGGTCACAGAGCTGGGCAGTAGCAAAGCTGGGGCATGAAGCCAGGCCTACCTGGGTCTAAAGTGTGTGCCGCTCTTCCTAGTGTAAACTTCACAATGATGTAGGGACTTTCCCTGGCAGTCCAGGGGTTAAGACCTCAGCTTCCAGTGCAGGGGGTGCGAGTCCAATCCCTGGTCAGAGAGCTAAGATTCCCCACATGCCTCGCGGCCAGAAAACCAAAACAGAAGCAGTATTGTTCCAGATTCAATAAAGACTTTTAAAATGGGCCACATCCTCAAAAAAAGAAAAGCTTTAGAAAATAAATAAATAAACTTCACAAGCACGTTAAGAAGTCTTCCCTGCAAAGAGAGGATCCTGTGGTCAAAACTGGTTAAGAACCACTGGGTAGAATGGGTTTCCCCCTTGTTGCTGAAAGACAGCCCCAGTCGTGCTGTGGGATAGAGTTAGAGTCACACGGGGCTTCCCAGACTGGCTGCAGAACCCTTCCTGGCTAAATGTCGTGGGATTGGTAGACCCCCAAAATATACTTTGGAGCCGGTGCTCTAGGCTGTTGCTACTCGAATTGTGACTGGAGGCCCGCATGCTGCCTGGCATCTCCCAGGAGCTCGTTAGGAATGCAGACCCGCAGGCCTCACCCAGACCTAGCGAAGGGAACCTGCCTTCTGACTCGCCCTCCAGGCTCCAGGCAGAGGGCGCTGAAGGCTGAGGGGGCTAAGCTGAGCTTTGTGAGTGAGAGAACGGACCATTCCTTTCCACTCCTTGATCTGAGCAGAGTCAGGATGCCCTGGATGTGGCAGACACACTCAGCTGGCAGGATGCCCCCTCACTCCACTCCCCCCAAGCCCCTCCCAACTGAGCGCTAAGGGGTGTCCCATTCATTTTGGAGGCATGATAATTGCCATTTTAATTTTATTATTTATTTTATATTTATTGACACGCGTGCATGCATGCTAAGTCGCTTCAGTCATGTCTGACTCTTTGCAACCCCATGGACTACAGCCCATCAGGCTCCTCTGTCCATGGGATTCTCCAGGCAAAAGTACTGGAGTGGTTTGCCACGCCCTCCTCCACGGGATCTTCCGGACCCAGGGATAGAATGCGCATCTCTTGTGTCTCCTGCATTGGCAGGCGGGCCCTTTACCACTAGCGCCACCTGGGAAACCCATTTATTGATATATCACTATTGAATGAGAATGAGAAATGAGAGCCGCTCAGTCGTGTCCGACTCTTTGCGACCCCATAGACTACAGAGTCCATGGAATTCTCCAGGCCAGAATACTGGAGTGGGTAGCCTTTCCCTTCTCCAGGGGATCTTCCCAATCCAAGCATCGAACCCAGGTCTCCCGCGTTACAGGCAGATTCTTTACCAGCTGAGCCACCAGGGAAGCTCTATTGAACACATCACTTTCAATCACGATTTTAAGTGACACATTGCCCTTAACACTGGACACCTACAGGGTACTCTGCAGTGCTTTTCATAAGCATAACCTTGGTTGAAACTGTTGCATTTCACAGGGGGACAAATGTAGGCACAGGTAAGAGAAGCGACGCCTCCCAGTTCTCCTAGTTAGCAGTCTGTCTCCTCAAAGCTTGTTTATGGGATCTCCATGGACCCTCCATGTCGAGGCTTTCCGCGCCCGTGACCCTCGCAGTGCAGAGAGGACCGATCTGTTTGGCAAAAATGCATCTGGCATCTGATGCCAAGAGGCCTCTGGGTCTCCACCCTGGTCCCCCATCCTGGGTCCTGTCCTCCATCCCAGCTCCCCTGAATCAGCCCATCTTCCAGGTCCCGTGGAGGGGGTCAGAGCAGCACCCCACCACCGTTCCAGGGCCAGACGAGCACCAGTTTGGCTAAGGAGAGCCCCCAGATGAGCTCTCACTTCCAAGAAACCGGGCCAGCTGCGCCCAAGTGCCCCCAGGACACAGCTCCCTCCCTCAAACATTTGCATTGTTGATTATTTTTCTGGCCACGTGATCACCATGGAAATAAAAGAGGAAATTGCTAGCTTGGTTAATGGGCACACGTGGGCTATTGCATCTGATAATGTGCAATGCAAACAAAGGTCCCTCTGTGCCCTCTCACACCAGCTACTGAAGCTGAGTCCTCTGGTGCCTTTTAGCCCAGTTAGTAAAATAATGTTTAAAAATAAAAACAACTGTTGTAGTTCATTCCGATCAGCTCCAAGAAGCCTTCTTCTGTGTTGTTTCTTAATCTGGCAGAAAGAATTTTAGAATAGAGGGATGGGGGCCTTTCTCTTTCAACCCCAGCGCAGGTCACTGACCCTTTGCTGGGAGGCTCAATGGGAACCGCCTGGCACTGTTGCAGAGATGGTATGGAGCTGGCACCCAGGAAGCCGCTGCTTCCCTCTGAGGCAGTCAGTGTCACGTGGATGTGATGTGGGGACGACAGTGTTTGCAGAGGGTCATCAGGATGCCCTGTAAATGACAGCTGCCTCTGAACCTCCCTCGGCCCCAGTTTCCTTGTTGTAAATTGAGAGGGATGGAAGCCCCTCCCGCCCCACCCTGCAGGGTACCAGGAAAACTGACAAGACGTGAGTCACTTGTAAACTGCCAGACGCTGCTGGGTGAGTGGCCATCACTAAAGGTAGCTTCTAGGTGCCCCGGGAGGTGAGAGGACAGGCCCTGGTTACGGAGGTGGAAGCCAAGCCCAGTGAAGTCACAGGGCCAGCTGGTATTGAAACAGCAGCTTCAGGAGCCCAGTCTCACCAGTGCCACCTCAGTGCCCACCCTACCGCAGGCTCAGGGGATGGGGGGTAGCTGCTTTCTCCCAAGGAGGGGCAAAAATGTGCATACACTTTGGGGCCAGCTGTCCACTCACCTGTGGAGAGCTGGCAGAGCCCCTGCTGAGTGTCCCTCCCTGAGCCGTAGCTTTTTATCTGTCTGTGGGTATGACCAGAGAAGGCAATGGCACCCCACTCCAGTACTTTTGCCTGGAAAATCCCGTGGATGGAGGAGCCTGGTAGGCTGCAGTCCATGGGGTCGCTAAGAGTCAGACATGACTGAGTGACTTCACTTTCACCTTTCACTTTCATGCATTGGAGAAGGAAATGGCAACCCACTCCAGTATTCTTGCCTAGAGAATCCCAGGGATGGGCGAGCCTGGTGGGCTGCCGTCTATGGGGTCGCCAGAGTCAGACACGACTGAGCGACTTAGCAGCAGCAGCAGCAGCAGCAGTGTGTATGATCCCGGAGCACCCCAGTAGGGATGTGCTGAGGACCAGCTGAAATCATGGAGGTCATGTATGGGCCTAGCCTGCGAACTGTGAGGATGTCCTTCACGGTGATTATCCAGGAGTGGTGAGGGGTTCCACAAACTTCTCTGAGTCCTCCTGAGGTGGCAAGCCATCGGGCAAAGCTCAGGGTGAGCCAGGGGACAGGAGGATGCCCCCATCCCTGCAGGGCCAGCAGGTGCGGCTAGGTGTCTAATTACCAGGTAGCAGTCACCAATACCTCCCATCCTGTGAATGCAGCCCACACGCTCTGGGCTGAGCCTGGGGGGGCAGCCTCCCACATGGCCCCATTTACAGGGTGGGGAGCCCCAGACTCAGCACTAGACAGCACCCGACTCTGATAGACAGGGCTGGGGGTAGGGGGCACCCAGGGGTTCCCACCAAGCCAACTTCGCCTCTCTGCTGTGGCCCGAACTAGGCAACCTAGAGTGAAGAGCACACACTTTAGTGGAGGGTGGGGTGGGGTGGCTTCCCCTTGGGCACCACAGCATGGCCCCAAACACCTGTGGGTGCCTCCGAGCCCACTGCTGGGAGCCTCTGCACACCCTTTGCCTGAATCACTCTCAGTGAGGCTGAGGGTGGTGGGGAGGATTGTCCATGTCGCGGCTTCGTCCTCCACCACCAGGAGGAAGAAGAACTGGAATCATCTCTCCTGGAGCCAGAAGCTAAGGAGCACATTGACCAAAGGCCTCCCCATTTTAGAATCAACCTTTCTCTCTCTCTCTCTCTCTCTCTTTCCTTTTGCCTCTTCTCAGCCCACATAAAGCACCAACCAAATTCCAAATTCATCGCTGGGGGCCTGAGATCTCTCATTCCTTCTCCTTGTGTGGTCCCTTTACCCTAAAGGCTGCTGTCTAATCTGTAAAATGCTCACGGCCAACATAACTCCCACAGAAGCCCCCTCTCTGCACCGTCAGAGAATCAAGAGAGACCCTGCAGCCCCCGCAGGTTTGCTCTTGCCTGGGGGCCCTCCCCAGCATCCCTGTACTAAGGGGCAGGGCCGGCTCGGCCCTCCCCACCCCCAACTGACATGAACGTCCGTGGCCCTGTTGCGTCTTCATGGTGACCGATGTGTGTTGTCTGTTCTCTGTCGTCTGTTCAAATTCTTTGTCATGTAGGTAAAATGCAGGATGGCAATGCGGACGCCAGCCAGAGCAAAGGTAACCCTTTGTATTAACCTGGTCCCTGCGGTTCCCCTTTGTATTAACCCGACTCCCTGCCGGTTCTAGGAGCCACAGCAGAGGCAGACGTCCACGCCTGTGGGTGCCTGACGTCTCTGGGCGGGAGGGTAGCTGTGATCTCGTGGTACCAGGACAGATGGAAGTGGCATTGTCCGCACGACAGTCCACCCACAAGCCAGTGTCTCCCCTGCTTTGAGCTATATCCCCGTTCAGCTGAAGGCTTGAAGCTGGTTCTTTGGGATCTTCAGGGGCCAAGGGGTCGGGCTCCAAGCCCACCAGTCAGGGCTGTGCTGAAGGAGCAGGGTATTGGCACCCGTGGATGAGGACACACTCCTCCACTTTTTAAGCCTGCTTTTGTCCCTTCTGTCTAGTGACTACTTAATATTCCAGCAACATGGCTCAAAGACCAACTGGGCAGAGCCCAGGCCTGTGTCTTGTCTGATGCCGAAAAGCCGAGGAGCCCTTTGGGGAAGGGCTGGTGGACTTGTTCAGCCCCAGAGGCGCCCGCGGCCCTCTGGGGGCCTTGCAGCCTTCACGCTGCAAGTCCGGGAGGAGCCGTGCCGCTCCGTGCTGTGTTCTGTGGCCCTGGGTCCAGGGTCTCCAGCAGGGAGAGGCCGACCCCTCATCACACGAAATATGTGCCGGCCATGCAGGGGGGCTCAGGCCGGGGAGTGAGGGTCTCACCGTGCTCCCCTGGGCAGGGGGCTGGGTGCCGACACCCGCACCCTGCAGGCTAACCTGTGGGTGTGCATGTCTGTGTGTGTGCACGTCTCTCTGTGTGTGCGTGTGTGTGTGTGTGTGTGTGTACATATGTGTGTGATCTGCCCCCTGCAGCCAAACAGCAGGACGGGGCGGCCGCCATGGAGATGCAGCCCCTCAAGAGTGCCGAGGGGGGGGACGCGGACGACAAGAAGAAGGCCAGCATGCACAAGAAGGAGAAGTCGGTGCTGCAGGGCAAGCTCACCAAGCTGGCTGTGCAGATCGGCAAGGCAGGTGAGCGCGCGGCCCTGCGGGCAGCACGGGCTGGGGGCCACGGGGCACGCAGGGGCATCCCCGGGGCAGAGCCCCGCCCCTGGCTGGGCCTCGGTGACCTCATCTGCAAGGAGAGGGCTTGCATGAGACCCACCCTTGTCTGCCGCGGCAACCAATCTGAGTTCTGATGTAGCAGGCACCTCAGCTAGCACTTAGACAAGTGCAAGAGTGAAGCGCAGGCTCTGGGGGCAGCCTGCCTGCATTCTCGTTGAGCTCCAGCTTTGAGGTCTTGAGCAAGTACCTTCACCAAGCTCCGAACCTCTGCTCCCGGTCCATGGACTTGGGCTCCTGTAGTCCCCACTTCCAAAATCACTGCAGATGGTGACTGCAGCCATGAAATTAAAAGACACTTACTCCTGGGAAGAAAAGTTATGACTAACCTAGATAGCATATTCAAAAGCAGAGAAATTACTTTGCCGACTAAGGTCCATCTAGTCAAGGCTATGGTTTTTCCAGTAGTCATGTATGGATGTGAGAGTTGGACTGTGAAGAAGGCTGAGCGCCGAAGAATTGATGCTTTTGAACTGTGGTGCTGGAGAAGACTCTTGAGAGTCCCTTGGACTGCAAGGAGATCCAACCAGTCCATTCTGAAGGAGATCAGCCCTGGGATTTCTTTGGAAGGACTGATGCTAAAGCTGAAACTCCAGTACTTTGGCCACCTCATGCGAAGAGTTGACTCATTGGAAAAGACTCTGAGGTTGGGAGGGATTGGGGGCAGGAGGAGAAAGGGACGACAGAGGGTGAGATGGCTGGAAGGCATCACTGACTCGACGGACGTGAGTCTGAGTGAACTCCGGGAGATGGTGATGGACAGGGGGGCCTGGCGTGCTGCGATTCATGGGGTCGCAAAGAGTCGACACAACTGAGCGACTGAACTGAGCCCCCACTTCACAGGTTGCTGTGAGGAGTAAAGGAGATTATTTACACATACAGGGAAGGGTGGTGGCTGGATGCGGGCAGACCCTGTAGGAGTTGGCCGTACAGGCTTTATCCTGAGGATGTTGGGAGCCCTGGAGGAGGTGTGAGCAAGGATGGAGTTGAGCTCTATGATGACCACCCCCAGCTGCCATGCACAGGAAAGACTGGGGAGATGGAGGGCAGGGAGAAGCCCCTGGTCTGAGCCCCAGCATGAGATGGTTGGATGGCATCGCTGACTCAATGGGCATGAGTTTGAGCAAACTCCGGGAGGTAGTGAAGGACAGGGGTGCCTGGCATGCTGCAGCCCATGGGGTGGCAAAGACTCAGACACGACTGAACAACACCATGAGCCAGGTTTCCCAACCGAGCTCATAGCTACAGGCGACGGCTGACGACGGCTGCTCTGGCCCCCAAAGCCGAGCCCGGCTGCACGGTGAGCCCTGCCTGCCTGACACGGTCTTGGCCTCCCCACCTGGGTGAGGATATGGCAGACACCACGGCCTCCCCACCTGGCTGCCTGCTCCTCCACGGCTGTCTCCCAGCTCTAATTATAGGCACCACAGTGTGGAGAAGAGAGGCAAATTGCAGGCTTGGCCGTCTATATTTAAACTAAGGGGCCTGGTGACAGCTCCCGGCTGCCGGGAGCTTGGCTTCCCGCCCCTGCGACTGTCAGACGGGGCTCGAGCTGGCTCTTCAACTCCACAGCTGGCAGTGGGGGCGGGCGGCAATGGGTCCGGGGATTTCCTCCATCCCCACCACAGGGAAGGCTCCACGGCGGCGTGGTGCTGGAGGGCAGGGAGCAGAGCTGTGAGAAGCATCCCGTGGCCTTCCCTGTCCTGGGTCATCCCCTCCAACACTCAGTCAAGCCCTGCCAGGCGTGGGGCACAGAGTCGCACCCTTCTGGTTCACACCCCACTTCTGCTTCTCTCCTGGGATGGATTCCCTGCACTGCAAGCAGAGCCTGAGATGGGTGGGCACAGGGTTTGGGGAGGGGTGCTCTCAGGGGGAGACCTGGAAAGGGTCCGGACCGCCACAGAGCCTAGGAAGATGCAGGCCGCGCCAAGGTTTCTGGAGAAATCCCAGTCTCCACCTGATCCCCCAGGGAGCTCTGGAGCATGAATACCTCTACAGGGTCCAACCTGCGCTGCAGCAAGGCCACTGGGCTTCTGGACCCCCATGTCAGCCCCTGGATATTGGCCATCGGATTGGGGTGGGTGGAACTGCCAGGCACTTTTTGACAAGGAGACGCCAGTCTCCTCTGGCAGAGGTTGCAGGTGTGGGCAGCTTCAGCTACACCCGCACAGCACTGAGGTGGGTGGGAGTGGTTGGGCACATGGGGCTGGCAAGAGGGATCCGGGTGGGCAGCTACCTGCAGGTGCTAATTCTACAGCGCCTCCCTGGCCTGTGGCCTCGGGCACATCACTTCCCCTCCCTGTTGTTGTCAGTTGCTCAGTTGTGTCCGACTCTGTGAGCCCATGGACTGCAGCACGCCAGGCTTCCCTGTCCTTCACCATCTCCCAGAGTCTGCTCAGACTCATGTCCATTGAGTCAGTGATGCCATCCAACCATCTCATCCTCTGTTGCCCCCTTCTCCTCCGGCCCTCAATCTTTCCCAGCATCGTGGTCTTTTCCAATGATTCGGCTCTTCGCATCAGGTTACCAAAGTATTGGAGCTTCAGCGTCAGTCCTTCCAATCAATATTCAGGACTGATTTCCTGTAGGATTGACTGGTTTGATCTCCTTGCAGTCCAAGGGACTCTCAAGAGTCTTCTCCAGCACCACAATTCGAAAGCATCAGTCCTTCGGCGCTCAGCCTTCTTTATGGTCCAGCTCTCACATCCATACGTGACCACTGGAGTTATCCTCTTGGCGTGTTTGTTTGTTTCTTGTCTGCCTCCTCCTGGAATCTCAGCTTCCCAAGGGCAGGGACTCTGTCTCTTTGCTGCTGCGTCCCTTGTTCCTAAATAGGAAACAGTGTGTGCCTGAGTGAAGGCAGAGATCAGTGGTGCCTTCTGTCATCCTGCAGTGTGAGAGCGCCATCCTGGCGCTCCTCATTCGCATGCTCACTCAGCACCTACTGCATGTCCAACACTGTGCCTGGCAATTTACATGCATTCATTGTATCTGATTCTTATAAAACCACATGGAATAAATACGCATCCCCATTGCACAGAGGAGGAAACTGAGGCTCTTTGAGGATCAAGCAGTTGCCCCAAGGCCACCAAGCTGAGCTGGTTTGTGAACTAGGGCCTGCCTGACCCCAGAGCCTTTGCAGCCAAGGGTTGGTTGGGTCCACATCTCCCTTCCCAGGCCCCCTTTCCCCCCGGAGGCCCCCTGACAGGCTTCCTCCCGCCATGTCACAGGCCTGGTGATGTCAGCCATCACGGTGATCATCCTGGTGCTCTACTTCACCGTGGACACCTTCGTGGTCAACAAGAGGCCGTGGCTCCCCGAGTGCACGCCTGTCTACGTGCAGTACTTCGTCAAGTTCTTCATCATCGGTGTGACGGTGCTGGTGGTCGCCGTGCCTGAGGGGCTCCCTCTGGCCGTCACCATCTCCCTGGCCTACTCGGTGAAGGTGAGCAGTGGGGAGCAGGACAGGCCGGCTGATGCCACCTAGCTGGGGGTCTGAGGGGTGCTTGGCAGGGCCAGTGCCGGGGCTGCGAGGAGAGCTAAGGTGAAAGGAGTGGGCACGTTGGAAGCTCCGAGAGAGAGGTTGCATGCGGGAGACCCAGACTCACAGGCCTCCGGGAGAGCCACGCCCTGGCCAAGGGCACAGCCATTATTCTGCCCAGCCCCGTGCCCCTTGTCGTGATGGGGTCCAGCGTTGCCAGATATTCACATTTCTCTAAGAGAAGCCAGAAAGCTGGACTTCATATAAGCTCTCCTGTTTTTTAACACTGACAGTCAACTCAACTCTGAACAATAAATTAGACACAGGGATTCCCTGTACAGTTGTGTCCGGCTGTTTGCGACCCCATGAACTGTAGCCCGCCAGGCTCCTCTGTCTCTATGGGATTCTCCGGGGCAAGCATGCTGGAGTGGGTAGCCATTTCCTCCTCCAGGGGATCTCCCCCACCTGGAGATGGAACCCGGGTCTCCTGCGTTGCAGGCAGAGTCTTTACCATCTGAGCCACCAGGGAAGCCAGACGCACACTCATCCCGTCCCATCGAATGTTGGCAGAAGCGTGGTCAGCACACAGCTGCGGCCCCACTTGGCCGCAGCACTTGTGGGACTAAGCTTGGAGTTCGCTTCCTAAAGTTTGAAAGAGATAAGCCTAAAGTAAAAAGGATGTCTAGTTTTAGGAAAGCCCCCTTCTCTCAAGAGATGGGCTAAAAATAGGAGGTCTTAAAAGCAGTTCAGTAAAGGGCTCGTGCCTAGTCGCTCAGTTGTGTCCAAGTCTTTTGCAGCCCCCTGGACTGTAGCCCGCCTGTCTCCTATTTCCATGGGATTTCCCAGGGAGGAATACTGGAATGGTTTGCCATTTCCTACTCCAGGGGATCTTCCTGACCCCAGGATTGGACTCATGTCTCCTGGCAGGCAGATTCTTTACCACTGAGCCACCAGGGAAGCCGATAAAGGGCAAGTGGGCCCAGGGGTGCCTTGGGCCTGGGGGTGCTCCCGAGTGCCACCCTGATAACACAGCCCCACGTTCCCCTGCTCCCAGGCCCGTGGCCATCGGCAGAGCCCAAACACAGGGGTGTGGGGGCTGGCATCATCTTGGGAGCACAGGCGTCTGACCCTCTTGGGAGCACTTCCAAGCCAGGCTCATCCCCAGATCCCCACACCCTGGTCTCCTCATCTTGCCTCAGCCCAGTGATTGTGCCACCTCGACGGGCAGGGCCCTGTGCTCCTGTTTCCCAGGCCCCCTAGGCCAGGATGTGCCTGCGAGAGCAGAGGTCAGGGCTGTTTATAAACAAGGCATTCGCTCCGAGTCGTTGGCAGAGCCAACCGAGGGCATGGTCAGTTTCCAAGCTGGAATTTGGGCTGAGCCGGACGATGTAATTTCATACAGAAAAGAGCTCTCAGGGCAGTGCCAGGAAGTGGCAGTTCTGTGTAAAAGGACACCGTCCTTATCGTCTCCTTGTTTTGGGGTTCTCTGAGAAACTCCATCCCACAAACCAAAGCCCAAACAGATCACGACACAAGGCGGATCGGGGGGCCTGCGGATGGAGACCTCGAGCTGCTACGAGTCTGGACCCCACAGCCACCCAGTGGAGCTCAAGGCCCCCTTAAAGGTCATACGTGGCATCGGGGGCCACTCACAGACCTGTCGCCTCTGGACCTGGAGTCCGTGTCTCTGGCACCTGTGCCCTCAGCTGCCTTAGGTAGTGTGGCTCATACAGCCACTTGATAAACTGAGTACAGCCCCACCCACCACCCCGGAGAGAGGCAAACTCTCCACTTTCTGAGCCTGGACCCACCCCGTGGCCGTGCGCGCTCAGTCATGCCTGACTCTTTGCAACCCCCTGGGCTGTAGCCCACCAGGCTCCTCTGTCCATGGGATGTCTCAGGCAAGAATGCAGGGGGGTGGATTCTTTACCGCTGAGCCACCAGGGAAGCCCCACAAAAGCAAGTGCCAGAACAAGGACTTGAACCCTGGACCCTCAGATTAAAAGTCTGATGCTCTACCGACTGAGCTATCCGGGGTCCACCACCCAAAGAATAGAGGTGACACTTAGATCCTCCACTGTGCAATAGAGACATGACGTATGTATGATGTTAAATTTCCTAGCAGCTGCATGAAAAAGACAAAACAGAAAGAAACAGGTGGAAATCATTTTAATACTGTACATTATTGAACCTAATATGTCCAAGTCGTTATCAAGCCAACATGTAATATTTAATCATACACAAATGATTGGTGAGATTTTTACATTTCTTTTCATAATCAGTCTTCAAACCTGGATGTGAAATTTACTCTTGTAGCACATTTCATGGGCTTCCCTGGTAGCTCAGATAGTGAAGAATCTGCCCACAGTGCAGAGGACCAGCGTTCGATCCCTGGGTTCGGAAGATACCCTGGATAAGGAAATGGCAACCCACTGCAGTATTCTCACCTGGAAAATCCCATGGACAGGGGAGCCTGGTCATTTACAGTCTGTGGGGTCGCAAAGAGTCAGACACAACTTAGCAACTAAACAACAACAAATGATAAGAGAAGCTGCAGGAGCACAGAATTCTACCAATATTCATTTTTCAGTAACATGACCTGCTGTTAAAATTATTCTAGGGACTTCCCTGGTAGCTCAGTGGTTAAGACTCCGTGCTTCCAATGCAGGGGACGAAGGTTCAAATCCTTGATCAGGGAAATAAGATCCCACACGTCGCATAGCCAAAAAAATATATTTTTAATTATTCTAATTGCACTCCTTTTTTACCCTTGTTATAAAGAGTTATAATGAGGAGCAAGAAAAAAGGAAGCAGATTCCTAGGCTCAGACTAGAACATCTGACTCAGCCTTCAGCTAAATCTGCCTTGTCACATGTGTTCTTGCCAGTAGGGTCACTGTGTCAGGCGGACCTGCAGTTAAGAGTGGTGGTTCCTTAAGAATCACTTTATTTGCATTATTTGCTTGAGAACCTGGAAGAAGCTAGGAGTGTGATGCTGGGAGGAGAGAAAAGAAGGTGAATATAAGACCATTAATAATTGTAGAGTAGGATTTCATTTTTGTTATAAATTTAAAAAGAAAAGATATTATTATGTAAGATACTTCAGCGCTCAATGGTAGAATTATGACTGACTTGTTTTTTCATGCATATCTATATTTAAAAGAAATTTGTGATTTTTATTATGCAAGTTATAGTATATAGTCATTGTAGGAAAATGGAAGCTATAGATTTTTCAAAGGAGGCAATAACAATCTCCTATAAATGTCACTCAGAAACAATGATACTAATATTTTTGTTTTATCCACATAGTCTCCTATGTCTGTTAATACATATATAACTTACACTTCTTCACTTCTCATGAAACCAAAGTGACCGTGAAAACCAGGCACCAGTGAAAGATGGTACCTTTGGAAAAGAAAAAACCCGTAATCAAATTAAGAACTTATTTCTGTTAGGATGGGAAAGGAAAGTATCTGAAGTACTCCAAGAGGACCCAGCCTTCATTTACCATCCTTTTCAGTATATTTTCCATAAAGAATACAGACTACATCCATAATTAATAGTCAACTAATCAACTCTTTTAAATGGCTCAAGTAATTTAAAAGGAGAAAGAGAAAGTGCTGTACACAAAAAAGGAACCCAGAGGCCAAATGCTCTTGAAACCCAGATCCTTCGCCCAGGAGTGAAGCAGAGGGGCAGTTGCGCCTCATTTGCTGCGTGTTTACGCGGTGCCCTCACCCCCAGCCCCAGCCCCAGCCCCCTCTCCTCACTATCCCCTCTCCCCTGCCCCTCCTGCAGAAAATGATGAGAGACAATAACCTGGTCCGCCACCTGGACGCCTGCGAGACCATGGGCAATGCCACGGCCATCTGCTCGGACAAGACGGGCACCCTCACCACCAACCGCATGACGGTGGTGCAGGCCTACGTGGGCGACGCCCACTACAAGGAGATCCCCGACCCCAGCTCCATCAACGCCAAGACCATGGAGCTGCTGGTCCATGCCATCGCCATCAACAGCGCCTACACCACCAAGATCCTGGTGAGTGGGGCAGCCTCTGCCAGAGGGAGAGGCGTCCAGGGGGTGACGCAGGAGCACCTGGCTGGCGGAGCAGAGCGGTTCGTAATTTTAAATCCTGCTGATGTATTTTGGGCGGTCAGATAGTAAGCAGTTGTTTCTCTTTGACCCAGCTATGATGCTTGCGTGTGTGCGTGCTAAGTTGCTTTAGTCATGTCTGACTCTTTGCAACCCTATGGACTGTAGCCCGCCAGGCTCCTCTGTCCATGGGATTCTCCAGGCAAGAATGCTGGAGTGGGTAGCCATTGCCTTCTTCAGGGGATCTTCCTGACCCAGGGATCAAACCCACATCTCTTATGTCTCCGACGTTGGCAGGCAAGTTCTTTGCCACTAACACTGTCTGAGAAGCCCCAAAAGTGAAAGTGTTAGTCACTCAGTGGTGTCTGACTCTTCGTGGCCCCATGGACTGTTAACCTGCCAGGCTCTTCAGTCCATGGGATTCTCCGGGCAAGAATACTGGAGTGGGTAGCCATTGCCTTCTTCAGGGGATCTTCCTGACCCAGGGATCAAACCCAGGTCTCCTGCATTACAATCAGATTCATTACCATCTGAGCCACCCATGGCTGGGGGTGGGGGGCGGGGGAAGATTACTGTTAATTGTGTTTTTTTAGATCCTATCATTTCCCTCCCTACAAAAAAAAATCTTTTTATTCGTTAGTTTCTGCTATATAATGACTCCAAAACGTAGTGGCTTAAAAGCAAGCTGTGTCTTTAGCTCACAGTTCTGTGAGCCGGGAGCTCAGGCCGGGCTCAGCTGGCGGACGCATTCCCTTGCGCAGCCGCCCTGGGTCACGTGCACCGCTCTGCTGATCTTGGCAGGACTGTAGACTGATCTGGGATGACCTCAGCTGGCATGGCTCATCTCTGCTCTGAGTGGTCCCACCTCCTCCAGCAGGCTCCGCCGGGCACTTCACGTCAGTTTGCCGCGTACTATTGGCCAATAAACGTCAAGAGGCCTGTCCAGATTCAAGGAGCAGGGAAATAGACCCCATCTCTAATGGGAGGGACTTCAAAGTCACATTGCAAAGGACATGGATTCAGAGAGGGGACTCACTGTGGCCATTTACACAGCCTACCACCAGCGACAATGTAGTTATTAGTAGGGGCATTACTAGTTTTAATAAAAAAAAAAAAACACTCATATTCCTGTCTCAGCCACCTAGAGTCATCATGCTAGAATCCCTGTTTGGTTCAGAAGCACAGGTTGCTGTTTTGTAATTAACCGACATTTGAGTGAAGGGAAATGCAGACCGGTCCATCCAGAGCTCTGTCGGCTCCCAGATGCAGGACATTCCTGCAGAGCGAGCGTCTGAGAGGACAGCTGAGCTTTTCTGCCTGCCCTGCCAGTGTGCCCTGGCCCTGACCCCTCCTTCTGCCCCTGAGCCAGCCTGAACCTTCGGGATCAGACTGGGTTGCAGAGTGCCAGAGCGTGAGTCAGCGGCCAAGG
>SJYR01002362.1:188157-198590 GCA_006410655.1 Kobus ellipsiprymnus
GGAGCTCAGATTAGGAGTTGCCGGCGGGGGGGGGAGTGGGGGGCGAGGGAGAGAGATGACTGCAGTCGTGAAAGGGCAGCATGGGAGGTGAGTCAGAAAATATATATTAATGCATATATGCGGAATCTGGGGAAATGGTATAGACGATCTTATTTGCAAAGCAGAAATAGAGACACAGACGTAGAAAACAAATATATGGACCCCAAGGGGGCGGGGAGTGGGGAGAATCGGGAGACTGGGATTGACATATCCATGCTGCTGACCTGCGTAGTAAGCAGATACCTGGTGCGAACCTGCTGGGGAGGTTCGCGTGGGGAGCCCTACTCAGTGCGCTGTGGGGACCTACCTGGGAAGGAAGTTCATAAAAGAGGGAACGTATGTATACGGAAGATCCCCTGGAGAAGGAAACGGCAACCCGCTCCACTATTCTTAAAAGCAGATACCTGGTGCGAACCTGCTGAGGTTCGCATGGGGAGCCCTACTCAGTGCACTGTGGGGACCTACCTGGGAAGGAAGTTCATAAAAGAGGGAACGTATGTATACGGAAGATCCCCTGGAGAAGGAAACGGCAACCCGCTCCACTATTCTTGCTGGAGAATTCCATGGACAGAGGAGCCTGGTGGGCTACATACAGCGCATGAGTGAACAAGGAGTCAGACAGGACTTGGCCGCTAAACAACAACAATAACACGCGTACGTATAGCTGATTCACTTTGCTGGCCAGCAGAGACTAGCACAGCATTGCTAAGCAACTACACTCCAATAAAAATTAATGATAATAAAGTAGGAAAACAAACCTAAAATTTAAATTTTAAAATTTAAAAAACTTAAAATTTAAATTTTATTAAAATTTATATCCGCATTGTAAATCTTTTACAATGGTTATCTCAAAAAATAAATCAACACAATGGCACAGGGGAGTGTTGTGATGAACAGTTGTGTACCTTGGTGATGGTTGTCACAGGAATCTACACGTGATGCCATTGTTCATACCTAAACACACACAGAAGTGCTTTAAAACTGGTGAGATCTGAATCCCGCCGGGTCAGTTCTATCATCGTCAACACCCTGGTTGTGTTCTCGTGGTCCAGTTGCTCAGGAAGTGAGCACTTGGGGAAACAGGATGAAGGGCATATGACACCTCTCTGTATTATTTCTTGTCGCCTGTGAATCTAGCATGAATCTCAAAACAAAAAGTTAAAACACAGAGGGCAAGAATGAATACCAAATTTAAGTGAGAGTTTCCTTGTGGGGCAAGGAATGGGTTATACAGATGCAGAGGGGTACGTGGGGGATTCAACTTTATCTGTTAGGCTTGACTTCTTAAAAAAAAAAAAAAGAAAAGAAAGAAAAATCTGAAGTGAACAAGGGCTCATGTTCTGCAGAGCGGGGTGTTCTGTGCACAATTTTTTTTTTTTATTCTGTCACCAATTTATGTTTGAAATCGTAAGTCTTACAAAGCAGATCTCGGTTAATTCCCAACATCCAAGAGCCCAGACTGGGTCTGGGGTGCAGAGGCCCGAGTGCGGGAGCGGGCAGGAGCAGCCCCGCCCAGCCCCGCCGCCCTGTAGTGCCCAGGTGGCCGTCCCAGTGACCCCCTGCCTCTCCCCGCAGCCGCCAGAGAAGGAGGGCGCCCTGCCCCGGCAGGTGGGCAACAAGACGGAGTGCGGCCTGCTGGGCTTCGTGCTGGACCTGAAGCAAGACTACGAGCCCGTGCGCGCTCAGATGCCCGAGGAGAAGCTGTACAAGGTCTACACCTTCAACTCCGTGCGCAAGTCCATGAGCACCGTCATCAGGCTGCCGGACGAGAGCTTCCGCATGTACAGCAAGGGCGCTTCGGAGATTGTGCTCAAGAAGTGAGTAAGGGAGCCATAGTCTACGCAGGGGCCTGGCACAGGCCGGGGGCGGGGCTGGGGCGCCCAGGGCTTTTGCTGCGGCTGCTGCTAAGTCACTTCAGTCTTGTCCGACTCTGTGCGACCCCATAGAAGGCAACCCACCAGGCTCCCCCGTCCCTGGGATTCTCCAGGCAAGAACACTGGAGTGGGTTGCCATTTCCTCTTCCAATGCATGAAAGTGAAAAGTGAAAGTGAAGTCGCTCAGTCGTGTCTGACTCTTAGTGACCCCATGAACTGCAGCCCATCATGCTCCTCGGTCCATGAGATTTCCCAGGCAAGAGCACTGGAGTGGGGTGCCATTGCCTTCTCCAGCTTTTGCTGCTATTTCCTCTTAAATAGAAAAGATACTGGTGCTTGGAAAGAGGGAGGGCAGGAGGAGAAGGGGGCGACAGAGGATGAGATGGTTGGATGGCATCATTGACTCAATGGACATGAGTTTGAGCAAACTCTGGGAGATGGTGAAGGACAGGGAAGCCTGGTGTGCTGCAGTCCATGGGGTCACAAAGAGTTGGACACGACTGAGCGACTGAACAACCTCTTAAATGTTCATGCAGAGAGTTCTCCCTTTCCCCCCAACAAGTCACTGTCTCATCAGGAAATTCTCCCTGTTATCACCGTTGGAGCCCCCTCCTGTCACTTCTCTGAGTGTGGAGTTGTTAACAACATGATTTTCATTGTTAGCCAGTCTCGTCTGACTCCAGGTGTCAGAAATAAACTCGGAGAACTAAGCAAGTCAGGCCCCCTCGCTGCACCCATTTTCCCATTTGTACCTTGAAGAGGAATCAACCCTTGTTACACATTGGAATGACCCCAAGGAGATTTCTAAACAAACAAACGCTGATTCCTGGACTCGCCCCAGACAAACTGAATTGGAACCTGAGGCTCGAAGATGGAGATTTGTTCAGTGCTCCCCGAGCCGTCTTGATGTGACTGGTGGGGTCAGAAACCCCTCACCTAGGTTTTATGCCCTCTGAAAACCGTTTCAGCTGCCAGACTACCTTTTCGGGTGATATCTTGTGAAAATGAAACAAAGCGGATAGGCTCTTGGTGGATGGCCTGAGAGCAGATACAGCAAGCAGGCTGCCTGATTTCTTTCTAGTTGGTCCTGATTTCAAGTTCTTCCCTGGTAGCCCAGCTGGTAAAGAATCTGCCTGCAATGCAGGAGATCCCAGTTCAATTCTTGGGTCAGGAAGTTCCCCTGGAGGAAGGCATGGCAACCCTCTCCAGTATTCTTGCCTGAAGAATCCCATGGACAGAGGAGCCTCACAGGCCACAGTCGATAGAGTCGCACAGAGTCAGACACAACTGAAGCAGCAAGCAGCTGCAGCGGATTTCAACCCGCCTGGGGCCTGGTGGCCAGGACCATCTCAAGCGTCATGGGAGATGGACTGGACGGGCCCTGGATGACTGACCCGGCCAGTGCAGGGCGTCACTTGGGATGTGGGGGTGCACTCTGAGCCCATTGGCTGGAGGGTCCTTGGGCCTTTGGCTGCACCTGACTGACCCCCCTCCTGCCTCCTCCAGGTGCTGCAAAATTCTCAACGGGGCAGGGGAGCCTCGGGTCTTCCGGCCCCGCGACCGGGACGAAATGGTGAAGAAGGTGATCGAGCCCATGGCCTGCGACGGGCTCCGCACCATCTGTGTGGCTTACCGCGACTTCCCCAGCAGCCCTGAGCCCGACTGGGACAATGAGAACGACATCCTCAATGAGCTCACCTGCATCTGCGTGGTGGGCATCGAGGATCCCGTGCGGCCTGAGGTAGGTGCCCCACCATGGCGCCCTGGGGAGGGGGCGAGGCGGGGCATCCAGCCTGCTGCTGGGCGACCTGGCATACGCCACCTGACCCCTCTGAGCGTCAGTGTCCCTGCAAGGCCCACTGGTCTCCTCTGGACCTTCTCCTACACTTTCAGACTGCTGAGACCAGCGAAACCACACTTGTCTGCCCGGGCCCCGGTGCAGAGCCCGCAGCCTGGCAGGCAGCGTCACTCTGCCGTGGGGTCTGTCTTGGAACAGTCCACTCAATCACCCAGAGACTTCTCCAGGGCTCCGGGGACAGGCGTGGGGCCTGCCTTGCCCTGGAAGCCTCAGAGGAGTCGGGATTTCCTGTCAAAAATCCACGGGCCCCAATTCCAAGGTCCTGCAAAGGAGATGCCCACTAACAAAGGTCACCACGCTCAAGAAGACCCCAAACGTGGGCATCTGCATCAGCAGTTTCGAGTTGTCTGCGTGCAGACCGAGGTTCCCAGCTAGTTTTCCCTAGTGAATCAGCAGGCAGTCTGCCTTCTTCAGGTTTCCAGGGCAACAGAGCAGGAAAGTTGACTGAAGGTCACACTCTCAAGCCGAAGGGAAGGAGGAGGCATGACCGTGTCCCCTCCCCACAAAGGCCGAGGGAAGTGATGCAACGTACATCTGTTGGGGTGCTCGGCTGACACAGTGGGTCTTCAGTCTTCTTTAGCTGAATCTGAATTCAGCTGGAGAGTTGCAGGGTTGGGGGAAGATGGGATGTGCATGACCAGTTGGGCTGCCCAACGGGTGTGAGAAGAGGAGAGAGCAGCCTTGAATCCCTAACACACCACTGTGGGCAGGCAGAGCGCGCTCACGCACCCTGGGAGCCGGAAGTGGGGGCAGGACACAGGAGGGGGCGGCCCCCCCCCCCGCTTCCTCGAGGACTAATGCAACCGCTGGGCCAGGACAGGCTTCGACTGTGGGATTTGGTGATGGCCCCTTGGGAGTGTTACAGACCAGGGTTCTCGGCCCCCTTAGTCAATAGAAATTGATACGAGGCCAGACAAGGAAGTCAGGCAAGGCTTTGTTGGGGCCCCTGCTGCAGCAGAGGGGAGCAAGAACAAGTAACAGGTTTCCGAGGGGATCGCCCACCCCGTTGGTGGTGTTGTGAACAGGGGGCATGCACAGTACCCTGCTTTTGCTCCCAGCTCTTCCAAGTGGCAGTAGGGTTCTCCTGGTCTTTTTTGTATCTTGTTGTCTATAACTTGCCCCAGCTGGGCACGCATGCAGTCATTGGTTGTCCGTTACAGTTTCTTCTTAATTTGTCTTATTTACTTTCGGCTGCCCTGGATCTTCACTGCCGCGTGCAGGCTTTTCTCTAGTTGTGTGCAAGCAGGGGTTACTCTCTAGTCGTGGCGTGTAGGCTTCTCATTGTCGTGGCTTCTCTTGTTGTGGAGCACGGGCTCTAGGCACGTGGGCCCAGTAGTTGTGGCAAACGGGCTTAGTGGTCCCGTGGCATGTGGAATCTTCCTGGACCAGGGATCGAACCAGTGTGCCCTGCATTGGCAGGCAAATTCTTAACCACTGGACCACCAGGGAAGTCCCCTTATGGTTTCTTTCTATTCTGTTGCTTGAGGACATGACTGCCCAGGTGCTAGCTGTGCAGTAAAGGGTCCCAGACTGCAGCCTGTCTCGGGGCCACCTTCCTCCACCAAGGGCAACTTCAGGGTGCCCCACTTACCCTGTCACCATCCTCAGGGGGCTCTCTGGCTGTTCCCTGCTCTTCTTGGAGCCTCCATGTCCCCTTCTTTCAAGTGAAAGGGAACAAAGAAGCTCCTGACCCCCAACCCTGCCAATCCTCAGCTGAATTCCAAGCTCCTGGCCTCTGTGTTGTAAGATTCAGCATTCTAAAGACCAAGTGAACCTTGAAGGTCACAGACGTGGCCTTTCACATTTAGGCAACAGGGAGAGGGGTCAAAACTGTGAGTTTGGGCATCAGACAGACCTGGGCTTCTGAGTCCCTCAGCTGTGTGACCTTGGGCCAGTTACATAACGTCTCTGAGCCTCCATTTCCTCATCCGAAGACTGGGGATAAGAATAGTATTCTAAACACACACACACACGCCTCCTTCCTCCCACCTAGAGCCTAAAACAGCAAAGGCAGTTAGTGCCCCTGGCGTTTTGCCTACAGCCGGTACCTCTCCCTGGACACACAGCATTTACCAGTCTCCCTGGGGGAATGCGCGTTCATTACCAGCTACTAATGGGATTGGGCTTTGCTGTGATGTGTTATACCCTTACAGGCGACTGAGATGCACAGTGCACGAAGCTGGCCTGCGGCTTCCCGGGCCTCCCCGTCCCCAGAGCCCCCTCCCACCCCCCTGCCCGAGCTCCTGCCTCATCACACTGAAGCAGGGTGGAAAGTGGCGTTGCACACACAATATGCTGTTTCCTGGTCGTGACCCCCAGTGATGAGAAATGTATTTAATGTCAGGACTCAGCAAACACACACACTAAACCAAAATACGACTCTCACAAAGTAATGTGATGCACTAAAGTATTTTCTCTTCTCTTCTATCTCTTCCTTTATTTTTTTAAACACTGGTCAGCACCCACAAAACTGACTTCACAATCCACTAAAGGGGCAAGACACAAGGTCTGAAAAGCTGATCTAGTCCAAACACCTTCCCACACCCCCAATTTGCAGAAGCAAATGCGGAGACCCAAGCAGGGCCAGTGAGGTGCCCACAATCTCGCTGAGTGAATCCAGGTTTCCTGCCTTCTTACCTGGAGCCTCAAAAATGAGAGGGCAGGTAGCTGTGGGTCAGGGGGTTGAGAAGAGGAGAGAGGGCCTGAGAGGGCTGACCGGGGTCCCTGCTGTTTTCTGTTGACATGAAAAATATCCAGAGAAGCTGGCTTCAGGCGCAGACACTGGGAGGGGGTGTGGGCTTCCCAGGTTGACACCAGTGGTAAAGAACCCACCTGCCAATGCAGGAGACCTAAGAGACAGGTTCGATCCCTATGTTTGAGAAGATCCCCTGGAGGAGGACATGCAACCCACTCCAGTATTCTTGCCTGGGAAATCCCATGGACAGAGGAGCCTGGTGGGCTACAGTCCATCTCGCAAAAAATCAAATGCAGATGAAGCTACTTAGCATGCACGCTGTCCGTCCAGCAGGGCTAGGTACACGGTCAGCGCGCACTGGAGAAAGGGGGCCTGATCCCAACCCCAGCTCGGGCACTAGCAAGCCGCTTCTCCTCTTTGTGCCTCAGTCCCCTCATCTGTAAAATGAGTGGTTGGCCTGGGGGCTCCCCAGGTCTCCTTCTGAGCCAGCAGCCTGGGAGGCTTACCCTCAGTCAACACATCCTGCGGTGACCTTGTGTCTCCCCGGGGCTCCCCCGGGATGTGAATTTAGAAGCTGGACTTGTGCTGGAAGGAGGGGGCTCACTGGAGGGAGGTGGGTTCTCATCCCGCCCCTGCTGCTCCTTCCCATGAGACCTCCTGTACATCGCTGCCCCGACCCTCAGTTTCGCCATCTGAACAATGAGGAAGTCAGGCGGCCACATGTGAGGGGCACAGCGGGGCTACTGGCGATGCTAGGGGAAGTGTTGAACCTCTTCACCTGTTGACTCAGCATCTCCCGTGAGGCGGGGGTGGGACGCAGGGGCTGAGGAGACCGGCAAGTGTGGGTTTTGATTTATTTGGGTACTTTAGGCTAGGTGATTTAAGGAGGCAAATTCAGCAGGTTCACTGGCACAGACAGGGTGAAGTCGCCCCCATGCCAGCCCCAGACCCGCAGTCCCCACCACGGAGGCAGCCGCGGCCACCAGCTTCTCAGGTTAGGGCCACGTGCTCGGTTACTCCAGTCATCTCCAACTCTCTGCAACCCCATGGACTGTAGCCCACCAGACTCCTCTGTCTGTGGGATTTCCCAGGCAAGAATATGGAGTGGGTGGCCGGGCCCTCCTCCAGGGGATCTTCCCCACCCGGGGATCAAACCCACATCTCTTATGCCAGCTGCATTGGCAGGTGGGTTCTTTACCAGGCTCCACCTGGGAAGCCCTCACCCCAACCTTTGGGACGAGTGTCTCTGCCTACAGTGAGAATGTCTGTAAAAGTTCCCAGGACAGCTGTGAGGCCGGCTGGGGCGAAGGGCCCCACCTGGACCACATCTAGGGTCCTACAAGCCTGGTCAGATTCGTTTGCAGCTGCTTCAGGAAAAGAAACTCTGTATCCCTCAGTTTCCCCATCTGTCAGGGGGAGAAACTCTCATTACCTTCCTCCCTTGAAAAGAGAAAGGACAGAACAGGTTAAAACAGGCTTGCCAACCACTTGACTCCCATCCCTAAGACACAACTGCAGTGCATTTCCCAAGGCTGATGGAAGCCAGAGAGGATAAAGCTGTCAGGAGAGCCACGGCTGGAGATTTGCCGTGTTATCCGGGGGCGTTTGGAGCCCTTGGAGTCAGAGACGACTGCTGTCACCAGAAACAACAGATGTTTTAAAGCCTTTATTTAATGAAAACAGGAAGCGCCCATTTCCTGGCTGGTTTTCCTCAGAGAGAAATATCGAGGATAATTTTAGTGAAAGAAGGAATTTTTTTTTTTTTTTACAGCTATTGTATCTATGGGGAAAGCACATTTCAACCAGATTGATGCCTCTAGGGCTTGAGTCTTTATCCTCTCTGCATCCTCCCTGCCCAGAACAGTTAGGTGTTCCTTAGCTGTGCGTGGCATAAATGAACGAGTGAGGTGATAAAAGGAAGGGCTAAGCAGCTAAGCAGGAGGCATCCCATTGAGTTGGAGGGGCCAAGGATGGCTCCTGAGTGGAGAACGTTTCATGTGCAGGATGGCAAAGATCTGTGGGCACAGAGATTCAGGGAGAGAGGGCGTCCTTGGTGGAGGGGACCACACGGGCAAAGGCAAGGAGGTGGAATGGGATGCTGGGTGTTTGGAGACTCTTGAAAACCCCAGCCGGGTTGCTTTTCCTTTTAAAAAAAATCTTGTTTTAGGTAGACCATTTTTAAGGTCCTTATTGATTGTTACAATATTGGTTCTGTTTTATGATTGGGGGTGTTTTTTTGGGGCCATGAGGCATGTGGGATCCTAGCTCCCCAACCAGAAATTGAACCCATACCCCCTGCATTGGAAGGCCAAGTCTTAACCATTGGACCACCACAGAGGTCCCCCTCAGGTTGAGTTTATGAGAGAACAGGTTGAGAAGGGAGCTTGGAGCTGAATTGGGAAGTTTGCTCGTGCCTGTCCACATCCCCTCACATGGGTCAGCCTTCGAGGGACTTGAGCGCAGAGGTGCTTTATGATAACCCTCACTGACTGAGCGCCTGCCCGGTGCCCAGGCCTCTGCGAGGGTTCTGAGTGGCCAGCAGCCCCCACCTGCAGAGCCACGGCCTAGTGAAGTGAAGAGTGAGGGGAAGTGTAGATGCTTGGTGGGTGCATGAGAGCATGAAACCGGATAGGGCTGAACATGGCAAGGATGTCCAGTGTGGGGGGCACTGCTCAGAACGGAAGCAGAGTATATCTCGTGGTGGCCAGGGGTTTCCAGATCTGTCCCCAGTCCCCGCCCCCAGTCAAGGCAGGTCAAAGACTCCTAATATACCTGACCCAAGAGCCGTTGTGCGGTGCCCATCCCATCCTACCACCCCACCCACCTGTTCCCCCGCGTGCTCCAGGTGCCCGCGGCACCCCACCCCCACATCTGCACCCTTGCTCTGCATCCCCTTCACCCCTCTGGAGCGGAAAGAGCAGACAAGGACGCCTGGGGTGAGGCGTCTCACCAGCCTCCGCCACCCCCTCATCACCAGCAGGCACTGGCCCTGAGCTTGTTTGCAGGTCACAGACTTCTGCAGCTGCAATGAAGGGTGGAAACTATGGTCCCATTTTACAGATGAGGAAACCAAGGCTCAGTGGGGAGCCTGGTCAAAGCCCAGCTCAGGCTTTTGGTCCCTGAGCCCTCTCTCCCCAAAGCAGAGGTGCCTCCACTGCACAGAGAAAAGTGTGGGGGCCATAAGAATTAACCTCCTCCTTTTTTCCCAGTCTGGCTTGTTGAGGTGAAGCTCAGATGGTAGGGATTCCACGCAGGCAAATTTCAGCTCCCTGAGACCATCTTGAAAGCAGAAGTCCTTCTGAAACGTGGTACCCATCACTTCATTCCCAGTTCAGAACTTGCCATGGCTCCCAGGCCTGAAGGAGCGAGGCCCTGGTTCCCAGACCTTTGGGCCTCCAGCCCATCTCCAGCTCCATGGCCACTGGCTGGCCCCTACCTCTCACCCTCCCTGGGCGTCAGCCCCCGGATCACCTGCAGCACCATCTGCAGCACCCTCCCTTCCTCTGCCTGCGTACCTCGTGGGCAGTTCTCTGAAGCCAGGACCACAGTGAAGTGGTCGTCTCTGAAGCCCCAGCATGGGCACAGAGCCAGGCATCCAAGCCAGTTCAGTTCAGTCGCTCAGTCATGTCCGACTCTTTGTGACCTCATGAATTCCAGCACACCAGGCCTCCCTGTCCATCACCAACTTCTGGAGTTCACTCATACTCACATCCATAGAGTTGGTGATACCATCCAGCCATCTCATCCTCTGTCATCCCCTTTTCCTCCTGCCCCCAATCCCTCCCAGCATCAGAGTCTTTTCCAGTGAGTCAACTCTTCACATGACGTGGCCAAAGTACTGGAGTTTCAGCTTCAGCATCATTCCCTCCAAAGAAATCCCAGGGCTGATCTCCTTCAGAATGGACTGGTTGGATCTCCTTGCAGTCCAAGGGACTCTCAAGAGTGTTCTCCAACACCACAGTTCAAA
>SJYR01002362.1:199138-227260 GCA_006410655.1 Kobus ellipsiprymnus
ACTGAGCAACTTCACTTTCACTTTTCACTTTCATGCATTGGAGAAGGAAATGGCAACCCACTCCAGTGTTCTTGCCTGGAGAATCCCAGGGACAGGGGAGCCTGGTGGGCTGCCGTCTATGGGGTCGCGCAGAGTCGGCCACAACTGAAGTGACTTAGCAGTAGCAGCAGCAGTGTTGGCTAAAAAGAGGCAGTTTGAGCATCCCCTCCTCCAGGAAGCTCTCCCGGATTTCTCCTCCCCACACTTCCTTCTTAAGCAACAGTGTTCTCCTCTGTGCTCCCCGAGCCCTCTGTACAGATCTTCACTGAAGAGTCTACCTCTGTACAAGAGAATGGGTCTGACCCAGAGTTATTGTTTAGTCACTCAGTTGTATCTGACTCTTTTGCGACCCCATGGACTATAGCCCACCAGGTTTCTCTGCCCATGAGATTTTCCAGGCAAGAATACTGGAGTGTGCAACTGCTCTTTTATCTGAAAAAAGGATCATGTGAAAGGATATAATAGGCTTGCTCTACCGTGGGGCAGTCAGCCTTAGAAGGGGTGAGCACCCTGTCAACAGAGGCATGTAAGCAGAGGGGATGCCCGGGAGGGGATCTAGGCAATTAGCAGAGGGTCAGAGTCACCACCTAGAGTCCCTTCCAACTCCAAGCGCCTCTGAAACAATAAAACCTAAATTACTCCTTTCAAGGCAGGAAACAGATAAAGGTATATTTTCCCAAAAGAACAGAGCCCACGAGGGCTCTTTCGTGTCCTCTGGGGCAGGAGACAGCGGAGGGCCGCAGCCGGGTTACAGCCGTCGTAAGGACATCGGTAAATTATGTAAATGGGATCTCGGACCTCCCACATCCCTACTCCCTCCAGCTCTGTAAAAAGAGGTCACGTCTGCTCACGTGAGCAGGTGCCGTGGCACAAAGCGGAAGCCTGGCTCACGTTGCCCCAAGCCCTGAGTGGGCGCCAAAAGGCCCCTCCCCGTGCCCTGGGAGTACACCCAGAGGTGGCCCCTGGTCAGCGCGTCCCGCTCCAGCCCTTCAAAGGACAGAGAGCACTCCCTGTCACCACTGGCTTCTTAGAGGACTCAGGGAGCTGGAGAGACCTCCCCAGCCTTGACCTGGGCCCTGCCTCTCCCGGCTGTTTGTTTCTCCCTCCACCGCAGGATGGGGGCTTCCCAGGTGGCTCAGTGGTAAAGAATCCGCCTGCCCATGCCAGAGACGCGGGTTCAATCCCTGGGTTGGGAAGATCCCCTGGAGGAGGAAATGGCTGCCCACTCTAGATCCCTTGCCTGGGAAATCCCATGGACAGAGAAGCCTGCTGGGCTACAGTCCATGGAGTCGCAAAGAGTCAGGCATGACTGAGCGCCTGAACAGCAACAACAACGTCTTTGAATTCTCTCAGCAGTGACTTGTCAGGGTAGGCAGGGGTGAAAGTGAGTTCTCAAAGCCAGGATGTGCAAGAGGAGGGGGCGTGGGATTTGATCGCCAGGTCTGAGATTCGAAAGTACTTCGGTCGTTCAGCAGAGCTGGGTCTTCTGCCCTCGACATGTCCTCTCCCACCGAAGGACGTTCGGCAGCAAATATTGCTTTACTGTTGTGCGATCTGTCACAGCCCGTGGGTAGGAATCACTTGTTCATTTGATCTGTGCCTTGTATAAAGGGCCACAGCAGCTCCAGGCTGGTTTTTTAAAAATGTTTGTGTATTTATTTCATTTTTGTCTGCACTGAGTCTTCATTGCTGCTTGCTTTTCTGGTTGCGGCGAGTGGGGGCTACTCTCTTGTGGTGAGCTGGCTTCTCACTGCGGTGGCTTCTCTTGTTGGACAGCACGGGTTCTAGGTGTGTGCGCTCGGTAGCTGAGACTTGAGGGCTCTAGAGTGCTGGGCTCAGCGGCTGTGGTGCAGGGATGTAGTTGCTCCATGGCACGTGGAATCTTACTGGACCAGGGATCGAACCCATGTCCCCTGCATTACAAGGCAGATTCTTAACCACTGGACCCCCAGGGAAGCTCCCAGGCTGGCTTTTGCATCCTAATTGCTGGACAGATCCAGAGCTCTGCATAGGTGGGGTGGGGAGTCGGGGTGGAGTGGGGATTAGAGGGCAGAGCTGGGGGACTTGCTGTCTTCTGGTTGGCTTGGTCTGCTCTGGCCTAATTGGCCCAGATGTCAGTCTATCATTACAACAAGGGCAGTCAGTTCAGTTCAGTTCAGTCGCTCAGTCGTGTCCGACTCTTTGCGACTCCATGAATCGCAGCACGCCAGGCCTCCCTGTCCATCGCCAACTCCCGGAGTTCACCGAGACTCACGTCCATCAGGTCAGTGATGCCATCCAGCCATCTCATCCTCTGTTGTCCCCTTTTTTTCCTGCCCCCAGTCCCTCCCAGCATCAAAGTCTTTTCCAATGAGTCAACTCTTCGCATGAGGTGGCCAAAGTACTGGAGTTTCAGCTTTAGCGTCATTCCTTCCAAAGAAATCCCAGGGTTGATCTCCTTCAGAATGGACTGGTTGGACCTCCTTGCAGTCCAAGGGACTCTCAAGAGTCTTCTCCAAAACCACAGTTCAAAAGCATCAATTCTTCGGTGCTCAGCCTTCTTCACAGTCCAACTCTCACATCCATACATGACCACTGGAAAAACCATAGCCTTGACTAGATGGATCGTAGTCGGCAAAGTAATGTCTCTGCTTTTGAATATGCTGTCTAGGTTGCTCATAACTTTTCTTCCAAGGAGTAAGCGTCTTTTAATTTCATGGCTGCAATCACCATCTGCAGTGATTTTGGAGCCCCCCAAAATAAAGTCTGACACTGTTTCCACTGTTTCCCCATCTATTTCCCATGAAGTGATGGAACCGGATGCCATGTAGGCAGTCCTTATTCTCCCGGGGAGATGTCATGTTTTACATGAAGCCTAATCATTTGCATTTATCTAAGCCAGTGTCACACTATGTAAATAATGTGCCTTAAAATGCAATGTTCTTCCCCTGCCCAACCCCGCAAAAAAAACCCCAAAGTACACAAACGTATTTCACATTGCATTTGCAGGAAATGTGCACGTGGATAAAGCAGGGACAATGTCCTGTGCAGTAATGCAGGGTTCTGTACTCCTGCCCGGGACCACGACCAAGAGCGTATTCAGTGCAGTGTTTCTCAAAGTTCTTGTCCAGGTCGAACAGTCAGTGGTGTCATCTTAGGATGCACTGTCACTGTCGATAGGTGATGGCTGTCAGGGACCCTGCAGGAAAGAATTGTGAGACCACGTCAGGGTTGAATCAGAGTGTGCTGGGATCGATTAGCAATGCCTGCCATGGGCATAGAAAGGGAGGAGATGGTCTGTGCGCCATCAGTATCTCCCAGTCATCTAGACCCCTTCTCGCGGTGCCACCTGTGAACAGGCTCTGGAACCCATGAAGGCAGGGAGGGCCTACCCGAGTTGCCGTCCGCCCCATGGCTCCTGTCCTCCCTCCCAGGTCCCAGAAGCCATCCGCAAGTGCCAGCGAGCAGGCATCACTGTCCGCATGGTCACCGGTGACAACATCAACACAGCGCGGGCCATCGCCATCAAGTGTGGCATCATCCATCCCGGGGAGGACTTCCTGTGCCTTGAGGGCAAGGAGTTCAACCGAAGGATCCGCAACGAGAAAGGGGAGGTACGTGGCCCAGCGCAAAGGGTCCTCGGAGGGTTGGGCCTGGACGGGGGGCCAGGAGGCACGGGCGTGCATGGCAGCCAGCCAGTATGCCGCTCAGAGCCCAGGGGTCTAGGCAAGTCCCCTCCCTTATCTGGGCCTCGGTTTCTCTGCTTGACCCCACCGACCTGCCCCTCCCCCATCCCTTTCCAGATTGAGCAGGAGCGGATCGATAAGATCTGGCCGAAGCTGCGGGTGCTGGCTCGCTCCTCGCCCACGGACAAGCATACCCTGGTCAAAGGTAAGAGCTGGGTGGCCCGGGCAGCGCTAAGGCCCAGGCACTAGGCCTTTAGGGCTTTCCTGTCCTGGCGCCTTCAGCTTCTTTCCAGGATGACAGAGGCTCCCGCCTGGGACTGCTCGTACCCGGGGATGCCCTAGGAGGCCTGCCAAGGGCCACAGCGGCATGAGGAGGTGGTGGGCCTTTGCCCTAGGTCCCCCCTCCCTTGGGCAGCAATGGGACTGAGGGCTGAGGAGCCTACCGACAAGCTGATTTGGGTGGTGCGTCTTGGTTAATGTTCAGTTTGAATGACTGGACACAGACCCTGCTGTTCCCATTTGATGCTGTCTTGACCACTAGGTCTGACACTCAGCCCACTTCCTTTGCGTATGTTCCCAGTCTGGCCCCAAACCTTCTGAGTCTGAGAGCCTTGGCCTGCCTGGTCTCTAAGGACACTGTCCCATGTGTGTGACCAGGACCGCGGGCATGGGCTGCCCTGGGAACAGTGATCTGAGACATGAGGCCCAAAGCCAGTGTCCTTCTTCCCTGACTCCTTCCAGGGGGAGGACGCACCCCTCGCTGAGCCCATCTCACTGGCCAGATGCGGGGCACTTTCAGAGTCATGCAGGCCTGAGTTAAAACCCTGGCTCTGCCCTCTGTCCTGCTCTGTGGCCTTTGGCAAGTGTCCAGCCCTGGGACTCAATTTTTCCATCTGTTGAATGGCC
Source organism: Kobus ellipsiprymnus (assembly GCA_006410655.1). Lineage (NCBI taxonomy): Eukaryota > Metazoa > Chordata > Mammalia > Artiodactyla > Bovidae > Kobus > Kobus ellipsiprymnus. The sequence goes on from SJYR01002362.1 coordinate 203,749, forward strand.
ATAAGGGGAAGTTTTCTGACTGAGGTCAGGCATAAGGCATCTTAGATTCGTCTTCCACAGGTGCTGCCCAAAGACTCCCATGGAGGCAGACCTGGCCTTAGAAACACTGAGCCCCAAACTACAGGAGAACCCCCAACCCAGCTCCATCTTTATTCAATCACTTATTCATCCATTCACCCATTCTCTTGACAAATGTTTACTGAGTATCTACTGTGTGTCAGGCCCATCTCTTGGCCGACGTGGCCCTTCCCTCTTGGATTTCATGGCCAGGTCTCACCCAGTAGACATTGAATAGGTCGTTTCCCTGCACAGAGGCCACAGCGGTGGAAGAGGGGGTTGCCTGGGGCCCTGCCGGCCTCTCACTCCACCTGGGGGTGCTGTCAGATTGCAGGCTGTGGGATGGGGTCCAAGGGGTGGGCCTGTGTTTCAGGCAGGACAGGGAACCACACTGTGGAAGCCCAGAGGAAATCTCCAGGCGCTTTCAAGGGGTGGGAGGAAGTTCATTGGCTGGCCCGGGGCCTCCAGTGAGAGAGGGAGATGAGAGGAAGGGGCTGAAGAAGGGAGTCCCAGCCTCAGATCGCACGGGGCCTTGAACGCGCGGCCGTGACCTGCACTGCTAGCCCAGGTGGTGAGCTGCAGGAGGGCCTTGATGGAGAAGCAGTGTTTTAGAAATCTCCCTCCCTGCTGCTGAGTGGAGAGCGGCCTGGAAATGGAGGGACCGCTGGGATGGTCCAGCTGTGAGAGAGGATGCCGGGGTCTGGCTGGGGACAGTGCAGCTGCCCTGGGAGTGGGCAGGTCTGAGAGCTCTCTGTGGGGGGGACAGGCCTGGCCCGGATGGGGTGGAGGAAGAGGGGAGATGGGAGTCCAGGACTGCTCGGTGTGTTCCTGCCTGGGAGCCTGCTGTGAAGTTTACAGGGGGCAGCTGGGTATTGAGAGTTGCACAAGAAGGGACAGATTTGAGGGGAAACGGATGTACGTGGTTTAGGAGGCTGGGCTGGAGGCCCTCTGACATCCCAGTGGAGGTGTCCATGGAGTCAGGGCTCAGAAGAGAGACCCGCCCCGCTGAAGACAAAGGTGGTGTCTGTATGCCCCAGGGGGGTGGAACTAGAAGAGCCGCCGAACCCAGGGAACTCCCACCTGAGCGGCGGGCAGAGGCAACTTCTTTCCCTCATCCTGCTCTTCTGGCCCTCACTCACTCAGTGATGCGAGCCACATGTCGTCTGTTCACTGCTACTTGCTGAAGGCTTTATTAAGGATGAGTATCTAGAGGGTGGTCATTAGTAGATGGCAGAGCCCAGGCCTCCTCAGGTGTGACTGGCCCCCTGCCCCAAGCACAAGATGCTGGCGGAACAGATGAGTGGCCCTCCGGCCAAACCTGGCTCCCCTGGAGAACAGAGAGGCCCCTGGGGTTAGGACAGGGAGGCGAGTTCAGCCAGGGTGGTCACTGCTGTGGCCATGGGCTGCAGAGAGCAAAGAGGACACTGGAGAGGCAGCAGGCCCCGACGAGGGGGTGTTGGTTGCAGCCAGCACTGGGCTAAGGGGCCACATGTCCCCTGCAGGTGCTGGGAGCTGGGATGAAGCTTGACAGAGTCAGGGGCGGGTGGCAGGGCAGGGGCCAGAGAGGAGGCCGTGCCAGGCTGGGCCCCCGCCCCCGGGAGGGTCCCAGGGCCCTGAGCACACGCCCGCCCCGCCCACAGGCATCATCGACAGCACGCACACGGAGCAGCGGCAGGTGGTGGCCGTGACGGGGGATGGCACCAACGACGGGCCTGCGCTCAAGAAGGCCGACGTGGGCTTCGCCATGGTAGGAGCGCACGGGGGCTGGGGCGGCAGCTGGCAGGAGCCTGCAGGCAGGGGCTAAGGGGGACGCACGGACCACCAGCTTCCAGCAGGGGGATGCAGGAACCCTGGTGCTCACTCCGCTCACCCTCTGTCCACCTGATGCTCCCAGAGGTCTTGACGCTGAGCTTGGCCTCAAGAAGGGAGGAGAGAGCTTCCTGCAGTGATGGGTCTGGGGAAGCGAAGGGATAGAGTGGAAGGGCCCCCTTTTTGAAGGCAGAGGTTGGCCTCAAGGCTGGGTCTTGAGTAGGGGTGGTGTGTGTGTGTGTGTGTGTGTGTGTGTGTGTGTGTGTGTGCACGCGCATGCATGTACACGTGTGTGTCCAGTGTGGTGCCTGGGTTTCTGGGCCAGCTGGACTCTGTCACTGCGAGAGGCAGCCTCCTGTCTCCCCGCAGCCAAGGGCTGACCAGCCTCGCTTGGGGAGGAAAGGGCAGGTGTTCCGAGGCCTGGCCTCTCCCAGCAACCACGTGGGCAGACACGCTCCCGTGTGGTCTGCAGTGCTGGGGATTCATGTGTGTGTGGGGGCGGTGGTCAGAGGGTGAGGGTGGTGCTGCTATAGCCGCTCGCCTCTCCAGTCGCCCCAGCCAGACTCCTGTCCCCATCCCCACAGGGCATCGCAGGCACGGACGTGGCCAAGGAGGCCTCGGACATCATCCTGACGGACGACAACTTCAGCAGCATCGTCAAGGCGGTGATGTGGGGCCGCAACGTCTACGACAGCATCTCCAAGTTCCTGCAGTTCCAGCTGACTGTCAACGTGGTGGCCGTGATCGTGGCCTTCACGGGCGCCTGCATCACGCAGGTGGGTCCTCCAGGGGTGGGCAAGGTGGGGGAGGACGGGCACCACCCACAGGGGCTGTCCCAGATTGTCACAGCTCCATGCCGAGGGCCAGGAACCGCATCACAGAGCCACCCACGTAGGCACCAGCCACACAGAGTGCAGGAAAGGAGGGTCGGAGCGGTGGCAGGACTAGCCCAAGGTCAGCCAGCCAGTGGCAATACCAGCCCTTGTTCCAGGAGGCAGGAGAGGGACCCTCCAGGAAGGCAGGGCCCCTGGCCACGTAAAGGGGCAGAGAGAAGCCGGCACCAGAAGGCAGCCAGCTGGCACCGCGGAGCTGGCGCAGCCCTGGGAGCCCCAGCTCTGGCCTGGAGCGCATTAGGGAAGGCCCGGGTGCCTGGGTTCCGGGCTGGGTGGGCTTGGTCACTGGGAGAGCAGGAGTTGGCCCCACCTTTACAGCCAGGTCTCTAGCAGCCCCGTGTTCTGGGCCCCGTGGAGCTGACATGCAGGTGGCAGCCCCTGAAGCCTCATTGCTTCCTCAGCCACCTCCTGCAATGGGAACTGTGTTGATCCCCATTTCACAGAGGCAGAAACTGAGGCTCAGAGGATGGGCCGGCCAGGTGCCTGCCATTGCTCCCGCAGCCTCCTGCCTCCCTGTGGCCAAGGGCTGACCAGTCTCACGTGGGGAGGAGAGGGAAGGCCTCTCCCAGCAACCATGTGGGCAGACAAGCTCCTGCCCACAGGAGCCCCCAGAATCCCAGAGACTCTGGAGGACAGGGGGGCCTGTAGGGTGCCTGCGAAGTTCAGTTCAGTTCAGTCACTCAGTCGTGTCCAACTCTTTGTGACCCCATGGACTTTAGCACACCAGGCCTCCCTGTCTATCACCAACTCCTGGAATTTACTCAAACTCATGTCCATCGAGTTGGTGATACTATCCAACCATCTCATCCTCTGTCATCCCCTTCTTCTGCCTTCAATCTTTCCCAGCATCAGGGTCTTTTCTAATGAGTCAGTTCTTTGCATCAGGTGGCCAAAGTATTGGAGTTTCAGCTTCAGCATCAGTCCTTCCAAAGAATATTCAGGACTGATTTCCTTTAGGGTGGACTAGTTGGATCTCCTTGCAGTCCAAGGGACTCTCAAGAGTCTTCTCCAACACCACAGTTCAAAAGCATCAATTCTTCGGTGCTCAGCTTTCTCTATTGTCCAGCTCTCACATCCATACATGACTACCGGAAAACTGGAAAAACCATAGCTTTGACTACAGACCTTTGGCAGCCCACTCCAGTACTCTTGCCTGGAGAATCCCATGGATGGAGGAGCCTGGTGGGCTGCAGTCCATGGGGTCTCGAAGAGTGGGACACGACTGAGCGACTTCACTTTGACTTTTCACTCTCATGCATTGGAGAAGGAAATGGCAACCCACTCCTGTCTTCTTGCCTAGAGAATCCCAGGGACAGGGAGCCTGATGGGCTGCTGTCTATGGGGTCACACAGAGTCAGACACGACTGAAGCAACTTAGCAGCGGCAGCAGTACCTCTGTCCTGAAGAGCTGTGTGGCCCAGGGAATGCTGTTTCCTCTGTTGTATTCTGAGCCCTTGAGGACACATATGGCAGCTCCCAACACCCCAGCCCTGAGAGTGAGAGCCCTGGGTGGAAGGTGGCGGGAGCGGAGGTGGGGAGGGGGTGTCCCTTCTGCTCACCAGGCCCTTCTCTCCTGCTCTGTGGACAAGAGGCTCCCTCTAGTGATGGCTTAGGGTGGAACAGCCACTCACGCCAAGTTTCTTGGTGACCAGCTGGTGTCACACGGGGAAACAGGTGCCGAAGGGACTGTGTTTGCCTGAGGTCTTAGATTGAGTTGGTGGCAGGGCTGTGAAGGCCTTGGTGAGGATAAGGGGACCCTGACCCCATGGTGCAAGTAATTAGAGGAGGCTGATGGGCAGGAAGAAGCTGAGGGGAATGGGGAGCATGACTTAGCTGGGGCAGAGGTGGGAGGGGTGGCCTGGGGGAGGGGAGGTGATAAATATCTGGGAGGTGAATGAAGGTCTGAGGTGTAGGCGGTGGGAACTCAGGAGCCACACTGAGAGGACCAGGGGGCAAGGAACAGCCCACCCCAGGCTGTTAGGAGGGATGGTGATGTGGGGAGAGGTAAGCAACTGCCTCAGGGCGGCAGGGCTGAGGAATGGGCCACAGGGAACACAAATTTAAAAGGTAGGGGAAGAAGGAGCTGGAGAAGGAGGAGTCAGAGAGAAGGGTGCCCAGAGAGGGGTCAGGGTGCAGTCAGATTCCTTGAGGTTCAGTGAAATGAGCCTGGAAAGGTTTCTGGGCCAGCTGGACTCTGTCACTGCGAGAGGCAGCCTCCTGTCTCCCCGCAGCCAAGGGCTGACCAGCCTCGCTTGGGGAGGAAAGGGCAGGTGTTCCGAGGCCTGGCCTCTCCCAGCAACCACGTGGGCAGACACGCTCCCGTGTGGTCTGCAGTGCTGGGGATTCATGTGTGTGTGGGGGCGGTGGTCAGAGGGTGAGGGTGGTGCTGCTATAGCCGCTCGCCTCTCCAGTCGCCCCAGCCAGACTCCTGTCCCCATCCCCACAGGGCATCGCAGGCACGGACGTGGCCAAGGAGGCCTCGGACATCATCCTGACGGACGACAACTTCAGCAGCATCGTCAAGGCGGTGATGTGGGGCCGCAACGTCTACGACAGCATCTCCAAGTTCCTGCAGTTCCAGCTGACTGTCAACGTGGTGGCCGTGATCGTGGCCTTCACGGGCGCCTGCATCACGCAGGTGGGTCCTCCAGGGGTGGGCAAGGTGGGGGAGGACGGGCACCACCCACAGGGGCTGTCCCAGATTGTCACAGCTCCATGCCGAGGGCCAGGAACCGCATCACAGAGCCACCCACGTAGGCACCAGCCACACAGAGTGCAGGAAAGGAGGGTCGGAGCGGTGGCAGGACTAGCCCAAGGTCAGCCAGCCAGTGGCAATACCAGCCCTTGTTCCAGGAGGCAGGAGAGGGACCCTCCAGGAAGGCAGGGCCCCTGGCCACGTAAAGGGGCAGAGAGAAGCCGGCACCAGAAGGCAGCCAGCTGGCACCGCGGAGCTGGCGCAGCCCTGGGAGCCCCAGCTCTGGCCTGGAGCGCATTAGGGAAGGCCCGGGTGCCTGGGTTCCGGGCTGGGTGGGCTTGGTCACTGGGAGAGCAGGAGTTGGCCCCACCTTTACAGCCAGGTCTCTAGCAGCCCCGTGTTCTGGGCCCCGTGGAGCTGACATGCAGGTCCCAGCCCCTGAAGCCTCATTGCTTCCTCAGCCACCTCCTGCAATGGGAACTGTGTTGATCCCCATTTCACAGAGGCAGAAACTGAGGCTCAGAGGATGGGCCGGCCAGGTGCCTGCCATTGCTCCCGCAGCCTCCTGCCTCCCTGTGGCCAAGGGCTGACCAGTCTCACGTGGGGAGGAGAGGGAAGGCCTCTCCCAGCAACCATGTGGGCAGACAAGCTCCTGCCCACAGGAGCCCCCAGAATCCCAGAGACTCTGGAGGACAGGGGGGCCTGTAGGGTGCCTGCGAAGTTCAGTTCAGTTCAGTCACTCAGTCGTGTCCAACTCTTTGTGACCCCATGGACTTTAGCACACCAGGCCTCCCTGTCTATCACCAACTCCTGGAATTTACTCAAACTCATGTCCATCGAGTTGGTGATACTATCCAACCATCTCATCCTCTGTCATCCCCTTCTTCTGCCTTCAATCTTTCCCAGCATCAGGGTCTTTTCTAATGAGTCAGTTCTTTGCATCAGGTGGCCAAAGTATTGGAGTTTCAGCTTCAGCATCAGTCCTTCCAAAGAATATTCAGGACTGATTTCCTTTAGGGTGGACTAGTTGGATCTCCTTGCAGTCCAAGGGACTCTCAAGAGTCTTCTCCAACACCACAGTTCAAAAGCATCAATTCTTCGGTGCTCAGCTTTCTCTATTGTCCAGCTCTCACATCCATACATGACTACCGGAAAACTGGAAAAACCATAGCTTTGACTACAGACCTTTGGCAGCCCACTCCAGTACTCTTGCCTGGAGAATCCCATGGATGGAGGAGCCTGGTGGGCTGCAGTCCATGGGGTCTCGAAGAGTGGGACACGACTGAGCGACTTCACTTTGACTTTTCACTCTCATGCATTGGAGAAGGAAATGGCAACCCACTCCTGTCTTCTTGCCTAGAGAATCCCAGGGACAGGGAGCCTGATGGGCTGCTGTCTATGGGGTCACACAGAGTCAGACACGACTGAAGCAACTTAGCAGCGGCAGCAGTACCTCTGTCCTGAAGAGCTGTGTGGCCCAGGGAATGCTGTTTCCTCTGTTGTATTCTGAGCCCTTGAGGACACATATGGCAGCTCCCAACACCCCAGCCCTGAGAGTGAGAGCCCTGGGTGGAAGGTGGCGGGAGCGGAGGTGGGGAGGGGGTGTCCCTTCTGCTCACCAGGCCCTTCTCTCCTGCTCTGTGGACAAGAGGCTCCCTCTAGTGATGGCTTAGGGTGGAACAGCCACTCACGCCAAGTTTCTTGGTGACCAGCTGGTGTCACACGGGGAAACAGGTGCCGAAGGGACTGTGTTTGCCTGAGGTCTTAGATTGAGTTGGTGGCAGGGCTGTGAAGGCCTTGGTGAGGATAAGGGGACCCTGACCCCATGGTGCAAGTAATTAGAGGAGGCTGATGGGCAGGAAGAAGCTGAGGGGAATGGGGAGCATGACTTAGCTGGGGCAGAGGTGGGAGGGGTGGCCTGGGGGAGGGGAGGTGATAAATATCTGGGAGGTGAATGAAGGTCTGAGGTGTAGGCGGTGGGAACTCAGGAGCCACACTGAGAGGACCAGGGGGCAAGGAACAGCCCACCCCAGGCTGTTAGGAGGGATGGTGATGTGGGGAGAGGTAAGCAACTGCCTCAGGGCGGCAGGGCTGAGGAATGGGCCACAGGGAACACAAATTTAAAAGGTAGGGGAAGAAGGAGCTGGAGAAGGAGGAGTCAGAGAGAAGGGTGCCCAGAGAGGGGTCAGGGTGCAGTCAGATTCCTTGAGGTTCAGTGAAATGAGCCTGGAAAATTATGCCTCAGTCTGTGACAAGAAAGCTGGTGCTGTCCTTGGGGAAAGGCATTTTGGGGGATGTAGAGGTTTGAGGATAGGGTGGGGGACAAAGGATGGGGTCTACACACCTTCAGGCAGCATAGACCACAGGATAGGACTGTGCACAGAAGCGTAGGAATATGTGATCCCGGACTCAGCCGGGGAGACACATGGAAGGATCCACCCCAGAATGTGGACGGCAGGAAACCCATAGTGGTGAGATCATTGATGGGGTTTGGCTTCCTCTGTTCCTTACTTGCCCAGAGTTTCTACCAGGAAAACTTATTTGTGTGTGTGGAGTTATTGAGACATACAGTACTTGCTTCAAGTAAAGGTAAAAAGTGAAGAGAAATTGGGTGGTGGTAAAGAGAAATGGTATGGACCTAACAGAAGCAGAAGATATTAAGAAGAGGTAGCAAGAATACACAGAAGAACTATACAAAAAAGATCTTCACAACCCAGATAATCACTATGGTGTGATCACTCATCTAAAGCCAGACATCCTGGAATGTGAAATCAAGTGGGCCTTAGAAAGCATCACTATGAACAAAACTAGTGGACATGATGGAATTCAAGTTGAGCTATTTCAAATCCTAGAAGATGATGCTATGAAAGTGCTGCACTCAATATGCCAGCAAATTTGGAAAACTTAGCAGTGGCCACAGGACTGGAAAAGGTCAGTTTTCATTCCAATCCCAAAGAAAGGCAATGCCAAAGAATGCTCAAACTACGCACAATTGCACTCATCTCACACGCTATTAAAGTAATGCTCAAAATTCTCCAAGCCAGGGTTCAACAATACGTGAACCGTGAACTTCCAGCTGTTCAAGCTGGTTTTAGAAAAGGCAGGGGAACCAGAGATCAAATCTGGATCAAATCCAGATCCGCTGGATCATGGAAAAAGCAAGAGAGTTCCAGAAAAACATCTATTTCTGCTTTATTGACTATGCCAAAGCCTTTGACTGTGTGGATCACAATAAACTGTGGAAAATTCTAAGAGAGATTGGAATACCAGACCACCTGACCTGCCTCTTGAGAAATCTGTATGCAGGTCAGGAAGCAACAGTTAGAACTAGACATGGAACAACAGACTGGTTCCAAATAGGAAAAGGAGTACGTCAAGGCTGTATATTGTCACCCTGCTTATTTAACTTATATGCAGAGTACATCATGAGAAACACTGGGCTGGAAGAAGCACAAGCTGGAATCAAGATTGCTGGGAGAAATATCAATAACCTCAGATATGCAGATGACACCACCCTTATGGCAGAAAGTGAAGAGGAACTAAAAAGCCTCTTGATGAAAGTGAAAGAGGAGAGTGAAAAAGTTGGCTTAAAGTTCAACATTCAGAAAACAAAGATCATGGCATCTGGTCCCATCACTTCATGGGAAATAAATGGGGAAACAGTGGAAACAGTGGCAGACTTTATTTTTGGGGGGTCCAGAATCACTGCAAATGGTGACTGCAGCCATGAAATTAAGATGCTTACTCCTTGGAAGGAAAGTTATGACCAACCTAAATAGCATATTAAAAAGCAGAGACATTACTTTGCCAACAAAGGTCCATCTAGTCAAGGCTATGGTTTTTCCAGTGGTTATGTATGGATGTGAGAGTTGGACTGTGAAGAAAGCTGAGAGCCGAAGAATTGATGCTTTTGACCTGTGGTGTTGGAGAAGACACTTGAGAGTCCCTTGCTACAAGGAGTACCAACCGGTCCATTCTAAAGGAGATCAGTCCTGGGTGTTCTTTGGAAGGACTGATGCTGAAGCTGAAACTCCAATACTTTGGCCACCTCATGCGAAGAGTTGACTCACTGGAAAAGACTCTGATGCTGGCAGGGATTGGGGTAGGAGGAGAAGGGGACGACCGAGGATGAGATGGCTGGATGGCATCACCAACCTGATGGACATGAGTTTGAGTGAACTCTGGGAGTTGGTGATGGACAGGGAGGCCTAGTGTGCTGCAATTCACGGGGTCAGAAAGAGTCGGACACGACTGATCAACTGAACTGAACTGAACTGAAAGAAAAATTGGATGGTAGTTAAAAGGGGGTGCCAGGCATTGTTTGTGAGACAGGAGAAGGCTGAGTCATTGATTCACTGATGGTTGAGGGGAAAGAGGCAGCAGGAAGCAGGGGAGCTGGGGTCTGTGTGGAAGATGCTTGTGGGGGCTCTTGACCTAAGCCTGGACGGGAGACATGGCCAGTGGGGGCTGGAGGGGAGGAGTGAAGATGGCGGGGGTGTGGCTATATTGACGAAGTACAGGGTGTGGAAGTGGAGGCCATGATGCCTGGGGCTTGGTTTTTCTCCCTGGGGGAGAAGACAGCGCTGAGCTGGATAGGGCTGGGTGGTTCTCCACGGGAGGCCTCGTAAACCTACCCAGCACCCACTCTGGAACCCTGGGGCGGGCTGGCCAGCCAAGGGAGACACACTGGCAGAGCTGGCCTCAAGGGCAGCTGTTTACACCCTGGCGACAGGCCCACGCCAGGCTCATCAGGGCAGTGGGTGGCCAACCCCCCATGATACATATCTAGGAGACAGTCATCACTACCGTCTCACCCATGGTCCCCAGGACTCCCCCCTGAAGGCTGTGCAGATGCTCTGGGTGAACCTCATCATGGACACGTTTGCCTCCCTGGCGCTGGCCACTGAGCCGCCCACCGAGACCCTGCTCCTGAGGAAGCCGTACGGCCGCAACAAGCCCCTCATCTCTCGGACCATGATGAAGAACATCCTGGGCCATGCCGTCTACCAGCTCACCCTCATCTTCACCCTGCTCTTCGTCGGTGAGTCCCCTGCCTTGCCCACCCAGGACTCCATGGCCCAGACCCGGCCGCTCTGGACTCCCAGTCACCAGCCTGTTTGCTGAGGAGGTAATGGGGGCCCAGAGAGGTGAAGTTAGTGGCTTGGGGTCACACAGCAAATCTTGGGTAGAGCCAGGCCCTGGCCCAGGTCTGACAACCCCAAAGACTGGGCTTTTTCCACTGATGACAGCTCTGGACACTGTGTACACACTGTGCAAGGCAGGGCTTCATGCCAGCCCCCCCAGGAGCCTGAGACACTAGGGGGAGTGACCAGCCCCTGCTCTCATCTCTCCCACACTTGACCCTTGCCTCGTAGAAGGCTCCTCACCAAGGCCTCTTGGAGAAGAGCCACACACCTGCCTATAAGCCAGCTGTCTTCTTGGGCACCTGTGCCACCACCCCCACGACAAGAGGCACCAGGGACAGAGAGGGGAGGTGACTCGCCCGAGGACATGCAGCCAGCCTGAGGGGGCACCTGGGCTGAGAAGAGACCTGGCTGGAACTCAGACTGGCCTGGCTTGCAGGGTGCTTCCAAGGTGATCCGATCCCTGGCACCTGGAGGTGCCCAGAGGCAGGCAGATGGTGGCCCAGGGTCACACAACAAATTGGGGCCAGTGGGATTCCCCAGATCCCTGAGCTGGGCTTTCAACGCCAGCGAGCCTGGATGGGGTTGGGGCATGAGCCCATTTCTCAAAGGGCAGTTCTCGTTTGTTGTGCTGGCAGGATAGTTGTAAAGATGATCGTGAGAAGCCTTAGAGGATGTTCGGGAATGCAGAGCTAGGAGAGACTCACAGAGAAAGCTGTCGGTTGGGGAAAAAAGAAGGAGAAGGCCCCTGGTTTACTCGCTGGCTTCCCCACTTGAGCATCTGCTCTGGGTGCTTCTGGATTCAGCTAGACTCTCACCATCAGAAAACCCCACAAGCCCTCCCAGCACCAGCTTGTGCAGCTTTGCCAAAGGACACAGGACGGCATCAGGCATGCCACGGGTGGTGTCCGCAGAGCAGCCAGGAGCTGTGTCGCGCCCACCACATGACAGCCCCCGTGATGTGATTCTTTGAGCCCTCTCAAAGAACGAGGCCACCTGGGTGGGTCTGGAGCCAGCCTGGCCTGGAAGGCTCAGCATCCATATAGGAACTGGTCTCTCTTGTAACAGCCCCGTGAGCTCCCAGAGGTCTCCACAAGGACATGCCCAGTTACAGGCAGCCACACTTTTAGGGGAACCCAAAGCTACGGCTTCTGGGGTGGCTCAGACAGTAAAGAATCTGCCTGAAGTGCAGGAGATCTGGGTTCAATCCCTTGGTCAAGAAGATCCCCTAGAGAAGGGAATGGCTACCCTCTCCACTATTTTTGCCTGGAGAATTCCAAGGACAGAGGAGCCTGGATGGCTACAGTCCATGGCGCCTCAGAGAGTCAGACACGACTGAGTGAGAAACAGCACAAGCGCAGAAAGCCAAGGCCTCCCGCCAAATGTTCCGAGGCCACGCCCTGTCCTCCCAGCCCAGAGGAGTTGGCCAACTAGGGGCTGCTTTTTATAAGTCCTATTGCCTGGAAGCACAGCTGGCCTCCCGCCTTTTATCAGATTTCCTCAAAAAAGCAGAAGAAAGTTCACCCAAGGCACTTGGCCCCTAAAGAAAGGGTACTGTTACCCCTTCACTTACACTAGGGCAGGCCCACCTAGCCCCCCAGTGTCCAGAGAGTGCCTCCCGCATCTGGGTGACCCTCCTGGCTGCTCAGAAGAGGCCCCCCCACAGGGCCAGGCGTCCCCCCTAGTCCCGACCCTCAGCCCGGCTCCCGCCCGCTCTCGACTTGGCAGGCGAGAAGATGTTCCAGATCGACAGCGGGCGGAACGCGCCCCTGCACTCGCCGCCCTCCGAGCACTACACCATCATCTTCAACACCTTCGTCATGATGCAGCTCTTCAACGAGATCAATGCCCGCAAGATCCACGGCGAGCGCAACGTCTTCGACGGCATCTTCCGGAACCCCATCTTCTGCACCATTGTGCTGGGCACCTTTGCCATCCAGGTACCAGGCCCCCATGCTGGCCTGGCTGGCGGGGGGCAGCAGCGGGCAGCCGGAGCCCCTCGACAATGCCATGGGAGTCCAGACCTCTGAGCTGGCCCCTGATGGCCTTTCTGCCTCTCTCCCCGCTTTCCTCTCCAGATAGTGATCGTGCAGTTTGGGGGGAAGCCCTTCAGCTGCTCCCCACTGCAGCTGGACCAATGGATGTGGTGCATTTTCATCGGGTTAGGAGAGCTTGTCTGGGGCCAGGTGAGTACTGCAGGTGGGCAGCGCAGGAGGGGCCTCTCGGCAGGGACGCCCGGAGAGAGCACTGGCCGGGGGAATCCAGGATCCTCACCCATAGGTCCTGGCTCCTGCAAGGACTAGCTGTCTGGCCCCCATTTCTGGGGGCTGGAGCAGTGGGGGTTGACCCTGGTCTCACATGAGGGTCATGTGGTTATCGCCACTATGATTTTGGCTTCCATCTGTATACCGCCAAGGGGCTTCCCAGGTGGTGCTGGTGGCAAAGAACACACCTGCCAATGCAGACAGATGCCAGAGACGAGGGTTCAGTCCCTGGGTCGGGAAGGTCTCCTGGAGGAGGGCATGGCAGCCCATTCTAGTATTCTTGCCTGGAGAATCCCATGGACACAGAAACCGGGCCAGTGGGCTACATACAGTCCACGGGGTCTTAAAGAGTCACACACGACTGAAGCAGCTGAGCACACACGCGTGCACACACATACCACTGATCCTGTTATCTGATATTTTCTTTTAATCCTGTCTGGTTTTTTAACTGAAATGTATTTCAGAAGGCAACTTATATTACTAATATGGTTGGAAAATAAGTATTATCTGTCATAAACAGAAGCTGACAAAAAAATAGTAACAAGACCAATGTTATTAAACTCTAACTAGATGTCAGGGCCAGCCAAGTCTCAGAGCCTGAGGCGGCCAGTTGTAAAGGGTGTCACAGGGGTTGTGACACCCAGCATAAGCTCCTGCAGGGAGCTCCGAGGGAATGGAAGAGGGGTGACCTCTGCGGCATCAAGGGGCTGTGCCTGCAGCCATCCGTGACCCTCCGAGGCGCTGCGGAACCTGGGCTGGGTCCTCTCCAGAACGTTCCCCCACCAAGCCACACGCACACGCACACATGCACCATCGCGAGCTCACAGCTTGCAGCTCAGAGGACGTGGTGTCTGGAGCTGGATCTAGGCAGCGGGCCCCAGCAGACCGAAGACATTAGGTCTTGCCTTCAAGCTGTTTCCGGGCTAAAATGGGAAACTCCAGTGACAGAAATTAACTAGAAGTTCAAGAAGGAACTTTAGTTTCACTCAAAATAACCTTCTTTAAACTTCAGAGTGTCTTTGGAGAGTTGATAAACTAGATTTGACTTAGCAAGCCCATTCCCGGGGCACCCTTGAGCCTGGACATCTTTGTCTCATGGGGGCCTGCTCCCTCAGGGAGCCCTTGGAGTCTGGATGAGCTGGTTCCTGACCCCTAAGGACAATGCCACCTCAGACTCCCAGGGAACCCCTGAGAGTGTCCAGGCCAGCCCCTCTCTGTCCCTAGAGAAGATGTAAGGGACCTCTGACCCCAGCCACCTCAGTTACCCCAAAGGGCCTGCCACTCAGGCCTCAGCCCTACGGACAAGCCCTTTGGAGGAAGAGTAAGAAGGAAGATGTAGCCCCCTCCCGTACTGCCTTCCCTTCCAGGAGGGCAGACATTCCAAGAGTCTCCCAGCATTGACTGCCCCCAGGCACCTAAGCTCTGAGCCCGTTGCCCAGAGTTGGGCACCCCAGGGACCTCAGGAAGAATAAGCCAGTGACTTAGACACACCATCTCCAACTCTGAGAATTGCCCCCCAGCTTTCCAGAAGAGAAAGCTAGAGCTCAGAGGGGTTACATGACTTGCCCAAGGCCGCATGACCAGTGAAGTCTGGGGTAGTCAAAGGCGCGTGTGTGTCCAGCTCCCAAGACTTCCCACATGTCCTGCCGACCCTGGATGAGCGAGGAGTTAGAAAAATCTAAAGAGTGGGTTGGGGAAGTGGAGAGGTGAGTTGCCGGTAACTAGGTGAGTGAGTGACAGGAGCCGGCCCCCTCTGCTGATGCTGACGCTAACGGCTGGGCCCCTCCGCAGGTCATCGCCACCATCCCGACCAGCAGGCTCAAGTTCCTCAAGGAGGCGGGCAGGCTCACGCAGAAGGAGGAGATCCCCGAGGAGGAGCTCAACGAGGACGTGGAGGAGATAGACCACGCCGAGCGCGAGCTGCGGAGGGGCCAGATCCTGTGGTTCCGAGGTCTGAACCGGATCCAGACGCAGGTACGGAGGGCTCCCGGGGCGGGTGGGCGGTGACGGAGATGAGGGGTGGGCCCAGACCCCACCCTCTGATCAGCCTCGGGGTACCCACGCTCCCCGCGTGCACTCTCCCTGGCTGTGCGAGGAAATGTCCCACCTCCCCCGTCCACTGGGCGAGGGGGTCACACCAGGGTCACGCCCACAGTGGACTTTGGGGGGAGGGGTGGCTCTGAGGGCCGAGATGAGTGGGGCCTCCCTTCAGGGCTATTGGGGGGTGGTGGATCAGGGCTGCCGGGCGGCCACCAGAAGGCCACGATGGCGGCTTGAGGCCAGGGTGGGCCCCAGATTCTCCCGGCCAGGGGTCAGCCCTGAGGCCTGGCTCTTCTGCACATGCACACAGCTTCCTCCTGGGGTTGGGTGGGGGGTGCTTCAGGCACTCCCCCAGCCCCCACTGGGGCATTGAGTCAGTTTGGGGGAACAAAGTTTGGTTTTAAAACACACACTGCAAGGACACAGAGGCAGAACACTGCGCGGGATGTATGTCCAGCCAAGAGCAGATTTCTTCCCCAGAACAGAGCCTGCCACCAGGCGACACACGCCAAGAAGGTGCGGCCCCCACACTCCCAGCATCCCTCTCCCTGGGTCAGCGTTCCCAGGGTGCTTTCACAGCCCTGCGCGGCAAAGAACAGAGGGACCCAGAGACCAAGAGTGGGGCCGTCAGTCTCCTGCCCAGCCGGCCTGGGAAAGTCATGGCGCCCCACCCCACCCCTGCACCCTCTGGGAAGCGTGTCAGGGGCCCCCAGCCTCGGGCGCACAGCCCCACATGGCCGACCACTGCATTTCCACCCATTCGCAACACAAACAGATCACCTGGGCTGCCTCACCCTGCCAGGGCGCTGTCCCAAACACCTCCTGGGCCTTTCCAGCCCCCCACCTGGCCTTAGGGGTAACTGACGCTTGGGAGACAGCCCCTCGTGAGTGCTGGGTTCAGGGAGCAGCTTGCAGACCCAGAGCCTCCTGACGGCCAGCACTGTGGGCTCTGGAACTGGCCCTCCTGGTGGCCCCCGCCTCCCCCCCACTACCCACGAAGGCTGGCAGCTGTCACACAGAGCCCTGTGCTGATACCCAGCCCGGCCACCAAGCCCTGCAGGACCCCAAGGACTGCAGTTTCTTGAGTGGGCACAAGTCCGTCCAGCCTGACTCTTAGGGACCACTAAGTGGGTCACTGCTTGGTCACAGCTTAGCCCTGCCAGGTAGGTTGGTGGCACCGCCCTTTCTGAAGGACAAGAAACTGCCTCCGGGCAGTGACCTGCCCAGGGTCACCTAGCTCGTACATGACAGAGCGGGTATCTGGGCCAATGTTGGTCCTCCCCAGAGTCCCCTCCTCACCACTCCAGCTCCACGCATGGTCCCAGGGGCTGAGCACCCCCTCTGCCTGCAAACCTCACGTTTAACATCCCCCCCAGCCCCGCCCCAAGCCCACCGGCCCCCTGGCCGCTAGCGCGGTGCAGCTGCCGGGCCCTGGGTCTCCCTGCTCTCCCTGGGCCCCGGGAAGCCCAGGTGCCCGACTGAGCAGACGTCTCTCAGAGCCTTGGACGTGTCTGGTATTGTCGTCTTGGTGTAAGTGGCGTGTCGTCTTGCCGTGGCTGCGGCTGTCCTCGTGGCGTGGCGCCTGTCAGTCGTGAAGCTGTCGTGTCCGTTCTCTTTGCAACTTGCCTCGTTCTCTCCTCCGTTGCAGATTGAAGTAGTCAATACTTTCAAGAGCGGGGCCTCCTTTCAGGGGGCCCTGCGGAGACAATCCTCCGTCACCAGCCAGAGCCAGGACGTAGCCAATCTCTCTAGCCCTAGTCGCGTGTCGTTGTCCAATGCTCTTTCCTCTCCGACCAGCCTTCCTCCTGCTGCAGCTGGGCGTGAGTGTGACCCCCTTACCGCCTCGGGAGCCGCCACTGCCAGCGCCGCGGGGGGCAGGCGGGCAGGGGCTGGGGGGCAGCCAGCCGCTCATGGTTAGGCCCAGGGAGCTGAGGGGCCCCGGCTGTTGAGGAGGAGGGTCCCAGATGATCAGCTGACCACAGCCAGGCACGGGGTGGCAGTCCCTTGGCAGGTCAGGGGCATCTGGAGTCAGGGTCAGGGGTTATGGACCAGGCCGTTGTGGGGTCGGGAGGGTCACTAGTGGTCAGAGTCTGGGTCAGTCAAAGGAGCACCATCACTCAGGGAGGTTTCAGTGATCAAACAGTCAGTCTCCCACAGGGTCACAGAGGCCAAGTGGGGGTGCAGTCAGCTGGGGGGTATGAGGTGTCCCAATCAGCGTAGCGTCAGGAAAAGCCTGGCTTATGAGGGTCAGAGTTGGCCAGGAGATCACAGTCTTGCAGTCGAAGTCAGGCCAAGGGTCACTGTGGGTCAAGGGAGAAAAGGCTCTCGGGTCATGGTCGGGCCACAGCGAGGCCCACCCAGAGGGCGCACTGGAGGTCAGGGATCACTTTGGTCAAGGGACCCGGGCCCCCATGGGGATCGCAGCCCTGTGCCCCGTCGTGCAGACCCTCCGTCCTCTGCCCTGTGCATCTGGAAGCCCCGGCTACCTCGTATACTCTTCTCCCTGCAGCAGGTTTGGAGCACAGTGAAGGCCTGAGCCCTCCCTGGAAGGGACAAGGCTCCTGACCCCATTCCCCTTGACCTTAGCAGAGAATGGCGGGGTCTCATCCGGGCTGGCTGCCGGCAGGCTCGTGGACCTGGTCCGACCCTCAGCTTCCTCCTTCCTCATCGAAGGGGCAGCCTAGGACTCTGAGCCCCTCCGTCAGCTTCCTCCCATGAGCTCATCTCCTTATACCACGGCTTCCACCCAAGGTCACTCATCTCTGGCCTTGTCTAGATCTTCCTGAAGCCCCGCAATGGCCTCGGGGCCCCAGAGGGCACGAGAAGATTCTGTTTACCACCTGCCTCCCTTCCCTGGTCTTCAGTCAGCCCCTCCCAACCGCGGCGGAGCTGCAGTGTGGTCTTCTCGGGTTGTCTCACTCCCAGCCCTCGGGCTTCTTTCATGAGACTGCAGGCCTTGTCTCTTGTAGTTTATAAGGGGCCTCTATCCTCTTCTAAGCACAGAAGACCCAAAACACACACCCACTGCCACCAGGCAAGAGAGGACCGCGTGCTGGGTGGGCACGATGCTGCCCGAGCCCTCAGGCAGGGGGCGCAAGTCACGGTGCGCTGCTGGTGGTGTGTCCCACGAACCCTTCCTTGGGTGCATCCCGCCAGGCACAAAACCCTGTACTGGTTCATCAGCATGAAAACACAACAATGGGGAAACCAGAGGAGCCAAGGTGAAGTGGGGCCGTTTGAGCAGATGGTGCCTGAGCCTCGTTTCCAGGAGGCCTTGTCACCGGAAGTTAGTGCCAGGCTCTCTCTGGGCAGGAGGCACTTTGATCCCACCCTCTTCTCCCTTCACACCAGAGAGGCCCCGCCTCAGCGGGAGGCCCGCACCCATCAGCCCTACTCCCGTGTCCTCAGTGGTGCCTCCTACCTCTAAGCATGGAGACCAGAAGTGCTCGGGGCTGGACAGCCAGTGGGGAAGAGTCCCTTTCTCTCCGTTCCCACGTCCCTCCTGTGTCCCTCCAGCCGGTCTGACTGCCAGGAGGTGGCCTCCAGGTCCCGTCCTTTGTCCTCCCTGGCTCGGTCTCTTTCTTGAAGCGTGGCGCCCCGCTCGTCCTGGCCAGAATGGAGCTCACAGTGCTCCTGGCCACCCCGCAGCCTCTCACTTGTTCAGCCTTGCATCTTAGCTCTCACGGTCTCGAGGAAAGCGCAGTCGTCTCGAGTCCTTTCTTCTGTTCTTTATAAAACCACTTGGTAAGGACAGTCCTGGGCCAATTGGTTCTCAACACTCTTCCTTCAGAGAAATGCCCATCTCTACCTGCCCTTCACTCCCTTTCTCTAAGGCAGCTTCCTTTCAGGCCAAGTTGATCCCTTTGCCCCATGAGGTGACCCAGCTTTGGAACAGCTTTTGAGAAGGAGCCTATAGGTCTTGCCCATGAGCCGTCATTTTCTCAGAGGACCCTAAAGGGGCTACTCAAGCATGACTCCCTCGCCCAAGCACCATCCTGCATCTCTCCAGGCATCACGCCTCCTTAGGGGTCTTGCATTCTTACCCGTGATTGTAGAATCTAGCCTGTGACTCTGGGTCCCTGCTGGGACCTTTTCTTGGGCATCAGGTCTCCAAAAAGCCTGGCCATCCCCCTGCACAAGGGCACTTGTTCCAAAAGGCATCAAAGCCTTTGTGGTCTCAACACACAGATTTAGGTCAACACAGTCATGACATGAACTCTAAATATATACCCCTTAGTTTCTCCTTTGCTTGAATAGTTTCTATAGTCATGTCGCCTCCTCTGGTCTCTAGGGACTCCAGGAGCCCTCTGGGTACCAGGCAGGTCCCTCCAGAAGCCCAGAGGCTTTCTTGGCACAGGGTGTGAAGCAGGTGGCCAGGAAGCAGGGCCCCACATGGGGTGGATGGAGAAATGGGCTGCCCCTGCCTCCTCTGAGCAGGATCTCCCTCCCAGGACTCTGGGTAAAGGAGGGTGCCTGCTGAGGCAAAGAGCACCTGGGCTTTCTGTACCTTTGTTGCTGTTTAGTCCCTCTCATGTCCAACTCTTTGCAGCCCCACGGACTGCAGCACCCCAGGCTTCCCTGTCCTTCACCACCTCCCACAGTTTGCTCAGACTCATGTCCATTGAGTCGGTGATGCCATCCAGTCTTGGAAGGAGTCCAACCACGGTCCCCTGGGCTATCAGAAGTGACCACAGAGACCTAGGGGAGGTCTCTGAGTGTGAGGCTGACTTCTGGAACACCCCCAGCAAGTCACACACCCTCCCCCAGCACCACTGTGAGACAGAGGGGCCCCAGGAGATGGATGCCCTGCGGTGACCGGAGAGTGTGGTCAGACTGACATTCGAACGATCAGAAGGAGACTCTGGCCCACGACCTCGCTTTCCTCTTCCGATTCACTCAAAAGCGAGTTTTTCACCCAGAAACTTAATGGCACGCCCCTAATACCTGAGCCTCAGCCACCATTCTCCAAAGCACTTGCCACATCCTCCACTCCACATGCACCCCCCAACTGACATGCGAAGAGGGAGGATCTGCCAGTAGCTCCACGTAAGGGAGCAAGTCTCTGAGGCTCAGAGAAGCGGCCTGACTTGGCCAAGATCGCGCAGCACGTGAGTGCCAAGAGACCTGACTCCAGAGTCCCCCGTTTTCCCCACCCCCACACCGCTCGCCAGACAAGCCCACAGAAGTTGAGTTTCCACTATGGAGCCAGTGCCTATGCCTGCAGCCACATGCAGTGAAAAGCAGCCAGTGCTCTGGGGGCCAGGGGGCCCGGGAAGCCATTCCTCCTCTGGAGATCTCCCTCAGCCTGGCAGCGACTGGGGCGGGGGCGTCCTCCCGTCAGCGATCAGGAACAGAGCTAGCATTCAGGTCTAGGATCCCAGGCCAACTTCCACGGCTCCTCTCTCTCTTACTCCCACAAATTCCTAACCCATCTCAGGCCGTCTTCATATTTAGCAAGTTGGTAACATGCTCCATGTTCATGAGTGAAGTTCCTGTTCCTTCGAACCAACCAGGCCCAGAGCACCAGACTCCTAACCCCCAGACCGGCCACTTTCCCCATGCCTTCCCAGTCTAGAGAGGGCATGCCCCCTCCCAGCCCCCTTCAGATTCCAGGCTTTGAGGACTGCTAGGATGAGGAGTCTGCATCTCTTAGGTGGGGGATGAAGGAGAAGGGAAAGAAAGGAAGCCTGAGCTCTCATTAGCATCCTGGTAACTAATTTAGTGCAACCTTGGGTTGGCGAGAAAATGGCTTGCTTCTGGTTGTGGGTGGTGGGGAGCCCAGACCTCTCCGCTGTCTGAATATTCCATGTGTTTGTTTCCCTAGAGGGCTAGAGAACCCTGGACACAGAGTTCAGCAAGAGAGAGTGAAATTAAAAGAGGTTGTGAGTCTTTAACCTTGAGCCTGAAATGAATGTGAATCAACCCCAGACTCTTGGCTTCCTTGAAGCCGGGTAAACATTCGAGTATGTCCAACCCACCCCAGACCGGGACCTATGCATTTCCTTTAGAGCACCCCGCCTCCCCGCCCCCTTTGTGCTGATGAAACCAAAACAGCTGAAGACCCCAGACCCTTCCTCTCTTCCCCCTCACCCCATGTCCCAGGGTAGCTCACGCCAGCAAAGGCCCATCCCCAGGGCAGGCAGGGAAGGGGAGATGGAAGAGCTTTTTTTCTTCCCATACCGTTTTCCATTTCAGCCGCGAGAGATCCGCAGTGGAGACTTGAAACGGCCGTGGCGGGGTGTCCCGGAAAGTCTTGTCCCCACAGTCTTTGTCCAGAGCAGTTCATTCTTTCTGTCGTCTCCATTCCAGGGGGAGGGAGAGGGGCCTGCATCTCATTGTGTGTCGTCCCCTCCACGTTGTCAGTCACATGACAGGGTCCTGCCACCATCCCTCCTCCTCCACCAGGCACTCCCCGGCTGGCGTCTCATTGCAGCTCAGCCTCCAAACGCTCTGGGCACAGGGCTGAACAGCTACAGCGGTCATTACTGTCCCCATTATACAGTTAGGAAGACTGAGGCCTGCAACATCTTTTTTGTTGTTTTCACTTAACCAAGGGAGTAATGGCCCAGTTATTAGGAGGTCAGAATACTGCATAATCTCTACAGAGCCACAGATAGGGTATCCAGGGAGAAAGACGTCTCTGAACAGCCACATGGCTGTCACGGAGGGCCAGCACTAATGCATGGTGTCTGGCTGGCTCTTGCTTAGCACCCAGTGCCTCTTCTTGAAAGCAGGATCCCACCAGGCAGATTTCCAGAATCCCCAGCCCAACAGCGCAAAAGAAGGACCAGGGACAGAGGTGGTTTTGAGAAGATGAGGAAGAGTCAGAACTAGTAAGTGATGGCTGGCAGCAGAGGAGAAAAATTTAAAAAAAAAAAATCAAAACTTTGGAGTCTTACACAATCCCAAGAGGGCTCACTGACAAACTTCAATTCTCTGTGTTCTCTAAATTAGAAGGCAGAGAAGCTTGTGATATGGTTTGCAAAGACTCCTCTCTGAAATAGTCAAGTAAACCCTGAGCTATGACACTTAAAACCATCAGCCACAGTCATCATGAAAAGTCACTTCCATGGACAGGGCTTTCCCGCCACGCAGCCCACCAACCTGGGTTTAGTGCCACAAATCCCGGGATCGCAAGGGCCTTCCCATACCCACCCTGTCCGGTCTTCTGCCCCCAAACCCCAGGCCTGTGATGTAGGGGCAGGAAGGCCGAGCTCTCCGGGTCAGCACCCCCACCTCCTCTGCTGAGGGTCGGCTCCCCCGAGGCATCACTGATGCCTGTTTTTCTCCCCCGCCTGCTGGCTCCACTCTGAGTGGGGGCTGGGAAGAGAGGAGAGGCGCTTTTGTCCCTTCGGACCCTCACTATGCAGGCAGGGCTCCCCTCCCAGGAGTTCAGAGACGGACCCTCTCTTCAAAGCGAGCGTTCCGTTCCTGTGCTCTCTGTGAGGCGGGACGGGGCGGCCAGCCTGGTGGCGTGGCTCGCCCGCGGTCAAGGCACCAGTGGCAGAGCCGGGACACAGGCTCGGGCCTTCCTGACTCCGTGTCCAGTGCTCTGTCCGCTGGCCCGGACGCCTCCGTGTCCGGCCTCCTTCTGTTCAGCAGGGAACCCAGCTTCCAACTGAGATCCAGACAATGAAAGAACCCGGGTGTTCTGTGGCTTAGTTCCGAACCCTCTTAGAATCCTACCCAGGGGCTGAGTTGGCCCCTCTGATTCTGGCCTAATTTTTCGGTTTTGTGTTTTCAAAGCACAAATAAAGAAAGAAGGGGAAAAAAAAAAAAATGCAGGAAATCAGGGACCCCAAAGCCAACTCCAATGACTGGCCAGGGCTTTGAGTCTATACTCGAGTGTTTACCTCCCAAATGCATGAAGGAAAGAAGCGTTGGGTACAAACGACCTCCGTTCACATTGTGCAGGCTTCCAAGTGTAGCCGTGTGTCCGTGTCTGTGTGTGCCGTGTGGTTCCCGTCCCCCCCACCGCAGCATGCTCCCGAGCCCCGAATGTCATCGGCCGCGGGCTCCTCCGCGCTTTCTGGCTGCCTCTGCTGCACCCCAGAAAGCCCCGAGTTGGCTTCGGTTTGCTTTGCTGCTTTGGTTCAATGTCCCCCTTCTCTGTCTGGCCCTCATGTGTCCCCCCTCTCATCCCGGCTCACCCAGCCATCTCTCATCTCTGTTCCTTGTGTGTGTGACGCGTTATCTGTTCCATGTCGTGTGGTTTCTTAACAGTGTGTGGTTTTTCTAAGATGAATTCTTTTTTTTTTTTTTCCCCACAAATAGCCTCTCCTTCTTCCTCCTTGATTCCCACCTGACCCCGCTACCCTTCTGCATGGTCGAAGCTCTGCTTCCCAGTTAACAAGGCTCAGTCTCTCACTAGGTCTGGGTGCCCACTGGAGTGAACTAAGCTTCCTCTAACCACTGTTCCCCATCGTCTCTACGGCGCGGCTTCCTTCGTTCTGTCCTAATCCTGTAGTCTGTCCCCAAACCGAGCAATTAAAATCAAACAAAAAAGACCTCTCGGATGCACAGAACCTGAGCCCCCTCCCTCTTCCATTCTTCCCGCTCCCGGCCGCGCTCACGACACCGTGGATTCCAGCCGCCCGCTGTGCCCCGACC
>SJYR01002362.1:227389-295613 GCA_006410655.1 Kobus ellipsiprymnus
ACCGCACCCACCCCCGACCCGGGCAGCCACCCATCCAGGCACCTGCCTGACCCAAGCAGCAGCGAGCAACAGCAGGAAAAACAAACAAACAAAAATACTGGCGAGAACACCGATTCCACCCAGCAGACCCTTTTTTTTCTGGCTGCGATGCTGTTTGAACTCTTTTTCACCTTGAGGCGAGGGCGGGATCTCGTGGGGAGCGGGGCTTAAGGGAGTGAGCCGGGGTTTTCCCAGAACTAGCCCTTCCTGGCTCCCGCCTGACATGGACCAACCATGCGCCCTGCCCAGCGCCAGCCACATCCCTGCATGAATGTACTGCATACCCTGGTTTGGTTTTTGGGGGGTTGGGGAGGGGATTTGTTTTGTTTTGTTTCTTTTCTTAGGCGGGAACTGCAAAACAGACTCTTTTCTGAGACTATTTATCCAATCCACTGGTCTGTGAAGTTTTTGAGATGCTTGCATAGCATGCTCTCAGTTGTACAGGTTAATTTCACAACTTTTTGAAATTGCAGAGCTTAACTCTCGCCTGATAAATTTGCACCAATGGAACCGAAGAACTTGACACTCACAAGGTTATATCCATTTCTTTGTATCTATATCAACGTATACTTCTCTGAGACTGTATACGTCCATATAGATAGGTAGATATATATATATAAATATATATACATGGATATATAAAATTTTTTTGCCGGCATGTTGCCTTGTTTCCGCTTAAATTGCTCTATTTTAACTTATTTATGTCCTAAAAGAAGAATGTAATTTGTTTACAAACCTGTAGATAACGTCTTCGGCTATTTGTATGGTTTAAGAACACTGGTGGCTGAGATGCTATAAAAACAGCTCAGCCTGGCAGACACCTCCCTGGATTGCATCCTTGATGTTTTACAATAGCCATGCTCTGATTTTTTTTTTTTTTTTTTGCCTGCTATTTCTGTTCACTACCGTGGGAGGCAGGAGTCAAGTGTGAGTGGGTATCCATCCCAAGGGGTCCAACAGCGTGCTCGGTAGACAAACGGGGAGGTGGAGAGAAGTCCTCCGTGGGCTCCAAGCACTGATGGCCGGCCAGCCGCAGGGCCGTGAGGTCCACAAAGCACTGAGTGAAGACTCTCTCAGTGAAACTCACTTGAGTTTACTAAGAGCACTTCCAACAGAGGTTCTCTCTGGCAGTGTCTGTGCAGAGACTGAGGTAGTGCGGCAATATTATAAATGCTGTTGTGTTGATTTTTTTTTCAGTTAGTAATTTAGAGGCTTATTTCCTCATAGATTGCAGCAAATGCGCTGTTGGCATATTGGATGAGGATCATTAAGGCTTGCTGCTTTTATTTTTATTTTTGAAGAATAGCCTTTTTCTCTGCACTACTTAGATCCGAACGAACCTTATGATGTGTATATTGAGATGTATTCAGTGTGATTTTTTTTAAACCAAATCGTCTTCCTGTAGTCGCAATATATACTGTAGCCTTTGAACAGCAAGTCTTGCTTTCCCAGACAGAAAGCCATTCTGAAACCCTGCAGGATCACAGGTGAGAAAAGGTGGTTATTTCTCCCCCGCCCCTGAGACAATAACAGCACTAGTAATCCCACTTAATAAGAGCTTATTTAATTGTATGTCAGCCTCTTAACTGCTAAGCACTTTGTGGGTATCAGCTTTTTTCATAAAAGAACTTTTGTATTGAATACAAAGTTTGCTTTGAGACTTTTCAGCATACGATCTTTTTCCATAAACTTGTACAGTGCAAAAGACATTTTGAATACCATGACCGATGATGTCCCATGCTTCAAGGAAAACCAAAATGCTTCCTGCCTCGCTTGCAAAATGCATTCTTCATACTGACCCTTCCCACGGTTGCTCTGTGTCAGCCCGGGCCCTTCCCTTCTCCAGGCCCAGAGAATTCTTCCACAAACAAGATTGAGAGCCACTCGGGAAAAGAGCCATAGTCAGCTGGGAGGGCGTGCGTTTGGACGGCTGTGGAGAAACCTGAGGGTTTGGGATCCCAAGACAGCCCATCCCACCTGGCAAGACTTTCCTGGAAGGAGGACCTTTTTTGAGCAAGAGCATCTCCTGAATGTCGAGAAGCATCTCTGAATGTAGCCAGCAGAGGGAACTGCGTCCCCCGAAGGGGTGACCAGCCCTCAGACACGTTTATTGGATTCCAAGACCAACACCGCCCACACCGCCCACTGCTCTCCTTCGAGAAAGACCTGCTCCTGTGGAACCTGGGGCAGCTTTGGAACGTGGTGTGTTTTTTCACTTCTATTGTTTTTTGTAGTTTCCTTTTTCGAGGTTCTCCATCTCCCACTGTGTTCCAAACGTGTGTCCATGACCTCATTCCATGACACCAGGAAAGCCTGGCTTTCACATGAGGCCTCCTGCTCATTTGCAGCCAGGACGCAAGGGAAGCAGGAGGGGTCTCCCAGAGGGGGGCTCAGCTCCAGGGAGAACAGGGAGCCATGGAAGCTAGAATGCCCCCATGTCAGTACTGGTCTTTTCTTGTCAGGAATGATGGATGCCCACACACACATACACACTCACCCGCACACACACACACAGAGGAAATGACTGGTTTGTCAGAACTCCCTGTAGTACATAAAGCTTGCACTCGGCGTCCTATATCTAGCAGCATGGGGTACGTTTGGCAGTTCACCCCATTAGGGGGTAAATAATTTATGACCATTCATCTGTTTTTATGAATTTTTTTAATCTAGACAATAATTGTAAATAAAGAACTCACCATCTCTGTTCATTTAATACTATGCAATGGTGATGCTTTCAATTGCTGACTCTTCTTACTCCTGCAGTGTGGTTCTGAAATGTCTGTGGTCTTAAAAAAAAAGGCAAAAAACAACATCAAACAGAACACAGTGACTATATACTCTGTGATATATACTTTTTTTTAACTGGTCAGGGACTGCACCATCCTCTTAGGTTCCTGTCTGCCCTCTGGACAGGGGTTCCAGAAGAAGGTAGCAGACTCAGTTCTGAGGTCTAAGCTCACCAATCTGTCTCCCCCCACAGATGAGGGATGAGCAGAGGGCCCGTTCAGTGAGCCACCCACCTTTGGAGGTGGACAGGGAGGAAACTGAAGATTTTCCTTCCTAACTCAGCAGCAGCCTGGGTTGCTCCTACCAACCACCCGCCCCCATGGCCCCTTCTGCCCATGTCCCAACCAGAGCAGAGAGCAGACGAGAAAGAGGGGTCCCTGTTTCTGAGCACAGACCAACGGCGGTGACTACGCTGGGGCGAGGATCCTGGACCTGTCTCAGCCCAGGCAGCCCAGTGACTGAACAGCCACCCTTCCTCCACTGCGTTGAAATTGCCCCTTTCCCACACCCTAGCAGCTTCGAGAGACTTGCATCTATTTCTGGAATTTCCCCTCTGGTCCCTCATCAGGGTGTCTCATCTGACCAGCCACCTAGTTTATATGATGTTTTTATTATGTAGTGAGACAAATACCCTTCGTGCTTTTTCTTTTTAAGCAAAATGTCCTGGTTATTCTCTCACATCTATTCTTCCAAGTAAACTTAAAATGTTGCCAAGTCCTCCATCCTTCTGCCCTCCTCTCACCCCAAATATTGGGCCCTTTCATCATAGGTGCAAATGTCATGCCGCCATTGTAAGCACTGTCCACGCCAGCTCACCAAATAGAGAGCCCTTTAAGGAGAAATAAGAAGGGCATCCTAGCTCTTGAGGGAAGCCTGATACTCCTCCCATCATCTCACCTGTCCCCCGAGCCAGGGTGTTGTCAGGAGAGGCCACTGAGCCCCCACCCAATATCAGTGTGGGCCCCCAAATCACCCACCTTGCCTGTGATGGGGTGGACCTTCCATCCGCCCTGGTCCAGGCGAGAAAGAAGGTTCTCTCCCAGACTCAGAGCTACCAGAATGTGTATCCCACTTGCCAATTCTCTTCATGGAGAAATGTTTATTCCTGGTTCCTTTTCCTGAGCTGTTCTTGTGGGGAGGGGGTCACCCCTTGCCCTTTATTGATAGTTTTCAGCAGGTCCCTGATAGGTCCTCCGGGATGGAGCCGTTTCTTGCCTGGACCTTCTCACCACCCTGACTCCCGCTAGTGGTTCCTGCTCTACTTGCAGGAGGCTGTCAGATAAGAACACTGTGACATGCCTCCCAACCCCAGACCCTCTCCAAGGGGCCCCAAGATCCCACCACTAGAAGGTGTGGGGAGGGGAGGGAACGGGCTGCATTTCTCTGAAGGTTTTTGGGTCCTCCAGAGCCAAGGCCAAAATCAAACAATAGCAGAAAATCCCCAGGTCTTTCTCAAGTCCCAAAGCGAGCTCTCCTGATTTTGACATAAAGATCCCGTCCGCCCAAGTAGGGGAGGGGGAATCCCAAGCCCTGGGCATCAGCCATCACCCCCTCCAATGAAAACAAGATATTTAAGGCTGCTTTGGGACCGCCCTTCTCGGCTCCCCCAAGTCTTGTAATGCCTGTGGTGCTCTCCCTCCCGACCTTTCCTCTCGGGAGGGTCGGTCGCCACACTTTGCTAACTCTTGTGTGCACATATTTTATACCAGAGTAAGCAAGGAAATGGTGCCGCCTCCAGCTTCCTGAGCTGCCAGGGCTCTGGGGTGCTCTGGGACAATCGGGGCTGGGAAGTGACTGTGCTCTTATTGTACACTCTTGATTTCTCTGTATCTCTGGCTTGTGCTCTTTGTAACTAATGGGATTTGTCTGCCTTTTCAACACTATACTGAGCAATAACAATAAATGCACACGTGGAAATGTAGACACGGTACACATCACAAGGCCTTTTTCCGCGGGATGGCTGGGTCCCCGCCCTCCGTGGACTTGAACTCAGAGGGAAACAGTGCCTGGAAGGGAAAGGCAGTTTGCCTGAGGGTGCGCAGGGCAGGGGCGGTCTCTCTCCTTCCACTGAATCACGCCTTCCTGTACTATTTGAAGGAGGCAAGTTCAGTGTTCCGTGAGTCATTAAACCTCCATGAGGAACTGCTGACAAGCCCAGGTGGCCAGACTTTTGGGGGAAGAGACCTCGAGAGGACAAAGAGGTGGAGATTCGGGCTCTAGGGGGTCAGGGCACCAAGGAAGGAAAGCTAACAGTGGCCTGACTTGGGGTCTGGGATTAACCAGAGGGAGGTGATGGGAGATATGGACAAAGGATGTAGGTGTCATCCCCTCCTGGGGACAGGGGGATGCAGAAGGGAGCCTGGCACACTAAGAGTCTGAGCTTTGCACACCTCTGGTGGACATTAGCAAAGAACGGGAATGTGCCCAGATCAAGAGACAGTCCCAGTGTTGGTTCAAAGGCTGAGGGTCGCATGTGCACACACATGCACACACAATCCCAGCTCTTCTCAGGGGACTCCCAGAAGAGGCACCACGGGCCCAATCAGCTTCCAAACCCAAAACCAGTTTCACATCCAAAGGTCCATTTACTCCCAGCATCACCCTTGCAGAGAAGGTTCTATTACAGTTTCCACCTAACAAGAAGAGACAGCAGTTCAGAGAGGTGAAGGGTGTGCCCACCTGGTAAACAGGAGATACAGTATTGATACCTAGCAATCTTGATGCCAGGGTCGGCACTCAAAACTTTTCAGTTCCACCAGCAAATACCTTAATGAATAGGATACAGGTGCACTGTTTCTCCTAAATCCTCAGTCTCTCCGACTGCAATGCCAACACCAGGGAATCCCCTATGCCCCATGCATTGTGTTTATATTACATCTAATGTGTCGTTGTCCTCATCTTATACTCAAGGAAATTCAGTCTCAGAAGTGACATGGTTTTAATCACTCAGAGAATCAAGTAGTACATCTACAGATCTGAGATCAGGACCTGTCCCTGGAAGAACAGGAGACCCAAGAGTGACCCTCCCCCACCCCCGCTTTGTTCCCTGCAACATTTTTTTCCATCATAAACACAAGTCCTCAAACCCTTGGAATATTTCCCCATTAGAGGGAAATTGCAGGTCTTGAAAGCTGGGGTGGGAGTGGAGTGTGAGTTGCAATCTGGAGGTCCAGCCCTGAGTTCTGTAAGACTCCACTCTCCGGGCCCCTCTCCCAGCTCCTTGATGGCTTGTCACACCCTCTGGGGTCTTAATATCATCCCTCCAGCAGGGACCATCTTCTGCTAGGACACTTCCCTCCAGTTTCAAGAGAGGAAACAGGGATTCTGACTCATCCAAGGGGAGTCTAGGTTCCATCCTGGGTCACTGAACTCCTAAAAAGCCATGAGAAGCCCAGGGTTGCCGGACCATGTGAGGCTGAGGGGAGCCCCCCCCGCCCCCCACCACCACCAGGGGCTCTGTCCAGCTACAGCATTCTCGCTGTGCAGGTGAGAAGCCAGGGACCAAGGGGCTGCGGAAACTGGCGACTGGATGCTGGGCTCTAGCTGCAGGAGTCAGCTAAGATTCCCTCCTTGCCCGGGGCATCTAGCCGGTGGGCCAGATTCACAGGATCCCAGAGCCGTGATGGAAAAGGCAGTTTCGGAGGCATGGATCCTCCGGCTTGGAAGGGGCAGAGAGAGAGACAGGCTCAGCTCCTGGAAAGGGGCTTATTTGCTAGGCTTCTTTGCCCCTGGTCCCAGCTTGGGTCTTGAGGAGACACTAACGAGGAAGAACAAGGACCATTCTGGCCACTACCCCCCAAATTAATCATTCTAAAATGTTCATCGTAAGGCCCGTCGCACCCAAAACCACAGAGACGTTCCTTAGGAGTCCCTTTTTTTCCTGCGTGGATCTCAGGAAAAGGGAAGCATTGGGTCGCGAGGGAAGACCGGCTAAAGCTTCAGGTTACTAGTCCGGGGTCTGGGTCGCCATGGAAACGAGAGTCCCACCCTGCTTTGGTCTCGCGCGCTACGCACGGAGAGGGGGAGGGGCCGTGGCCCTCAGGAGAGGACGGAACGTTTGTGCGAGCGGAGTTCGCTGCTGCCCGTAGGCTCCGGCGTCCGGACCCGACGGGCTTCCAGCCCGACGCCGGAAGTGAGCTGTTCCGAGGCGACGCGGGCTCCTGCCACGTCTGAGTCCTGAAGCCGCTGCCGCCGCTGCAACCATGGTGAGTGTTGGGGTCGGGGTCGCGGCCCTCCCGGGTCTTCGCCGCGCTGAAGTTCAAGCCCCATTCTGGGGCCTTACAGTTCTCCCGCACCGCTCGGATTTGAGATGGGGCGGCTCTGGGGGGCGGCGGTCAGAGGGAGGCCGCGGAACCTCTCAGAACTCTGCGGACAGCCCAGCTACCGCGTCCCCTGCTCTCCTTCCCTTCTCCCGCAACAACTGAAAACAAAATCCCAAACACCGTAGGAGCCGCTGTATTCTGAGCCCTTAGCTCAGAATTGTTCCTAATCAGCCTGCCCACAGCCCCGTATCGTCGATTCAGTTAAGCCAGGGTTCTCGAGGAAATGTCTGTGCCTAGGTTTTTGAGGAAAGCCGGGTGAGCCCACAAGTCAGGACGCTGGGTTTGGTCCTTGCTCTCTTTAAGTTTCTTGGGGTTTTTTCCTGGCCTTTTACTGAGTAGGTACTGAGTAGAGTTGGGGTCGGTTATGCCGTGACATTCAGCTTTTTTTAAAAGTGAGTTTTTAACTCAGTAGTTCTGAAGAGGTGAATTGCTTTGAGGGCTGTCTTTTACTACCCAGTGAAGACCAGACAACTTGAGGTGCTTGGAAGGATGAACTTTTTTTTTTAATTACCTTAAAACAAACAAAAAAAAAAAAACGTACTTATTCATCAGTCCTGGTTGGTGAGAGAGTGGGTTCAAAATAAATGCTGATAATCTGCAAGGTCCTCTGATGAACTAGCATGAAACTACCAGTAAGTTTGCTTCCTGTGTACTTAGCATCGGGCCATTAACTTAGGCCGTTGGATGTAACGCCTGGACAGGGAGCCTGGTGGGGTGGAAAGCTTTGTGGGGTAAGAATTATTAATGGCAGGTGGGGGCTTTTCTCCCAGCGCCACCTTTGACTAGCCCTGGAGCAGGTGTTTTCCCTTCTCTGGGCTTCATATCCTTTGTCAGCTGGCTGTGAACTCTACCCTTTGGCTTTCCCAGTGCACACGTGAAAGCACTTTATAACCCCGGGCGGCTTGCTGCAGGTAGGAGAGGCTTCTCTTTCTCTCGCTTCCTTGCCTTTGCGGATCGTGGAGGCCTGCTTTGCAGGGCATCTAGACTTTGAGAGAATTTGTGTTTGTGTGATGTGCCCCTTTTGCACTGCTTTGCAACCATCCTCTTCCATGGTCCTCCTTTCTGAAAAGTCGGGTCAGGTTTTAAACGTGGAGGACTCGTGCTGGGAAAAGATGAAATGGGGGAGATAGTAAGAAGTATCATTTCCAGTCTGAAACCTCCCTTTCAGTCTCTCTTCTATCCCAAGAGTTTTGAGAGACTAGTGGTGGAACATAGTCAAATTGTCCATTTTTGTTCATTGACTTATTCGTTCAGCAGATAGTCACTGAGTTCCTTCTGGTTCACTGAGTTCCTTCTGGTTGCAAAACACTGTGCCGGGTGATGAGAGGATGCAGAGCTGTCAATGACACCAACCCTGGCTCTGGGGAGCTCGCCTTCTAGTTGGGAGAAGGAAGCGTCTATAAAGTGTTGCAGACATTCAGTGTTGATATTCAGAGGAGTTTGGCCAGTCAGGAAATCTGGGAATCTTCAAGACCGGTGTTGGGAGGTGGAGTGTGGTCATAATTTGAGCTGAGCCTCAGAGAATGGATACAAAGGTATCGTAACTGTACTCCAGCCAGCCCTGCGAACTGACTGTCACAGGTGGTAGGCCAGGGAGCAGCCTTAAGAGCATCAATTGAATCAATTGATCAAAGTCTTTAGGTGAAAACCGTGTTATGCAGAAAGCTGCCTGGAACATCAGGGGCTCTGTCCTCGAGGAAGGCTGCTCCATAGCCCGGCTATAGCTCCCTCGGAGTCCCTCTTCACCCTCAAGCGTAACCAGGGCCTCCCGGGCCACTGTCCCTGATCTTTGCTCGTGTTATTCCCTCTGCTTGAACTGCACTTTTTTACCCTTGTGTTAGTCACTCAAGTCTTGTCCAGCTCTTTGCAACCCTATGGACTGTAGGCCGCAGCTCCTCTGTCCATGGAATTCTCCAGGCTAGAATACTGGAGTGGGTTGCCATGCCCTTCTCCAGAGTATCTTCCCTGGTCCAGGGATCGAAGCCGGGTCTCCTGCATTGCAGGCAGAGTCTTTACCATCTGAGCCACCAGGGAAGCCACCTGCCAGATTATCTGAGCCTGTTTTTTTCTCCACCACCACCAGCCCCTCAGACTGCTATAGCACATACTAACCCCACTGAAATATTCATTCTGCCTTGTTGGGGTTACTTCCATACAGGCTTCTCTGGGGCAAGAAGTACCTCTTTTCTGTGTCTACATCTCCAGTCCCTGGCACAGTGCTTGGCGCAACGAAGGCACTTAGAGTGAATGTTTACTGAATGAATGAATGATCAGATGCTATCAAGAACTTTAAAGGTGGTGAATTTAATGAGATGATTGCATTCTAACTACCATCAGTTCATTTACCAACAATATCTTTGGTTTTAGGTGTCAGTAATTAACACTGTGGACACTTCCCATGAAGACATGATTGTAAGTATTCCTTTAGCCCTTCCTCACATGCTGAGGACATGGGCATCTCTGTTGACGATTTATGAATCCAGTGTGGCCTTGCAGACTTTGCCAGCCAGGCTGTAACCTTAAGGGTATCGTCAGTCTCCAAGCGGGCCCTCTGAGTGGACAGGGCTGTGACAGTCTGATCACTCGAAGTCAAGAGACTCCCAGAAACAGTTTGCAGCTCAAGGTACTTAGTCTCCTGGCCAGAAAAGTAACTGGCTCTGGGATGGGATGGAAGTGGGTACAGAGGTTTGAAATAGTCTTCCCACCTATCTTCCTCTTGCTGTCACTTCTTAGCCCCATTGAAAAGGGGATTAAAGAAGAAAAAATAAGGACTTCTCTCGTGGTCCAGACTTATTGGAAGCGTAAGACTGTGCTTCCAGTGCAGGGAGCATTGATCCCTAGTTGGGAAGGTTCTGCCTGCTGCGTGACGTGACCAAAAAAAAAGAAGGAAAGAACAGGAAGATGACTCAGTAAAAAGGCAGGGCCAGGTAGGACCACCACAGATGGTGGGCCAGACGGTGCCCTTTGAACCAGAAGTCATTAACTCAGGGTGTGTCCTGAGAGGTGAACACCTGGCTTAGTGTACGAGGACAGGGCTGTGGGAGAAGGTCCAGAGGCTAAAGTCTCCAGCAAAGGACACAGACTCTGCTTCATGCAGGGCAAGGAGTGCAGGAAGCCTTGAGCAAGACCCAGGCCAGTCAGCCTACAGCATTGCATCCCAGGCATCCTGCGCTCACGGCCTCCGTCCAGCTGTTGCTTTTGGGCTTCCGAGTGTTGCTTGGATGTGGTCTTCCTGGGAGACAGCATGGCACATGGGTAAGACCGTCAAATCTGAGGTCCCCAGTCAATCTGTTAACTTTAAGATGATCCAGTGTGAGATCCCTCATCAATCTGTTAACTTCTGAGCCAACCTTGATTTTCTTGTAGCTGAGATGGGAAACGCCATGGGTGTGCCCCCTCTCTGGGCGGGTTCATCTTGGGGAACAGATGAGACAGGGTAGTAATGGGGAACATCTGTGTGCTCGTGGCACATCACACCCCCGGATGAATACTGCTTCTTCAGTGTCTCGTTTAACCTTCATGCAGCTGAGGCCATTATCAGCTCCATTTAAAAACAACAGAACTCAGGTTCCAGGGCATTAGGACATTTTCCCAAGGCTGCACGGCAGAGAACTTGAGATAGGATTGGAGTCTCGGCGCCGCGCCCTGCTTCCTCCCAAAGCGTGTGGCAGCCTGCAGGAGCAGTGCTTCAGAAGCACCTCTGTCTCAGCATCGCCCTGCCTGCCTTCCAAGGAGCCAAGCCCTGGAGTGGTGGGGAGGCCTGACTTTCCAAGAGGAATCAGGATGTCGTCCTTGGGTAGGGAGATGAGGAAGGAGTGTCTAAGCAGACAGAATAATTGCTTCCCTTTGAAAGGATGTAATTGTTCCCGATGACCACAGCGTGACGGCTGATAGTTCCTGAAACCCCGAAGGTACAATGAGGAAGACATGTTATCCATTGGAATAGCAGGGCCAGCAAACAGGAGGGCCAGTAAGTTCAGGAAGGCAGCAGGCAGATGGACTCAGAGGAGCCATCACCCAGATGGACAAGGAGCTGTGGGCGGGGCCTGGCCCTGGAGGGCAGCCTCGGTGAAGTCTGTTCATCAGTGGCGGGACCAGCAACGTTGAAGTGCTGGGTGGAGAGTTCGGGGTCCTGGGCACACTGCTGGGGAGAAGGTCAGGTGGAAACCCAGGAACAGAAGTCTGCAGAGGATCCAGGGCCATGGTTGGAGGAAGGAGCCTAAATGGCGAAATGGAACCCTGTGTCCTGGCCAGACATGCATTGTGGAGGACCGCACTGGGGCCCGCCGGCGGTCAGAGGCCTGCTTCTCTAAGTCAGTGTTAGCCCCTTGTTCTGGCACTGAGCCGAACCTCCCTGGTAGCATATGGAGCCTCGACACAGGGGCGCGGGAGGAAGGAGAGAGAAGCTGCAAGAGCTTTCCTCCCACACCCCGCTGCCGGTCAGGATTGGGAGGACTTTCCCCATGCTGTGAAGGGTCTGAAAGCAGCTGGGTGTGGTTTCTCTTGTCCCTTTCAGAAGGAAGCTGCCTGTGAGAGTGTTACCAGGCTAGCTTCCTGCCGGATAGTGATGATTCTCTGAGGTTCAGTTAATCTCAGGTGCTGTCCTCCCTCTGCAGCACGACGCCCAGATGGACTACTATGGCACCCGCCTGGCAACCTGCTCGTCAGACAGGTCCGTCAAGATCTTCGACGTGCGCAACGGGGGGCAGATCCTCGTCGCCGACCTCAGGGGGTAAGCGCCCCCGACCCTGGACAAAGCCTCAGAGAGCATTTGGGTTTCTCAGATGTGGCAGGAAGGGCTGAGAGCCCAGATCAGAGCAGCCCCTCGTGTGGTTAGCAGAGAGGATTCCTGGTCCCGGCCAGCCGACTGCCTCAGCAGGCATCCCGGGCTAATGGGCCAGGAACCAATCCCACCTCTGCCACCCAGATGCCCACAGACAGCCCTGGGGTGAGAGTCAGGTAACCCCTCTATCTTCACCTGCTCACCCGCGACCCAGGCCGGGGCAGCCTCTGCCCGGGCAGTGCCTGCTCACAGGCCTTCAGTGGTTATCGCTGTGTTCAAAAGTGGGAAGCTGTCTTTTCTTTTCCTTTTTAAACACATTCAGCGCACATGATCTGAAGTGACTCGGAATATAATAATAATTATGTGGATCCCACCGTTCGGCAGTGGGAGCTCGGAGACTTAGCCAGTAGACCACCAGAAGAGTCCCTAATACCTGTCACCAGAAGAATTCACAGATATTTTTTATATCACATTACAGTTGTAGCTTTCTCAAAATAGCACTTAGGCTCATCACTCCTGTGAAATTAGAATGGTTATTAGACTTGCCACTGGAGTTTGTTACTTAATGTATTAACAAAGAAGCACGTATATCACTAATAACATAAATTGTTCTTTAACCTTTTCATGACTATTTCAGTATAAATGGATTTCCTTTATAATCCTCACTCTATGTATTTTATTCATTATCCTGAGAAGAGACCTTAGCCTTCACCAGACTACACAGGAGAGGTTACGAGTCCCTGACAAGTGGGTACTCACTACATGTTTGTGAATGGATTAAAGAAGACATAGCTAAGTCAGTAGCCATTTAGGAAGACAAGCGCAGACATTCCCGTCTTCCTGGGTGTCAGGAGTCTCATGCCTGAGGAGCCCAGTGCTGCCTTCCCCGCTCAGCGGCCGCTGGCTGAGCAGACAGCTCACAGGGCGAGGCCTGGCTGCCAGCACTGGCTTGGACACACTGCCTACTGTCACTTGGTCCTTTCTGCTCAAACTATGAAAGACTGGAGGGTAAATTCATGCCCCCATTCTTTGCGCCCTCAGTTAAAACTATGCTGGTTGTAGGACGATTGAGTCTCCAGGGGTTTCATTAGCAGCTCCTTTGTGGAGACTGCAGCTGGACCGTTGCTCCAGCTAAGGGGCAACACCCCTTGAGTGTCTGCAGCCCCAGGTGAACGGGTGAGCAGGGAGCAGCTCACAGGCGTCAAACTCGGGTCTTTTCCTTTCCTTGTACCAAGCACCGTTTCAGACTCTTAAATGAGTTGTCACAGACATTTCCCTCATGACCACCATGCGAAAGAAGTCACGCTGACACCTCTCTCAAGAGACAAAGCCAAAGAGAGGATAACGGCCCTGACCTGAAGTCAGGCAGCTAGCGAATGGGGGTGGGTGTGAAAGAGCCCGCGCCATCCGCTCTGTGCTGCCCACCTTGTGTGTGCTGGGTGCCCCCTCTTCCCAGCCACGGACCCAGCACAGAGCCTGGCACAGGGCGCATGCTCAGACAGTGGTGACCAGGTGAACGC
The DNA here is from genome assembly GCA_006410655.1 of Kobus ellipsiprymnus. Lineage (NCBI taxonomy): Eukaryota > Metazoa > Chordata > Mammalia > Artiodactyla > Bovidae > Kobus > Kobus ellipsiprymnus. The sequence goes on from SJYR01002362.1 coordinate 240,841, forward strand.
ACAGAGATGGGAAGGGAGGGGAGAGACCTGCCTTTGGAAAAAGCGGAGAGTAGTGGAAGGTACTAAGATGAACCATTCACCGCCTGCCCAAGAGCACAGCCCCCTCAAGGGCTCTGCTGGCTCAGGGGAGGCGCTGACGTGCTTTCAGCCTCAGGGTCCTCGCTGTCCAGTGAAAGTCCCATCTGGAGTGACGTTATTCCGCTCTATCCCTTTTGAAATTCTTCGGCAATTCTCTCCTGAGAGGCCATTCACTTCTGTCCAAAGTAGTGGCCGGCCGAGTGCCCTGCCTTCCTTTTGCCCATCTGAACAGCCTCTGGCCCTCTTGCCTTGCAGCCATGAGGGTCCCGTGTGGCAGGTGGCCTGGGCCCACCCCATGTATGGCAATATACTCGCGTCCTGCTCCTACGACCGGAAAGTCATCATCTGGAAAGAGGAGAATGGCACCTGGGAGAAGACCCACGAGCACACAGGACACGACTCCTCGGGTACAGCGCAGGGAGTGGGCAGGGGCAGGGGCCGCGCGGTGGGAGGGTCTGTCCACAGCGGAGGCAAGGTCCTAAGACCTAAAGCCAATACGAAGCAAAACGAGAAAAGCAAAGACAAGACAGCGAGGCTGGTTGGTTGGTTTTTTCCTGTAAGGTTTATTCATTTTAAGTACTGGTCTTTGTTCTGAGATTATAAGATGGCTTTAGCTTATGATGATGATATCAGTAGGTGATGGGATTTTTAAATCTCAACTGACAAAATTACAACTTTCCCCAAGGTGATCCCTACGATTTTTCTTTTTTTTTTTTTTAGAACTTTAGTTAAACGGTAAGTCTCGGACATGAAAGTCTGCTCACTGTGCCTCCTTCCTTCCTGCAGTAAACTCCGTATGCTGGGCTCCCCACGACTACGGCCTCATCCTGGCCTGCGGCAGCTCGGACGGGGCCATCTCGCTGCTGACCTACACCGGGCTGGGCCAGTGGGAAGTAAAGAAGATCAACAATGCTCACACTGTAAGTCCACACCCTGCCTGTGGGTAGGGCCGCTCTGCGGCCTCACCGCGTGTCTGCTCTTCACGCCTTAGAGAAGGGCAGGAGCGGCGTCACTGCTGTGCAGTGGGCCACAGGAGGGCTGCTGAGCAGACACCGTTGGGGGAGCAGGTCTGAGGCTCTTTGTGCTGAAGCCACACAGAGGCTACATCCGGGGAGGCCGGGCCACGCCTGCCTCATCCAGCCCAGGGCAGTGCTGGCACTGGTTGCTCCAAGTGAGGGAGGGCCAGGGCACTGGCGGGGTGGCAGCAGCAGCCTGCCTGTCTGCCACCCTTGCTGTGCACACCGCAAGTTGACATGGCCTCCAGTAACCACTGGGGCCCCTGGAACTGATTGGTGTTACAAAAAGCATCATAGGAAGTTAGTTCTCTGCTTCCTGTGTAAGGGTGAAACGGTCAAGAAAGCACTGTGAACAGTGGTGGGAGGGCTCACATTTCTTGAGCCTCTAGTGTATATCATGTAATCCTCACAGATGTTTGTGAATCAAAAAACTAACAAATGTACAGATGTGTGAGGTCACCAGTCCTGTTCTCATTTTGTGAATAGATACTCGAGGCTCAGATAACTGACTTAGAGGAGGTACTGTGCTGGGGTTAGAACACTGGCATCCGTGAACCTCTTGTCTACACAGCCGTCCAGCCTTGATGGCCCCAGAGCTTCTGAAAGCTATGCAGACGGAAGTCAGCAGCCCCAAGTCTAACCCCGTACTTTCGCAGTTCTCACATCCTGGGAATCCACAGCCTGCCCAGCCTTCAAGGCCCCAAGAGCCTGTCTGTGGCTCTTGTTACTTGGGACCCTATGACCTACATCTGCGGACTAACATAAAATTGAATAGGCCTGGAGGCTTCTGGAAAGGTGGCAGGGAATGATGTCATAGTGCTTGAGTCTCTTCCACATCGCTGCATAGAAACCAACAGAGCAGCTCAGGCAAGACTTTCTGAGCAGTGGTCGACAGCAGAAGCGGGTACAAGGTAGTTCCGTGATCTCAAAACACAAGTGAAGAGGGATGGACAAATACAACACCAAGACTGCGTGGTACTGGCATGCGAGCAAGAGGAGGAAGTAAGTGGCGAGCAGTGCCTTCCGGTGGCACCTGCGGAGGACCCACAGAGAGCAGGAGGTGTTCACGGAAAAGCATAGTGGCCACTTGGCCAACAGCTGCTGTTTGAGAACAGGGATTTTGTACTTCTGTTTGTAACATTTTAAACTCTTAAAATTCACCCTTTTAAAAAATACAGAGTTCTGTAGTTTTTACTATACTCACAAAGTTGTACAACTCTCACCACTAATACCCAGATCATTCTCATTACCCCAATAAGAAACCCCATTAGCAGTCACTCTCCACCCTACCCTACCCCCAGCCCTAAGCAACCCTAGTCTACCTTCTAACTCTATGAATTTGCCCACTGGACACTGCCGATGGACACTGCATATTGCCTATGGACACTGCCTGTAAGTGGAATTATGCAGTACAGTCCACAGAAGACTGACTTCTCTCACTTAGCTTGTTTTCACGGTTTATCCATGTTTCATCCAGATCATAGCATATATCACTGCTCCGTTCCTTTTTTATGACTGAATAATAGTCCATTGTGTGAATATATATATATATATATACACACACACACACACACATTTTATTTTGCATTTATTTCATTCTTATTCATCAGTTAGCGGTCATTATGAATAACACTCTTACAAACATTTGTGTATAAGTTTGTGGTTTTAATTTTGGGGGGTAACTACCTGGGTGTGGAACTGCTGAGTAAGGGAAGCTCTGTTTAATTTTTTGAAGTAACTGCTAAGCTGTTATCCAAACTAACTGCCCCGTTTTACGTTCCTGCTAGCAGTGTATGAGGGTTTCAGTTTCTCCACATCCTTGCCAACATTCCCTTTCTTTTTGATGATAGCCTTCCCAGTGGTGTAAAGCAGTGCCTCCTTGCAGTTTTGATTTGCGTTTCTCCAGCGACTAGTGATGTTGGGCATCTTTTCACATGCTTACTGGCCGTTTGTGTATCTGCTTTGGAAAACTGACTGGGGGAGTGGGCTCGCACTGTCTCATACTAGGCGAGTGCAAGGGACCCACCATAAGAAAGACTGAAAAGGGGGCTGGGGAGATCCCGCCATCATGACCTGCTGGGCTTGCATCCACAGCCGCGCTCCTCGTGAGCAGAGGGGCACAGAGCCAGAAAGACACAGGATGGAGGATGTAGACCAAGGTGGGCGAGAGGAACACAGCCTTCGAAACCCCAAAGCAAGCGTCAGGTTTGTTAGCCCTACACAGAAACAGACTTCGGAACTTAGGAAGGCTTTCCTGAACCATCAGGAAAACTAATTTCATATAAAAGTACCGAGAAGTATTTGAAGTGAAATCACATACAGAATTTTTCTTTAAGAAAGAAGGACTATGTAGAATAGCACCCTTACAGACAGTGAAAGCAAGACATGCCCACAAAAATTGAATCAGTTGTCATCTATTTCAAATCAAGCTAAAAAGACTTTTTTTAATGACAAAAGACATAAAAAATAGCATAAATAAAAATTAGAAAAATTCAGAAAAAATGAAGTGACAGGACTCAAGAAATTTATAAGTAAAGACTAATTTTAGAAGGAATGTAAGAGCAAATAACAGATAATGCCTTAAGAGAAACAGTGTGAGAAGAAGGGGAAATTCCCCCCAAGATGAAGCTATAAATAGATTTTGACAAAAAGTGAAGACAGGCCAAGATCAAATGTGAATATTAGGAGTCCAGAAGAAATCAGAACAAATACTAAAAATTGATTAAAGAAAAACTGCCTTAAAATTCAAAAACTCTTTGAAGCTACATATTGAGAGAGTATACCTTATATTTAAGAATATCAACCCAGAATCACAAGCCAAAGACCTAAGTGTAGTGAAATTACTGGCTTTTAAAACAGATCCTTCAGGCATCTAGGCAAAAGGAGCCACGTGATTTACAGGGGAAACAGATTGTCATCAGACTTCAACAGCGATGATCAGTGCAAGAGAAAATGGAGAACACACTTAAACAACACTCGAAAGAGTGTGTGAGCCAAGGATTTAACCTAGCGAGACTGTCAAGTTCACACAGACTTAGCAGCTTTACTAGCCAGATATTTAGGAAATAGCCCAGATGTGAATCAGCAGGTGAATGGGCCAACAAACTGTGATGCAGTAGAAATGCCACCTAGCAATTAGAAGAAATGACTTGGTACGAGGTAAATGAATTTTAAGGTAACTGTGCTGAGTGGGGAAAAAATCAGTCAAAAGGTGCATGCTCTGATTCCATAGTATGGGAAAGCAAGCTCTAGTGACAGCAGGCTGGTGGCCGCTGAGCTTGGGGGGCGGGGGCCAGCGGTGGGCTGTAAACTTGGAGATGCTGGATGTGTTCATTCTCTTTTTTACCAATAAGTTGTTATTTTTTTATCACTTTTTTTTTTTTAATGGAGGTATTAACTAGTCACCAAGCTGTGCATCACATCCCCGTCAGATACTTATTTTACAACTGAAAATTTGTAGCCATTCAGCCAGTCTGTCTTTCAGTTGGAGCGTTTGATCTGTTTGTGTTTACGGTAGTTATTGCTGTGTGTGTTTTACTGCCGTTCTGCTAGTTGTCGTGGACTTGTTTCTGTAGACCTCGTTCTCCTCTTCCTCTTTCGATCTCTTGTGATTTGATGCCTACCTTCACTGCTGTGTTTGGATTCCTTTTTCTTAGTGATATCGTGTGTCTATTGTAGATTTTCAGTTTGTGGTCACAATGAGGTTTTGATATAGTAGTCTACATATGAACAGGATTGTTTTACATTGCTGGTCTTTTCGTTTTAAATGCATTTCCAACATTTTGCGTTTGTGCTCTCCTCACAGCTGATTTTGACACCGTATTTCTGTGGGGGATTCCCTGCCTTTATGTTTCCCTTCGCCAGTGAGCTTTTCCATTCACAGTTTTCTTCGTTTCCAGATGTGACCTTCCTTTGCCCTGCCTGGAGAACTTCCTTTAACGTTAGTTGCAGAGCTGGTCCGCTGGTGCTGAATCCTCAGCTTTTGCTCGTCTGTAAAGCTTTTGATTTCTCCTTTGAATGTCTAAACGAGGGCCTTGCCAGTTAGAGTGTTGTTGGTTGCAGGCCCTTCCCTTCCGTCGCTTTAAATATGTTGTGCCGCTCCCTTCTGGCCTGTAGAGTTTCTGCTGAGGAACCAGCTGCTAACCTTGTGGGAATTCCACTGTAAGCTATTTGTTGCTTTTCCCTTGTTGCTTTTAATATTTTCTCTGTGTTTACTTTTTGTCAATTTGATTCCTATGTGTCTCAGCGTTTTCCCCCTTGGGTTATCCTGCCTGGGATTCTGCTTCCTGCACTTCAGTGACTATTTCCTTTCCGATATTAGGGAAGTGTTCAACTGTTAATCTTTTCAGATATTTTCTCAGATCCTTTCTCTTTTCCTTCTGGGGCCCCCGTAATGTAAACGTTGTGTGTTTAATGTTATGACAAAGGTCTTCCTTTCTTTTCATTCATTCATTCTTTATTCTTTCTCATGGCCGTGACTTCCGCCACTCCATCTTGCAGCTCACTTACCCAGTCTTCTGGGTCCCTCCTGCTGCTGCTGTCTTGCTAGTGTATTTCTCACTTCATCTCTTTGTTCTTTAGGTTCTCTGGCTTCTTATTAGTTAAACATTTCTTGTGTCTTCTTAGTCTGTGCCTCCATTCTTTTTCCAAGATCTTAAAACATTTTTACTGTCATTACCCTGAATTCTTTCTGGAGTAGAGTGCCTGTCTCTACTCGCTTCGTTGCTCCTCTGGGGCTGTATCTTGCTTCTCCGTCTGGAACATACCCTGCTGTCTCGTTCCGTCCAGCTCTCTCTAACTGGTTTCTGCGCCACAGGGTGGAGGTTCTTGCTTCTGCTTTCTGCCCCTGGTGGAGGAGGCTGGTCTAACAGACTTTTGCAGGCCTCTTGGTGGGAGGGACTGGTTCCTACCCGCTGCTGGATGGAGCTGGCTCTTGTCTCCCTGGTGGGCAGGGCCAGCTGTGGGCTCAGGATGACTTGAGGCAGCCTGTCTGCTGACAGGTGGGGCTGTATTCCTGCCTGTGGTTGTTTGGCCTCTGACGTCCCAGCATTGGAGCCTGCAGGCTGTTATAAGGGGAAGTTTGTACCTTTTGACCTCTTGTCACCCATTTTGCTAATCCCTCATCACCACCTCTGGAAACCACCAATCTGTTCTTTGTATCTGTGAGCTTGGGTTTTTTTTTTATTAGTGTAGCATTTAAGTGAGATCATACAGTACTTGTCTTTCTCTTTCTTACTTCACTTAGCATGATACCCTCAAGTCCATCCATGTTGCTAAAGATGGAAAGATTTCATTCTTGTTTTATGGCTGAGTAATATTCTTCTGTGTGTGTGTGTGTGTACATACCCCACCTGTTACCCATTCATCTGTTGATGGACATTTTGCTGGCTTACATTTCTTAGCTATTATGAATGTTACACTGAGCATGGAGGGGTGCAGGTATATTTCAAATTAATGGAAGGTTTCCTTGTTGTTTGTTTGTTTTTTGGTATAAATAGCCAGAAGTGGAACTGCTGTATCTATCGAGGTAGTTTTATTTTTAATTTTTTGAGGGTCCTCCATGCTGTGTTCCATAGTGGCTGCACCAGTTTACATCGTCACCAGCTGGGCACAAAGGGGTGCCCTTCTCTCTGCGTGCTCACCAGCACTTGTCTGTTTGATCATGTCTCCTCTGACAGGTGTGAGGTGCTCTCCATGGTGGTTTTGATTTACATCTCCCTGATGACTAGTGATGCTAAGCGTCTTTTCATGTACCTGTTGACCCGTCTGTATATCTTCTTTGGAAAACCATATATTCACATCCTCTGCCATTTTTGAGTTGAATTATCTGCTTTTTACTGAACTATTTGCTTCATCCTGAGTTCTATGAGTTCCTTTGTATTTTGGATATTTGTTGCTTATTAGGTACACGATTTGCAAATATTTTCTCCCATGCCGTACATTGCCTTTTCACTTTGTTGATGATTTCTCTTGCTGTTCTTTTTGTTTGATGTAGTCCCTCTTATGTTGCCTTTGCTTTTGGAATCAAGTGCAGAAAATCAACACCAAAATCAGTGTCAAGGAGCTTAGCCCCTGAGTTTTTCTCTAGGAGTTTTATAGCGTCAGGTCTCACATTCTTTAATCCATTTTGAAGTAATTCTTATCTATGGTGTAAGGTAGTGGTTCAGTCCATCCTGACGTGCCCGTCGAGCTTTCCCAACACGGTCTGTTGGAGAGGCTGTCCTTTTCCCATTGTCCAGTCCTGGCTCCTTGTCATAAATTAATTGCCCACATAGGCATGGGTTTGTTTCTGGGTTCTCCGTTCTGCTCCATTGATCCATGTGTCTGGTTGGGTTTTCTTTCTTTATTTTGAGTTAACATTTTAGGAAGGGTAGAAAGTGTCGGGTACATAAGTAAATGTAGACAACAGCAGTGTTATAAATAATGTCTGTCTGGTTTTAATGCCAGTACCATACTGTCTTGGAGAGGGAGATGGCAGCCCACTCCAGCGTTCTTGCCTGGAGAGTCCCATGGACAGAGGGGTCTGCCGGGCTACAGTCCACGGGGTCACGAGGAGTTGGACATGACTGAAGTGACTGAGCACACTGTTTTGATCACTGCGTTTCTGAGTTAAGGGGTCTTTTGTGATTCCATACAGATGTTAGGATTGTTTGTTCTGTTTCTGTGAAAAATGGCATTGGAATTTTGACAGGAATTGCATCAGATCCGTGGATTGCTGAGTGGAATTGACACTCCAGCAGTATTCTCCCAGTCCGTCTGCACGGATATCTTACATTTGGGTTTCTCCCGTCACTGCTGTCAGCATACCACTCTTTCACCTCATCGGTTAAATTTGTCCTAGGTATTTTATTCTTTTTGATGCACTTGTGAATGGTATATGGAAATGTAAGAGATTTTTATATATTGATTTTGTATCCTTCAGCTTTACTAAATTCTTTTATTGTTGCTAACAATTTTTTGGTGGATCTTGAGGATTTTCTGTATATGATATATCATTTCCAAATACTGACAGTTCCACTGTTTCCTTTCCAATTTGGATGCCTTTTATTTCTTTTTCTTGGACTTTTAATACTTTGGTGCATAAAAGTGGCAAGCATGGGCACCTTTGTCTTGTTCCTGATCTTAAAGGAAAAGCTTTCCGCTTTATAATGTTAGCTATAGGCTTGAGGCTTGTCATGTATGGCCTTTATTATGTTGAGGGACATGCCTTCCATACCCATTTTGTTGAGAGTTCTATCATAAATGGGTATTGACTTTTATCAGAGCTTCTTCATCTATTGAGATGATTATGTGATTTTTTTTTCCTTCATTTGTTAACCTGGTGTAAACACCTGGATTGATTTGTGGCTGTTAAACCAGCCTTGAATCCCTGGAGTAAATCTCACTTCATCTGTGTGTGATCCTTTATTACATTGTTGAACTTGGTTTGCTGATTATTTTGCTGAGGATTTTATCATCTATATTCATAGTTAATAGTCTAATTATATTTTGTTTCTTCATGATTCACTCTTGCAGTGTGTTTCTAGGAATGTATCCGTTACTTCTGTTACCATTTGCATATTACTTTTCTTAGTATACTCTGAGCTTTTGTATTTCTGTGGTGTCAGTTACCCCTCTTTCATTTATCAAATGAAATTTGAGCCCTCTTTTTCTCTTGGTGAGCATAGCTAAAGGTTTGTCTATTTTATGTACAGTTTCAGACAGCCACCTCGTAGTTTCATTTATCTTTTTGTCATCTTTTTAGTCTCGACATCATTTATTTCTACTCTGATTCTTGTTACTTCCTTCCTTCCACCAACTTTGGTCTTCATTTGTTGTTCTTTTCCTGGTACCTTGAGGTATAAAGTTAGGGGTTTTTTGAGATTTTTTTTTTCCTTTAGGTATTTATTGCTGTGAACATCCCTCTTAAAACTACTTTCAATGCATTCCATAAATTTTGGTGTGTTGTATTTCTGCTTTCATTTGTCTGATGGTGTTTTTATTATTACTCTTTGGATATCTTTGTTAATCCATTAGCTGTTCAGTAGCATGTTGTTTATTCTTCACATATTTGTGGATTTTCCAGTTTTTTCCTTGTTATTAATTTCTAGTTTCATATCACTGTGGTCAGAAAAGATGCTTAATAGGACGTCAGTTCAGTCGCTCAGTAATATCTGGCTCTTTGTGACCCCATGGACTGCAGCCCGCCAGGCTTCCCTGCCCTTCACTAGCTCCGGGAACTTGCTCAAACTCATGTCCATCGAGTTGGTGCTGCCATCCAACCATCTCATCCTCTGCTGTCCCCTCTCCTCTCACCTTCAATCTGTCCCAGCATCAGGGACCTTTCCAATGAGTCAATTCTTCGCATCAGGTGGCCAAAGCATTGGAAGTTCAGCATCAGTCCTTCCAATGAATAATCAGGACTGATCTCCTTTAGGATGGACTGGTCGGATCTCCTTGCAGTCCAAGGGACTCTCAAGAGTCTTCTCCAACACCACAGTTCAAAAGCATCAATTCTTCAGCACTCAGCTTTCTTTATGGTCCAACTCTCACATCCATACATGACCACTGGAAAAACCATAGCTTTGACTAGACAGACCTTTGTCAGCTAAGTAATGTCTCTGCTTCTTAATATGCTGTCTGGATTTGTCATAGCTTTTCTTCCAAGAGCAAACGTCTTTTAATCTCATGGCTGCAGTCACCATCTGCAGTGATTTTGGAGTCCAACAAAAGATAGTCTGTCACTGTTTCCATTTTTTCCCCATCAATTTGCCATGAAGTGATGGGACAGGATGCCATGATCTTCATATTTTGAATTTTGAGTTTTGAGCCAGCTTTTTCACTCTCCTCTTTCATTTTCATCAGGAGGCTCTTTAGTTCCTCTTCGCTTTCTGCCATAAGGTTGGTGTCATCTCCATATCTGAGGTTATTGATAATTCTCCCGACAGACTTGATTCCAGCTTGTGCTTCATCAAGCCCAGCTTTTTGCATGATGTACTCTGCATATAAGTTAAATAAGCAGGGTGACAGTATACAGCCTTAATGTACTCCTTTCCCAATTTGGAACCAGTCCATTGTTCCATGACCAGTTCTAACTATTGCTTCTTGACCTACATACCGATTTCTCAGGAGGCAGGTAAGGTGGTCTGGTATTCCCATCTCTTGAAGAATTTACCAGTTTTTTGTGATCCACACAGTCAAAGGCTTTGGTCTAGTCAATAAAGCAGAGGTTTTTCTGGAATTTCCTTGCTTTTTCTGTGATCCAACAGATGTTGGCAGTTTGATCTCTGGTTCCTCTGCCTTTTGTAAATCCAGCTTGGACATCTGGAAGTTCTCATTTTGTGTACTGTTGAAGCCTGGCTTGGACACTTTTGAGCATTACTTTACTAGCGCATGAGATGATTGCAATTGTACAGTAGTTTGAGCATTCTTTGGCATTGCCTTTCTTTGGGATCAGAATGAAAACTGACCCTTTCCAGTCCTGTGTCCACTGCTGATTTTTCCAACTTTGCTGGCATATTGAGTGCAGCACTTTCACAGCATCATCTTTTAGGATTTGAAATAGCTCAGCTGGAATTCCATCACCTCCACTGGCTTTGTTCATAGTGATGCTTCCTAATGCCCACTTGACTTCACACTCCAGGATGTCTGGCTCTATGTGAGTGATCACACCACCATGGTTATCTGGGTCATTAAGATCTTTTTTGTATAGTTCTTCTGTGTATTCTTGCCTCCTCCTCTTAATATCTTCTGCTACTGTTAGGTCCATACTGTTTCTGTCCTTAACTGTGCCCATCTTTGTATGAAATTTTCCTTTGGTATTTCAGATTTTCTTGAAGAGGTCTCTAGTCTTTCCCATTCTATTGTTTTCCTCTATTTCTTTGTGTTGTTCACTTAGGAAGGCTTTCTTATTTCTCCATGCTGTTCTTTGGAACTCTGCATTCAGATGGGTATATCTTTGCTTTTCTCCTTTGCATTTCACTTCTCAGCTTTTGTAAGGCCTCCTTAGACAACCATTTTGCCGTTTTGCTTTTCTTTTTCTTGGGGATGGTTTTGATCACTGTCTCCTGTACAATGTCATGAACCTCCATCCATAGTTCTTCAGACACTCTTATCTATCAGATCTAATCCCTTGAATCTATTTGTCACTTCCACTGTATAATCATAAAGGATTTGATTTAGGTCATACCTGAATGGTCTAGCTTAACTTTCTTGAAGTTAAGCCTGAATTTTGCAATCAAGAGTTCATGATCTGGGCCACATTCAGCTCTCGGTCTTGTTTTTGCTGACTATATATAGCTTCTCCATCTTTGGCTGCAAAGAATATAATCAGTCTGATTTTGGTATCGACCATCTGCTGATGTCCATGTATAGAGTTGTCTCTTGTGTTGTTGGAAGAGGGTGTTTGCTATGACCAGTGCGTTCTCTTGGCAAATCTCTGTAGCCTTTGCCCTGCCTCATTTTGTACTCCAAGGCCAAAGTTGGCTGTTACTCCAGGTATCTCTTGACTTCCTACTTTGGCATTCCAGTCCCCAGTGATGAAAAGGACATCTTTTTTTGGTGTCAGTTCTAAAAGGTCTTGTAGGCCATCATAGAACTGTTCAGCTTCTTCAGCATGAGTGGTTGGAGCATGCTGCTAAGTCACTTCAGTCGTGTCCAACTCTGTGCAACCCCGTAGATGGCAGCCCACCAGGCTCCCCCGGCCCTGGGATTCTCCAGGCAAGAACACTGGAGTGGGTTGCCATTTCCTTCTCCAGTGCATGAAAGTGAAAGGTGAAAATGAAGTCGCTCAGTCGTGTCTGACTCCCAGCGACCCCATGGACTACAGCCTACCATTATTGTGATACTAAATGGTTTGCCTTGGAAATAAACAGAGATCATTCTGTCATTTTTGAGATTGCACCCAAGTACTGCATTTCAGACTCTTTTGTTGACTGTGAGGGTTACTTCATTTCTTCTAGGGGATCCTTGGCCACAGTAGTAAGTATAATGGTCATCTGAATTAAATTTGCCCGTGCCAGTCCATTTCAGTTCACTGATTCCTAAAATGTCAGTGGTCGCTCTTACCAGCTCCTGTTTGACCACTTCCTGTTTACCTTGATTCATGGACCTGACATTCCAGGTTCCTGTGCAGTACTGCTCTTTGCAGCATCAGACGTCACTCCCATCACCGGTCCCATCCTCAGCTGGGTGTTGTTTTCGCTTTGGCTCTGTCTCTTCGTTCTTTCTGGAGCTATTTCTCCACTCTTCTCCAGTAGCATATTGGGCACCTACTGACCTGGGGAGTTCGTCTTTCAGTGTCAAATCTTTTTGCCTTTTATCCTGTTCATAGGCAAGAATACTGAAGTGGTTTGTCATTGCCTTCTCCAGTCTACCGCATTTTGTCAGAACTCCATCATGACCTGTCTGTTTGGAATGGCTCATAGTTAGATAAGGCTGTCATCCTTGTGATCCGTTTGGTTAATTTTCTGTGATTGTGGTTTTCATTAGGTCTCCCTTCTAATGGATAAGGATAGGAGGCTTGTGGAAGCTTCCTGATAGGAGGGGCTGGCTGTGGGGGAATCTGGGTCTAGTTCAGATGGGTGGGGTTGTGGTCTGCTGCTGCTAAGTCGCTTCAGTTGTGCCACTTTTTTGTGGCCTAACATAAGATCTGTCCTGGATAATGTTTCATGTGCACTTGAGAAGACTGTACCGCAGAGGTAGTGTGGGTTTGGTTCCAGACCACCACGATAAAGCAAATAAAAGGAGTCACGTGATTTTTTGGATTCCCAGTGCACATAAAAGTTATATGTAAACTATACTAGTCTACTAAGTATGCAATAATAGCATTATGTCTAAAACAGTGTACATACTTCAAATAACACTTCACTGCTAAAAAAGGTAACTATCATGAGCCTTTAGCAAGTCATAAATAACATTAGCATTAGTAACAGCAACGATCACTCCGCATAGATCACCAGGACTGATGTAATAATGAAAAAGTCTGAAATATTGCAAGAATTACCAAAGTGTGACACAGAGATGGGAAGTGAGTGAGTGCTATTGGAAAAATGGCGCCAGTTGAATTGCTCTACTTAGGGTTGCCACAGCCTTCAGTCTGTGAAGAACTCAAGTATTAAGCACAGTGAAACAAGATACAGTAAAGTGAGACATGCCTGTATTCTGCTGCTTTGGGTGGAACATTCTCTGTATCTCTGTAAAGTCCCTCTGGTCTAATGTGTCCCATAAGGCCATTTTCTGTCTGGGTGCTCCAGCCATTGACATAACCCTACTGTTGCTGTATTGCTGCCTGTATCTCCCTTCAAGTCTGCTGATATTTGCTGTATATACCTTGGTTCTCCTATGTTGAGTGCGTGAATGTTCACAAGTGTTACCTCCTCTTTCTGGATTGACTCCTTTGCCATTATCTAATGCTCTTCTTTGTCTTTTAGTACAGCCTCTGTATTGAAGTCTGTTTTGTCTGATACAGATATCACTACCCCAGCTCTTTTGGTTTCCATTTGCATGGAACATCTTTTTCCATCTCCTCTTTTCCAGTCTGTGTGTGTCCTTAAGTCTGGAGTGAGTCTCTTATAGGGAGCATACAGATGATCTTGTTTCTTTCTCCTGCCAGCCATCCTTCCATGTCTAATTGGAGATTCGTCTACTTACATTTAGAGTAATTATTGGGCATGCACTTAATGCTGTGTTACTGTTTTCTTTGTGGCTTTTATACTTCTTTAGCTCTCTTACTTTGTAGTTTGATGACCTTTATCCTCGGGCTTCCATGGTGACTCAGACAGTAAAGAACCCACCTGCGATGCAGGAGACCCAGGTTTGATCCCTGGGTCAGGAAGATCCCCTGGAGAAGGGAGTGGCTACGCACTCCAGTTTTCTTGCCTGGAGAAGCCCATGGACAGAGCAGCCTGGCGGGTGACAGTCCCTGGGGTCACAGAGAGTCGGACACGACTGAGCGATCAACACTGTCACTTTCATGCTCAGGGCCCTTTATCACTGTCTTCTGTGTATCTGCTGTGTAGATTTTTGCTTTGTCATTACTATGAAGTTTACAGATAACAGCTCGTATTAATAACAGTCTGTTTTATAATAATGAAAAAGTCTGAAATATTGCAAGAATTACCAAAGTGTGACACAGAGATGGGAAGTGAGTGAGTGCTATTGGAAAAATGGCGCCAGTTGAATTGCTCTACTTAGGGTTGCCACAGCCTTCAGTCTGTGAAGAACTCAAGTATTAAGCACAGTGAAACAAGATACAGTAAAGTGAGACATGCCTGTATTCTGCTGCTTTGGGTGGAACATTCTCTGTATCTCTGTAAAGTCCCTCTGGTCTAATGTGTCCCATAAGGCCATTTTCTGTCTGGGTGCTCCAGCCATTGACATAACCCTACTGTTGCTGTATTGCTGCCTGTATCTCCCTTCAAGTCTGCTGATATTTGCTGTATATACCTTGGTTCTCCTATGTTGAGTGCGTGAATGTTCACAAGTGTTACCTCCTCTTTCTGGATTGACTCCTTTGCCATTATCTAATGCTCTTCTTTGTCTTTTAGTACAGCCTCTGTATTGAAGTCTGTTTTGTCTGATACAGATATCACTACCCCAGCTCTTTTGGTTTCCATTTGCATGGAACATCTTTTTCCATCTCCTCTTTTCCAGTCTGTGTGTGTCCTTAAGTCTGGAGTGAGTCTCTTATAGGGAGCATACAGATGATCTTGTTTCTTTCTCCTGCCAGCCATCCTTCCATGTCTAATTGGAGATTCGTCTACTTACATTTAGAGTAATTATTGGGCATGCACTTAATGCTGTGTTACTGTTTTCTTTGTGGCTTTTATACTTCTTTAGCTCTCTTACTTTGTAGTTTGATGACCTTTATCCTCGGGCTTCCATGGTGACTCAGACAGTAAAGAACCCACCTGCGATGCAGGAGACCCAGGTTTGATCCCTGGGTCAGGAAGATCCCCTGGAGAAGGGAGTGGCTACGCACTCCAGTTTTCTTGCCTGGAGAAGCCCATGGACAGAGCAGCCTGGCGGGTGACAGTCCCTGGGGTCACAGAGAGTCGGACACGACTGAGCGATCAACACTGTCACTTTCATGCTCAGGGCCCTTTATCACTGTCTTCTGTGTATCTGCTGTGTAGATTTTTGCTTTGTCATTACTATGAAGTTTACAGATAACAGCTCGTATTAATAACAGTCTGTTTTAACTTGATAAATTTGTACCCATTCTAAAGCTCTCTATTTTTACCCTCCCCCACCCACTTTTTGTTTGATGTCACATTTTACATCTTTTTATTTTATGTATCCTTTTAATTACTGTAGTCACAGATTTTTATTACTTTTTTAACCTTCATAATAGTATCACAAGCAATTAATCTACTACCTTTAATATATATATTATGAGCATAAAACATGGAAGATTTATACTTTTATATGTTTTCTTGTTACTAATTAGCACCCTTTCTTTTCAGCTTAAAAAAGTCCCTTCAACATTTCTTGTAAGGCCGGTTTGCTGCTAAGTCACTTCAGTCGTGTCCGACTCTCTGTGACTCCAGAGACGGCAGCCCACCAGGCTCTGCTGTCCCTGGGATTCTCCAGGCAAGAACACTGGAGTGGGTTGCCATTTCCTTCTCCAGTGCATGAAAGTGAAAACTGAAAGTGAAGTCGCTCAGTCGTGTCTGACTCTTAGCGACCCCATGGACTGCAGCCCACTAGGCTCCTCTGTCCATGGGATTTTCCAGGCAAGAGTACTGGAGTGGGGTGCCAATGCCTTCTCTATTTAGTGGTGATGAAATCCTTTCACTTTTGCTTGTGTGGAAAACCGTCTTTCCTTTAATTCTGAACAGTAACTTTGCAAGGTAGAGTATTCTTGGTCGGAAGGGCTTTTTCTGCCAGCACTTTGAGATTCATTTGATGTCTTGATTGTAGTGCTGGCTTTACAGGACATGCTGATGTCAAAGTTAATCAGCCTGTGCAGTTTATGTGCTGTTAACATCAGTTAGATCCCAAAGCTGTCTTTACAGGTTGGAGTGTAAGGAATGCAAACTGTTACCAGTGTGCAAGAACTCGGGGACTGTTGTTTCCATTAGCCCTTCCTGAGGTATCTACTGGAGAATAAGTTTTAGACAACAAAAATGGCTAGGAAGACATCCATATAAATATACAGTTAGTTGTAAAGAACTTAATGCTGAATGAGTCCTGGCCATGTGCTCGGCTAAGATAGATAGAGTATAACTGTTCAAAAATGGGGTGCAGCACAAGCAACTGGAGATCTAGACTTCTTAATGTTGGTACCATCCACGCAAAAACACCCCCTCACCAAAAAAAAACAATGGGAGAATGGAGTTAAGTTGTTGAGTCATGTCTGACTCTTTGCCATGGACTGATGCAAATATTACTAGTTACCATATTGACGGTGTTATTATTCTGAGACTTCTGCTGTGTGTTACATGAAATAAAATGAAGAATCATCTATCAGTGAACATCCTTAGCACCAGAAGCACACCTGAAATAGTTTCTCACTGAAAGAATCCAGAGCTCTTCTGGAAATGGCCGATCCCAGGTTTTGAGGCAGGAAAGGAACAAACATCTTGTTATACCAGATAGAAAAGAAATCAGTGACATAGTTAGACATACAGTGTTATGTCAAAGGAGCCACCTTGAACAGGCTCGCAGTGCCAAAGATGGGCAGTTTGAGTATAAAAAGTTAGAATGATTGCAATGAACCGAAAGCCATCAAATACGCTTAAATCCATGCCTTCATCCTGGTATTTATTTAGTAAAAAAGAATCAGTCCTCTTTGAAGAATAACAAGAAACTGGTTCAGAAGGGATTAAGTGTTTATCCTACCTTTCCTACCTGATCTGTACCCCTGTGGGGAAGCAGCTATTAATGAATGAAATTGCCCCTGTGTAGAGTATTCCATGTAATAAATGACAAAGAAAAGAATAGAATGACAGTATCACCATTTTGTATGCCCAGTGAATTAAAAGAAACATAAATTATTGACGTGGTAATAACACATAAAGAGAGACAGTCTGAGGTCGTATGCCTCCTGCTGAAGGAATACACCGTGCTCTGTAGTCTTGGCAAAAGGAAACAAACCGGAATCTGATCAGTAAGATCATAGGGAGAATCTATAAATGAGAGATGCAGGAAACATCAAAAAAATGTTTTTACTCACACTGGTCAGAATAAACATCATCAAAAAGTCTACAAAAAAACAAATGCTAGGGAGGATGTGGAGAAAAGGAAAGAAACATCCTACACTGTTGGTGGGAATACAAATTGATGCAGCCAGTATGGAAAACAATGTGGAGACTCCTTTAAAAACTAAAAATAGAGCTACCATATGTGGGATACATATATGGGATATATGTCCCATTTCTCAGCATATATCCAGAAAAAGTGAGAACTCTTTACTGAAAAGATACACGCACCTCATTGCTCGTAGCAGCACTAGATTAGCCAAGACGTGGAAACAACGTCAGTGTCCATAAGGAGAGGAACGGATAAAGATGATGCGGCACACACATATATATACACATAAAATGGGCTATTACTCAGCCATAAAAAGAACAGAATGGTGCCATCTGCGGCAACACGGATGGACCTAGAGATTATTATACAAGTAAAGTCAGAGAAAGACAAACGCCATATGATATCTCTTACATGTGGAATCTTAAAGATTGATGTACAACACAGCCTCACAGACAGAGGAAGCAGACTCACGGGACGGCCCTGGCGGCCCATCAGTCAAGACTGTGCTCCCAGGGCAGGGGCCGTGGGGGTGACCCCTGGTTGCAGAGCTAAGATCGCGTATGTGGCACAGCGTGACCAGAAAAGGGAAAGCAAACTTACGGTTACCAAAGGGAAAAGGGGGGAGGATAAATTAGGAAGCTGTGATTAACATGTACCCACTGCTATATAAAAATAATACCCAACAAGGAATTACTGTAGAGCACAGGGAACTCTGTTGAGTATCTTGTAATATCAATAAGTTACAATGGACAGAAATCTGAAAAAACATACATACGTAACTATCCCTCTGCTGTATATACCTGAAACTAACACAAGTCTTGCAAATCAACTATATTTCAATAAAAAAGAGAAGACTGCAATTAAAAATATACATTTTTAATGGCACAACTAAACTGGTGCCTCGGAATGCACATTTAGGTGAGAAATGTGGTAAAATAAATAGAAATCAGAATAAAGTTTACTTGCAGGGGAAGAGGAGCTGTGATTCAAGTAGGACATAAACGACGGGGCGTCTTGGGTAAATGGTCATTTTATTTTTTGACCTGGGAGTGACTCCAGGAGTACTTCAGAGTAATTGATGAATCCATGTATTTACTTTGTCTGGTTTTCTGAAATCTGTGCCCTCCCTTCGTATATTTGGAATATGTTCTGTCTTTTAAGTTCCTGAGAGTCCCGGCTTCCTACTTTAAATGCATGTTGCTAAGAAAGACGCACACTGTAAGGAATCCTTGAAGGAGAGTTCTGGGTGGCTAATCCTTAGTTCATTAAAAGAGCTGTCCTGCGTAATCCAGTCCTGGGAATTGGAGGAGATGATCCGCAGCCTTGGGTCTGCAGAAGCAGTGCCCTGTCGCTGGGCCAAGGGGCAGAGTCAGCACGAGTCCCTCTCCCTACAGATCGGCTGCAATGCTGTCAGCTGGGCCCCTGCTGTCGCACCCGGAAGCCTCATAGACCAGCCATCCGGGCAGAAGCCCAACTACGTGAAGAAGTTCGCGTCAGGCGGCTGTGACAACCTCATCAAGCTGTGGAAGTAAGCGGGGTTGGCGGCCTTCCTCAGGGGAGGCTTCTACCCTGTCTCCTCTCCACCCTGTCTACCATGACTCGGCCTCAGTTCACCAGAAACAGAATCGCCTTTTCCCCTTCTGCCCATTGAATACTGTCTTCAGTCTGTCAGAGGACATCCTGTATTTAAAACAAAAAGTCAAAACCTCGCCCTTTCCTCGGGCGCTTTAACTCTTTCTAACTGCTATCATTTGACTCAACAATTGCTATCAGAAAGATGGAGTGGCTTCCCCACCCCTGTGGGGCCCTTGGGGATGGGGAGGAAGGGAGGTGAGGGAATGGCACCTAGACTGCCTGCTGGATTCTCTCCCCTGCTAGGGAGGAGGAGGACGGCCAGTGGAAGGAAGAGCAGAAGCTGGAAGCCCACAGTGACTGGGTTCGGGATGTGGCCTGGGCCCCCTCCATCGGCCTGCCTACCAGCACCATCGCCAGCTGCTCTCAGGTCAGCTCGGGCCCACGCAGGCGTCCCACGTTAGTTAATCTCAGGAAGTCCCATCAGCCCTTACAGTCCCCGGGGGAAAGTCCTTGGAAGGGCAGGAGGCTGGCACCTGTGGACCACTCCAAATAAGAGCACTTCTGGAGCCCGCTCACCTCTCAGTGAGGCCTTGACCAGAAGCCACAGTGGCTTTCTTCCAGTGAGCCAAGAGCAAGACCAGACTCAGGACTAGTTCCCCTCCTGACCCTTTTATGGAAAGGGATTGGAGCTCCCTGGGCATCATTTTAAGATGTTCCCAAGCAAGGACTAGGATCAGTGGGAAATCCTAAGACTTTGGGCTCATCTCCCTGCTCACGCTTCCCAGACAGAAAAGACCCAGGACAAGCCTTTAATTATATGCAACCACCCGAGATGAGGCTTCCCTGATAGCTCAGCCGGTAAAGAATCCACCTGCAATGCGGGAGACCTGGGTTTGATCCCTGGGTTGGGAAGATCCCCTGGAGATGGGAAAGGCTACCCACTCCAGTATTCTGGCCTGGAGAATTCCATGGACTATACAGTCCATGGGGTTGCAAAAAAGTTAAGCACAACTGAGCGACTTTCACTTCACTCATCCAAGATGAGGGGGCTTCCCTGGTGGCTCAGATGGTAAAGAATCAGCCTGCAATAAGAGAGACCCTGAATTTGATCCCTGGGTCAGGAAGGTGCCTTGGAAAATGGCATGGCGACACACTCCAGTCTTTTTACCTGGAGAATCCCATGGACGGAGCCTGGCAGGTTGCAGTCCATGGGGTCGCAGAGTCAGACAGGACTGAAGTGCCTAACACTCACCGAAGATGCAAGTTAAGCCAGGTCTTTCGCAGCATTTGAGCCTGCTCTCGTGCGTGCGTGCCTGTGTTCTAAGTCGCTTCTGTTGCGTCCTGCCTCTGGTGTGGCCCTGTGGACTGCAATGTGCCAGGCTCCTCTGTCCATGGAATTCTCCAGGCAAGAAGACTGTAGTGGGTTTGCCGTGCCCTCCTCCCAGCCTGTTCTGCTTGGTCCTAAATTTGAGAGGACCAACTATAAGAGGTTCAAATGATGTAAAAGATCATTTTGTTTTGGTTTGTTTTGTGTGTGTGTTTTTGTGTGGTTTTTTGGTCCCTTCTCATTCTCTGAGCTTGGCTTTTTAAACACCTGTACCCATTGCGTTGAGAAAGTACAGGGCTACTGGAAACCAAACCCAGGAGGTGACTTGGCACATATGGGAAAGTCCCAGGGAAAATTTGAGAAACAGCAATGTTGACAAAGTCCATCCCTGAAACCGTTATGAGGAAAGGGACCTGGGAGACTCCTGACCAACCTGAAGTGCGTTCCTGGGCTGAAGGGATACAGGCAGGGATGCTGGGCTGGAAATTGGTTGTCAAAGCTGTAAGCACCCAGGAGGTCTTTGGCTGTGGTTTGCCCCGATTCCCTCCCCGTGTTCCTGAAAAGGTCCAGTACAGATCCAGATGGAGAAGACGTCACCAGGGCAGATTGTGCCCCCATCTCCTGACCCGAGCCTTCTTTTCCCAGGATGGTCGAGTGTTCATTTGGTCCTGTGACGATGCCTCGGGCAATACGTGGTCTCCCAAACTGCTGCACAAGTTCAACGACGTTGTATGGCATGTCAGCTGGTCCATCACAGCCAACATCCTGGCGGTCTCAGGTGGAGACAATAAGGTGAGTTCAGTCATTCAGTCGTGTCCAACCCCATGGACTGCAGCATGCCCGGCTTCCCTGTCCATCACCAACTCCCGGAGCGCGCTCAAACTCATGTCTGTCGAGTCAGTGATGCCATCCAACCGTCTCGTCTGTGTGGTATTCAAACCCCCCACCTCTCCGCCAGCACCTAGCAGCCCGCATTTTGCTGTCTCCATGAATGGACCATTCTAGGACCTCCTAGAAGTAGAATTACACAGGATCTGATTTTGTGAGTGGCTTGTTCACTTAGCATAGTGTGTGCCGTTGTTGCTGTTGAGGCATATAGCTGATTTACAATGTTGTGTTAATCTCTGCTGCACGGCAGTCATTCCGTTACACATACTTTTTTCGTGTTCCTTTCCATGGTGGTTTGTTACAAATACTGAATGTAGTTCCCTCTGTTCCGTGCTAGGACCTTGTTGTTAATCCATTCTGTGTATAATAGCTTCCATCTGCTAATCCTGAGTCCCCAGTCCTTCCCTCATGTAGACCGCATCATCTTGGCAACCAGAAGTGTATTCTCTGTCTCTGGGAGTCTGTTGCATAGAGGAGGCAGTAGTCGTGCCTTTTCAGTCATACTTTGCTGCGCCTATTCGCCAGAGACTGAAATGGCCCAGTCATACGTCTGCCTGTATTTTGAGGAACTACATTCTGTTCTCAGCAGAGGCTGTTAACCTCATTGCACTGCTGTCAGCATCTTACAAGGGTTCCATTTTCTCTGAACACTCTGCCTGTATTTGTTATTTCTACACCTTGATTTAAATTTCTGATATTAGGTTGAATATCTTTTTTTTCCCACACTGTGAGTAAAGTGTACCTTTTGAAATTACTTTATTAAAAGTGGGCCCTGTTTTCATGGTTATTAATGGTAAAGAATCAGCCTGCAATAAGAGAGACCCTGAATTTGATCCCTGGGTCAGGAAGGTGCCTTGGAAAATGGCATGGCGACACACTCCAGTCTTTTTACCTGGAGAATCCCATGGACGGAGCCTGGCAGGTTGCAGTCCATGGGGTCGCAGAGTCAGACAGGACTGAAGTGCCTAACACTCACCGAAGATGCAAGTTAAGCCAGGTCTTTCGCAGCATTTGAGCCTGCTCTCGTGCGTGCGTGCCTGTGTTCTAAGTCGCTTCTGTTGCGTCCTGCCTCTGGTGTGGCCCTGTGGACTGCAATGTGCCAGGCTCCTCTGTCCATGGAATTCTCCAGGCAAGAAGACTGTAGTGGGTTTGCCGTGCCCTCCTCCCAGCCTGTTCTGCTTGGTCCTAAATTTGAGAGGACCAACTATAAGAGGTTCAAATGATGTAAAAGATCATTTTGTTTTGGTTTGTTTTGTGTGTGTGTTTTTGTGTGGTTTTTTGGTCCCTTCTCATTCTCTGAGCTTGGCTTTTTAAACACCTGTACCCATTGCGTTGAGAAAGTACAGGGCTACTGGAAACCAAACCCAGGAGGTGACTTGGCACATATGGGAAAGTCCCAGGGAAAATTTGAGAAACAGCAATGTTGACAAAGTCCATCCCTGAAACCGTTATGAGGAAAGGGACCTGGGAGACTCCTGACCAACCTGAAGTGCGTTCCTGGGCTGAAGGGATACAGGCAGGGATGCTGGGCTGGAAATTGGTTGTCAAAGCTGTAAGCACCCAGGAGGTCTTTGGCTGTGGTTTGCCCCGATTCCCTCCCCGTGTTCCTGAAA
Organism: Kobus ellipsiprymnus; assembly: GCA_006410655.1. Lineage (NCBI taxonomy): Eukaryota > Metazoa > Chordata > Mammalia > Artiodactyla > Bovidae > Kobus > Kobus ellipsiprymnus. The sequence goes on from SJYR01002362.1 coordinate 263,571, forward strand.
AGGTCCAGTACAGATCCAGATGGAGAAGACGTCACCAGGGCAGATTGTGCCCCCATCTCCTGACCCGAGCCTTCTTTTCCCAGGATGGTCGAGTGTTCATTTGGTCCTGTGACGATGCCTCGGGCAATACGTGGTCTCCCAAACTGCTGCACAAGTTCAACGACGTTGTATGGCATGTCAGCTGGTCCATCACAGCCAACATCCTGGCGGTCTCAGGTGGAGACAATAAGGTGAGTTCAGTCATTCAGTCGTGTCCAACCCCATGGACTGCAGCATGCCCGGCTTCCCTGTCCATCACCAACTCCCGGAGCGCGCTCAAACTCATGTCTGTCGAGTCAGTGATGCCATCCAACCGTCTCGTCTGTGTGGTATTCAAACCCCCCACCTCTCCGCCAGCACCTAGCAGCCCGCATTTTGCTGTCTCCATGAATGGACCATTCTAGGACCTCCTAGAAGTAGAATTACACAGGATCTGATTTTGTGAGTGGCTTGTTCACTTAGCATAGTGTGTGCCGTTGTTGCTGTTGAGGCATATAGCTGATTTACAATGTTGTGTTAATCTCTGCTGCACGGCAGTCATTCCGTTACACATACTTTTTTCGTGTTCCTTTCCATGGTGGTTTGTTACAAATACTGAATGTAGTTCCCTCTGTTCCGTGCTAGGACCTTGTTGTTAATCCATTCTGTGTATAATAGCTTCCATCTGCTAATCCTGAGTCCCCAGTCCTTCCCTCATGTAGACCGCATCATCTTGGCAACCAGAAGTGTATTCTCTGTCTCTGGGAGTCTGTTGCATAGAGGAGGCAGTAGTCGTGCCTTTTCAGTCATACTTTGCTGCGCCTATTCGCCAGAGACTGAAATGGCCCAGTCATACGTCTGCCTGTATTTTGAGGAACTACATTCTGTTCTCAGCAGAGGCTGTTAACCTCATTGCACTGCTGTCAGCATCTTACAAGGGTTCCATTTTCTCTGAACACTCTGCCTGTATTTGTTATTTCTACACCTTGATTTAAATTTCTGATATTAGGTTGAATATCTTTTTTTTCCCACACTGTGAGTAAAGTGTACCTTTTGAAATTACTTTATTAAAAGTGGGCCCTGTTTTCATGGTTATTATATTACCTACCCGAAGTCTTTAATTGACAGCAGGTATCATTTAGAAGCAAACATGTCTTTCGAATATGACCCTTCCTTAAGCACTGGGTTTAAAGTTCTTGTTATAGAAAATGACAACAAGGAAGCAACCTCTCTTCCTGACCAGCTGCGGTTACTGCAGCTTCCAGAAGCTCAGGAAAAGCCGTATTCCCGGGCTGTCAAGGGGACAGGATGCGCCAGCACACACACTGAGGGGCTTCCTCCCCCTCACCCTTCAGCACCCAAAATACCAACCCCTGCCGAACCCCAGCACATGGGGGGATGACCGACGTGGGTGGGCTTGAGTCTCTGGACAGACGCTAGAGATGGGAAGCCCTCCAGCAAGACCTCTTCCCGCCCAGAGGCCTCCCCTCTTGCGGGCGCTCTCGGTGCACTTAACGCCCTGAGTGTCCCACAGCTGGCGCTCTGGTGCCTTCCACAGGGACCAGACACTCCCGTCCAAGAGGGCGTCATTGCTGGCCCTTCCCGCCCAGCTCCCTCAGCCCCTCGCTGCCCCAGCCTTGGTTCCCAGCCAGCTCGGGCTCCAGGGATGGCCATCACCCCAGGCTTCAGAGGCCTCATCGCAACACAGTAGGTAATACTCTCTGAGGTTTTTCTTTTTTCCTCTCCTTTATCTGGACATTTTGTTGATTTAGTGCCGTGTCAGTTTCAGAATGCTGGGTGCTGGTCCCCTGTGTGTGTGCACATACCTCCTCTTGAGTTCTCCACCTGGATAGCTTAGGACAGGGTTCACTGGAGTTCTCTCTGCGCTGCAGAAGAGTCTTGTTGACTATCTTTTAGTGATGGGAGTTTATATATGTGAATCCCAGCCCTCATTTATCTGCCCACCGTACCCTGCACTAACACTTCCTTTTCCTTCTTCTTCACTGACACGCTCTTTCCTTTCAAGTTCACCTATAACAGTGTTTGGATTCCACCTATTACTGAAATCGTAAATATTGGTGTGTCTGTGTCTGGATTGGATCATTCGTGGGATCATCTCCGGGTTTATCCACATTGTTGCGATTGGCATTATACGTTTGTTCCTAGAGATGAATTGTTCCAGTGTATATCTATACTACGTTTATTTTTTTACTGGTTCATCTGTCATCGGTATTTGTCATTTTTGTTTGTAAGTAATGGCGCCGTGAACACTGTGCAGGAAGTCTTTTCATATTTGGTGTCTACAGGCCGTGTGACAGCAGGTCTTTTTCTGAGCTGACTAGTCGACCTCTTGGGAATTTCTGACCGATCTCCACAGTGCTCTGCCGAGTAGGTCTGCCAGTTCCAGTCCCCCGACAGAGCAGGCAGGCTCCCTTCCTTCCGGCTGCTCTCTGGGGTTGCCTCTCACACCGTAAGGATTGTCCTTCTGTAGGGTGTAACGGGACTCCAGCTTGCGGCGGGTCCTGTGGGTTGTCTCTCTTGTTGATGGTTTATGTCTGTGACTCCCAGCTTTCTCATGGAGCCACCGCAGTCCTTTTGTTTTCTTTCTTCCTCACTGAGCCTATTTCTCTCTCAAGTTCACATTTCACACTGTTTAGATTACACCTTACCAAAATCACGATATATTTGTCGGTCTGTATCTGTATTAGATGGTTCGTGGGATCCTCTCTGGGTCCATCCACAAAGCTGCAATTAACATTTTTCCTTTGTTTCCATGGATGAGGAAGTAATTTCATTATATCTGTACCACGATTTTTACCAGTTCATCTGCCTTCGGTGTTTATCGCTTACTACTAATTGGGGATTTAGAGTATGTGTTTAGCTACTAAGGTTGAAAGCCCTGTGAGGAAAATGTATCTCTGCAGCTTGCTTCGGGAAAGTGGCCTCTGTTTCAGATTATTATCCATGAGATGCCAGAGCGTGTTTCTTAAAGGCAGTGCCTTTTACAGCCCAGCAGGCCTGGTGAGTCTGAGTGCTCTGAAGCGGGGTTTTAGTGGTGGTGTTTTGGGCAACGGCCACAAGGCGGCAGCGTTTCTTCTGCCTGACTGTGGTTAATGCAGCCTCCACAACCCTAGGGAACGAAGGGTTCCTGGGTTCTCAGTGAGACTGAAGGGTGCAGAACCAACGCCCTAGGCTTCCTGTCTCCTTCCTTCCCCCTCCTTACCCTTCACATGAATAGACTCGAACCCGGAAGCCACAGTGCACGGGTGCTGCCCGCTGTAGGTAGGGGAGCCCTCCACAGAAGCTGGCCACGTGGATTCATGGTCTTTTCAAACCATGAAACCCACCCAGAAGACTCCCCTCTCGGGTGCACTGGGAGTGTGTACCCTCATCACCCACCCAGCCTGGTGACTGCGGTGCCTTCCAGAGGCACCAGGAACTCCAGGTCCAGGAGGGCATCGTTGCTGGTCCCTCGCTGCCAGCTCCTGCTGCCCCTGCACTCTCCAGCCTTGCTTCCCAGCCAGCTCAGGCTCCAGGGATGGACTTTAGCCCAGCCTCAGAGCCCTCGTGGCAGCACAACACAGCAGACAACAGTCTCTTGGGTTTTCCTTTCTTCTCCTAATTTTCTGGGAGTGTTGTTGATGTACAGTGTCGTGTCAGTCTCAGAATGCTGGGGCTGACCACCTGTACACACACCTGTTCTTTCCTGGATTCTTTCCTTGGAGAGCTTAGGGTACAGCGTCCACTGGGATTCTCTCTGCTGCGGTAGGTTCTTGTTGACTGTTTTAGTAACAGGCGTTTATGTAACTGAATCCCAACCTTCTATCTGCCCCCTAACGCTGCACTAACGGTGCCCTTTTTCCCCTTCTTCTTCTTCACTGAGCCTCTTTTAAGATAAGTTCACACCTAACGGTGTTTAGCTTCCACCTGTTACTGAAGTCACGAAGTATTTGTCAGTCTGCATTCTGTATGAGTTGGTTCGTGGGATCATCTCTGGATCCATCCACATGGCGCTGTTGGCATTTTCTTTGGCTTCCATTGCTGAGGAGTTAATTTCACTGTATCTGTACCATGGTTTTTAGCAGTTCATCTGTCGTATATATCGTTTTTATTTTTTGAAGTTCAGGCGTCTGCAGCCATGTGCCTACTGGGCTCTTTCTCGGTCAGCCATGGTAGCTCCCTTTCTGAGTTTTCCACCAGCCTGCTTAGTGTTCTGCCGAGTAGCGCTCTCAATATCCACTTACCCCACAGTGTAGGAGGGCTCCCTTCTTTCCAGGTTCTCTCCGAGCCTGATTCTTTCACGCTGTGTAAGCGTGGCCCTTGTGTTCAGAGTCGGGGTTCCTAGTGGTGTTTCCTGTTGATCCTCTCTACTAATTGGGCAGGAAGACCATGTCTTTCTGTGCTAAGGTTGCGAGCAGTGTGTGGAGAATGTATCTCTGCAGCCCACTATAGGAAAGTGGTTTCTGTTTTGAATTCTTAGGGGCTCATTATCTCATGAATTCTGTTTCTGGAAAGCAGGTGCCTTACCGCCTCACGGTTCTGGTGAGGCTGAAGTCTCCTGAAGCCAGGGTCTTTTAATGCGCTTTGTGCAGTGGCCACAGGCAGCAGCATTTCTTGCTGCCCTACTGTGGTTCGTGTAGCCTCCAGAACCGCCGTGAACGACGTGTTTCTGGGCTGTCAGTGAGACTGAAGAGACAGCACAGAACACCTCAGGGTTCCTGTCTCCTTCCTTCCTCCCCATTACCCTTCACCTCAAGAGGTGTGAACCCCGGAAACAGGCGGTGAGCAGGTGCCTCCACAGGTACGTGGAGTTGCTCTGGACAGAGGCTAGAGATGGGAAGCCCTCTCTGCAGACCTGTCTGCACAGAGCACTGAAGTCTTTCGGGAGCACTGGGCGTGCTTTAGCCTCTGCATTACCCACCGTGTCTGCTGATTACGGTCCCCCCCGCCAGCGACCTCAGCCCCTGGACTCTCCAGCCTTTTTTCCAGGCCACCTCCGGGCTCCAGGGATGTGACTTTCTCACAGGCCTCACAGCAGCACAGCAGACGGTAGCGTCTTAGGTTCTCTCTTCCTCTTGATCTGGGAGTATTCTTGGTTGACAGTGTTTCAGTTTCAGAACACTGGGCGCCGATCACCTGTCTGCGTGCACGTAGCCCTGTTGCTCAGGCTCTTTTCCTCGCTAGCTTGGGACACTGTTCTCTGGAGTTCTCTGCGGTGTGGCAGGTTCTTGTTAGATTATCTGTCTTATTAACAGGAGTTGGTATATGTGCATCCTGACCCTCTCATTTATCTGCTCACTATACCCTGCGCTAACACTTTGTGTTGTTTTTTTTTGTCCACTCAGACCAAGTTCACATCTAACACTGTTTGGGTTCCCCCTATTGCTTAAATCACGAAATGTCTGAATCGGTATTGGCTCCTGGGCTCACCTCTGGGTCCGCCCATGGAGCTGCACTGGCATTCTGTCTCCACGGCTGAAGAATTAACTCCACGATATCACACCACAGTTTTTACCAGTTCATCTGTCGTTGGTATTTATCCTTTTTCTCACTGTTGGTAATGTTGCAGGGGACGTTGGGGTGCAGGTATCTTTTGAGACTCAGGTGTCTGCAGGCCCTGCCCGGCAGGACTCCTCCTGACTGAACCGTGATGCCTCCCTTTCTGAATTACCGACCAGCCTCTAGCGCTCTGTCCAGCAGGTCTACCGATTGACATTTCCCTCAACAGTGTAGGAGCTTTCCCTTCTTTCCAGGTTCACACTGTGTCAGGGTGGCCCTTGGGTTCAGTGTCGGGATTCCTAGTGGTGGTTCCTGTTGATCCTCTTGGCAGGAGAACCATGTCTTCCTGTGCTAAGGTTGAGAGCAGTGTGTGGAAAATGTACCTCTCCAACCCACTATTGGAAAGTGGTTTCTGTTTTGAATTCTTATCCATGAGATTCTGGGGCCCTATTTCCTGAAAACAGGTGCCTTTTACAGCCCCACGGCTTGGTGAGCTTGAAACTATGGTCTTAATATTGTTGCTTTGGGAAATGGCCACAAGGCGGCAGCATTTCTTTCTGCCCTTGGTGGTTGGTGCTGCCTCCAAAGCCCTTGGGAACCACGCGTTCCTGGGTTGCTCTGAGACTGGTGGGTACTGCACAGACATCCCAGGGTTTCTGTCTCCTTCCTTCCTCCTCCTCCGCCATCAACCCACTAGATTCCAAACCCGGGTAACCGTGCTGCACGGCTGAGCCCCGGGACAGAGGCTGGAGAAGGGGGCCCTCCCCGGAAGTCGGCCGTGGAGACGGGTCTTTCCAGCTCTCCCGCCCCGAGGACTCGGCTCTCGGCTGCGCTCGGTGTGCTTCACCCTCAGCATGGCCCAGGCCGGCCAGCTGCCTACGGCCCTCAACTCTCCAGCCTGGTTTCCCAGCCAGCTCAGGCTCCAGGGATGGGCGTTAGCCCCAGTTCCAGAGCCTCATTGCCACACAGTAGACAATAGCCTCTCAGGTTTTCCTTTTTTCTATTTTATCGGGGAGTACTGCGGATTTACAGTGTCCCGTCAGTTTCAGAACACCGTGCTGGCCACCTGTCCACACACACACCTGTCCTTCCTTGGATTCTTGCTTAGGTGACAGTGTTCAGTAGAGCTCTGCTGGGCTACAATAGGGTCCTTCTGATGATCTGTTTTATTAATAGAAGTTTGTCTATGTGAATCCCAACCTCCTGATTTGCCCACCCCAGATACTCTCGAGATTATTTTTTCACATTATGTTACGATTGCCCTTTTTATTAATTTCAAGGGATTCTCCCTAAATTTCCTATTTCTTTTCTCCTTTAATTATGTATTAGACCATCTATTTCTGTGCTATACCTGATAACATTTGGATTCAGTTCTAGCACTCATGACTTCAGATTCTGTACCTGGGAGCCTCTCACCATAGTGGTATTCACAGTGGTATTCACAGATAGTACTTTCTATTTAGACCTTTTTTCTGTTGAAGCACTTCCTTGTGGCACAGTTTTAGAGCGTGTGGATAGCACTGCCTGCCTGCTCCTTCCCCCAGCTCACCCCGAAACGCCCCTGTCCCAGCAGTACAGCGGGATAGAGTCCAGAGGATGTTTGGCTCTCCCTTTGGTGAGCTTCCGAGCAAGAGTGTGCACTTCTTGGTAAGTGAGGCTACTTGATTTTTTCTAGAGTGCCAGTGTAGTTTGTCTGGGTGGTCAGAAGTGGTTCCTGGCCTAGAAGGCAGCTCCGAGGTTTCTTATCTACCAAGTCGTGTCCAGCTCTTTGCGAACCCATGGACTTAGCCTGCCCCACTCCTCTGACCATGGGATTGTCCAGGCAAGAGCACTGGAGTGAGTTGCCATCTCCTTCTCCAGGGGTCGAAGTTGCATCTCCTGCATCGCAGGCAGATTCTTTACCAGCTGAGCCCCAAGCAAGCAGTGCCGTAGGCTACTAATGACTTATTGGTGCTCTCATCTCTAGCCTTCAGTGTGCCCACGTTCCCTAGAGGAACAGACTTCTGCCCCAAGACCCAGGTGCTGGCTGTGGGTGGGCCTTACCCTGCAGTTAGTGTCTCAGCAGTGGAGCCAAACCAGAGTAGCCGATCTGCAAAGTGCTACCTTCTTTGCAAGCAGAGGGCTCTCTTCTCACTCCAGTGCAGAGCCTCAGGAGAAGCCTCTCTGCATGGTGCTCTGCCAGCCCTGCAAAGGGGCCCTGGGCTAAACGTTGGCCACACCTCTTACCTTCTCATGGAGTCAGTCTGTCTTTGCTGTAGGGGCACTTCAGCCTCAGTGCTGGGGTGTAGGATTTGTTCAGGCATGTCATGTCCATGAAAAGTTCTCAGTTCTTCATCTGAGGGAGATGAAGCCAGGAGCAGCTGGAGTCATCCTCTTCTTGACATCTCTCTCCCCACCCCGTCTTCGTTTTTATTCCTTTACTTACCTTGGTTCCTCCACTGAAACCACCAAAATGTAAGTGCTCGGTTTAGCCCTCGGCGGTGAGCTGTGGTCTCTGATGGAGGGGGACTGTGTGTCCCTCCCGAAGACGCAGGGAGGGGAGGGCGGGGTGCCTCCTCCAGTGGGTGCCGCGCTCTGCCTGCAGGTGACGCTGTGGAAGGAGTCGGTCGACGGGCAGTGGGTGTGCATCAGCGACGTCAACAAGGGCCAGGGATCCGTGTCCACGTCTGTCACAGAGGGCCAGCAGAGCGAGCAGTGAGCACACGAGGCGCCTGCTTCTCCAGCCGCTGCAGACCCTGGGCCGGCAGCCCAGGCGGCCCCACGCCCTCGGGGCCCCACAGACACAGCAGGATTATCATCTGCCATGGTTTGTAACTTACCGTCCAGCTGAACACACACTTGTTCCGAGGGAAAAACTACGAACAGATCTGAAGGTTGTTATTAAGATATTTTGGTCATTTTTACGTACCTTTTACGTTCAGGCGTCATTTGTGGGGTTTGTTTGCAGAGTAATTAAATAAACACATATTGCTTATAACTCTCCCTGCATTTTCCTAACCCACCTAAAACCGAGCTCCTTTTCACGGTCGTTGTCCTGGAAGAGCAGAGATGCAGGCCGAGCCTCGCACACAGCGGCCAGGCACCGTCCCCAGACACGAGTTCTGCTGAGGGCTCCTGCAGAGCTGATTCAGGGAGCCAGGCACTGGGCCTTCAGGGCTGCGGCTGGGTCCCCCGTGCATATGCCCTGTGCTCTGGACAGGCTGATAGAGCCTGCCCTGTCCAGTTACACCCGTTTGCGGGCAGAGGGCCTTACTCACCCTAATGGAGGAGCACCTCAAAGCACCTGTGACCAGGACTAGAATGAGCATTCACACCCCGCACTGCGGTGACTGAAATCTCTGCAGACAGCATGTCGAGGCTCTGGAGGCAGAAATCCAGAATTACCACGGAGGAACTCAGCAGGAAGGTGAGAAGCTGCCTTGTGCCATGGACAACCTGTAACTACTAAAATTCAGGGGAAGACAAAACCCTGAGCGTGAAGAGGGTCGCTGTCCCCGTGCCTCAGCAGGCTTGGCCGCAAGGCCGGCCCACCCGGCCCAGGCTGCTGTAAGGGTTTGGCATAAACGTTCCTCCCCTAGAGTTGAATTCCAGTGCCTCCTCACTTCCATACTGGGCCTCAGTTTTACCCAGGAGGCCTGCCCTGAACGCTGATCTCAGCCAAAGGACCCAAGAGATACTGCATTAATGGGAGAAAAGCCTCCACAGGCTCCCTACAGCCCCTTAGCTTCAAGCCCCCTAACTTCCAAAGGAAAGACTGCAGCCTAGCAGTTTGGCAGGGGTGTCTGAATATCTGCAGGTCAGCGGTGAAGCAGGAGGAGGAACAGGACACAGGCCTTTGGGGTTTGTGCTGCCATGTTCCAGAGACATTGGCACCCAAAGCCCCCGGTCTCCCCACTGACCTGGGTTGGGCATAGAAGCGTGGTGCCGCCTTGTGGCCATTTCCTGTCCTTACAACGTACAAACTGGTGCTTCAGGCACTGCATAATCAAAGGGCTGCAGGCCTTAAATAAGGAACGCTTACCAAAATCAGTCCTGAATATTCACTGGATGGACTGATGCTGAAGCTGAAACTCCAGTGCTTTGGCCACCTGCTGCGAAGAACTGACTCACCGGAAAAGACCCTGATGCTGGGAAAGATTAAAGACAGGAGGAGGAGATGGTTGGATGGCATCACTGACTCGATGGACAAGAATTTGAGCAAGGTCTGGGAGTTGGTGATGGACAGGGAGGCCTGGCGTGCTGCAGTCCATGGGGTCACAGAGAGTCGGACACGCCTGAGCGACTCAACTGACTAACCCTAAGAACACCCTGGCTGAGGTCAGCGAGTAAAACTTCAAAAACCATAAACAGGACTTTGAACAGCCCTATTCAAAAGGAAAGTTTCCTCAAATATTTACAAGAAATAAACAAGGGACGTTAAATGTTGCACCAGATCCCTCACACTCAGACCGTCAAAACTATACCCTGCGCCATCTGCCGTGAGTCAGAGTGTCCAGCACAAAGGTCTGCAAACAGCAAATGCTGCAGGTCGAGGACAAAGGGAGCCCTCCATGCTGATGCCGGCACTGCACACAGGCGGGGCCACTCCGGAAAAGAATACTCAGGCTTCTGAAAGGGAAATCACAGCTCCACGGGAGCACAGCACATGCTCCCGGACATAAAGTAAAAAGCAACTGGAGATTGAAATGGCCTGGGCATCAAAATGCTTGCTTCAGGAATGTGAACCTCAAGATTGGGAATCACACCAAATGCCCAGGACCACTAGGAGGCTGACAGAATCCACCCGGGACGCGCATGCACTAGACGACTGACATAGCCACGAAATAAGACGACAGTGCCTCTGACGCTACAAGGATGGACGTGGGGATCGCTGGCCTCAGGGAACTAAGGCAGACGGCAGCCCCAGGACCTGGTGTAGGGATGTCACCTCAGCCTGCGTAGAAATGAACCCTCTGGGAAAACGGAAACACACCTAGAGTCCTGGAAGCAAAATGTGTGTGTGTCAGGGGCAAAAGCTGGGGAAGGATATAAAGGAACACTCGGGAACGAGCAGCTCACACTGCTCCGTAAAAATCGGCCTCCATCAAGAGCACACGCAGCCTACCAGCACTGTAAGAGCCCCATGGGAAAAGAATCCAAACACAGTGCTGTGCACACGTGTGCAGCCGAATAATGGTGCTGCCCATCTGCAGCGTGCACGTGGAGGAGATGGGTTATGTCTTTATACACCTGGAATGTTGAAGTCTGTTTCAAACTAGTATATTCCCCACAGCCTGGGTCCCCTGGCAGGTGTGCCGTGCTGAAGCAGCCTTGGTCCCCAAGGCCAGACCCACCTGAGCTCAGGCTGCTACAAGGTTTTGGCATAAATGTTCCTCCCTTGGACTTCAAGAGCCTCGTTTCCTGAATGGGCCTCAATCTGAGACCCAGACAGCCTACCCCGAATGCTCATCTCAGCCAGAAGGACCCAGGAGACACCGCACTATCGGGGAGAAAAGCACTTCGGACTTTCATACGGCCTGCACAGGCTCTGGGGGTGGGGTCTCACCTGCAGCCCCTTAGCTTCAAGCCCCCTAACTTCCAAAGGACGAAATTTCAGCATAGCAGTTTGGGGTCTGAAGTAGGAGGAGGAATAGGACGCGAGCCTTTGCTGTTTGTGCTGGCATGTTCCACAGACGTTCGCCACCCAAAGCCTGCACTTTCCTCAGGCGCTGCTCTCCCCACTGACCTGGGTTGGGCATGGAAAAGTAGTGCCACCTTGTGGCCATCTCCTGTTACTACAACGTACAAACTGGTGCTTCAAGACACTGCATAATCAAAGGGCTGCGGGGCCTTAAAAAAGGACACTTACCTAGAAATGGGCTTCCCTTAGGGTTCAACTGGTAAAGAATCCTCCTGCAGCCTGGGGACCTGGGTTCAATCCCTGGGTTGGGAAGACCCCTCGGAAAAGGGAAAGGCTACTCATTCCAGTATCCCGGCCTGGAGAATGCCATGGACGTTGCAAAGAATCGGACATGACGGAGTCATTTTCACTTTCACTACCCTAGAAGGAGTCATTTTCACTTTCACTACCCTAGAGATACCCTGGCAGGTCAGCAAGAAAAACTTCAAACCCCATAAATAAGATGACTTTCAAGAAGCCCTATTCAAAGGAAATCTTCCTCAGAGTATTTACCAGAAACAAATAGGGCACTTTAAATGCTGCACCAGATCCCTCACACTCAAGACTGGACCAACCACCAAACGACACCCTGCGCCGCCCGCCATGAGTCAGAACGCCCAGCATCAAACGTCTAAAACTACACGTGCAGATCCAGGAGAACAGGGAAACCTTCATGCCAGCACTGGCAGCGCCAGTAGGTACGGGCCACTCGGGAAACAGTGCTCAGGCTTCTGAGAGGGAACTCACAGCTCCACACGAGCCTAGCACACACTCCCGGGCATAAAAAGAAACAAACTGAAACGCCGTGGGCACCAGGGTGCATGGCAGCAGGATGGCCAGCGGTCAAGATGGGAGTCAACCACATGACAGGACACGCACTTGCATGCCGAAACAATCCAGCTGGGACGCTGTGTGCTCGACTAACCCGCCATGAGTCAGAACGCCCAGCATCAAATGTCTAAAACTGTACACGTGCAGATCCAGGAGAACAGGGAAACCTCCATGCCAGTGCTGGCAATGCCAGTAGGTACGGGCCACTCTGGAAAACAGTGCTCAGGCTTCTGAAAGGGAAATCACAGCTCCACATGAGCCTAGCACACATTCCCGGGCATAAAAAAAAACAAACTGAAACGCCGTGGGCACCAGGGTGCATGGCAGCAGGATGGCCAGCAGTCAAGATGGGAGTCAACCACATGACAGGACACGCACTTGCATGCCGAAACAATCCAGCTGGGACGCTGTGTGCTCGACTACTGAAACAGCCGTGAAATAAAGGAGAAAACGACACCTTTCTCCGCAAGAAGGACGGACCTAGAGATCCCTGGACTCAGACAAAGGCAGCAGACGTGGGATTTGCTGCACTGGTGTCATCTCAAACTGGACAGAACTGAACCCTCTGAGAAAACAGAGTCCTGGAGACAAAACGTGTGTCTGTCAGGGGCAAAAGCTGGGGGAAAGGCTATAAAGGAACACTGGGGAACAAGCAGTTCGCACTGCTACATAAACATCAACCCTCCATCGCCACACAGCACATGCACTCTGCCCAGCATGTAAGAGCCTCCATGGGAAGAGAGTCCACAAAAGGAGAACTGTGCAGACGTGCACACCTGAATAACGGTGCTGCCCGTCTATAGCACGCACGACGAGATCAGTTAGGCCCTCGTACACCGGAACACTCGAAGTTATGTTTCAAACTAGTATATTCCCCACAGCCTGGGTCCCCTGGCAGGTGTGCCATGCTTGAGCAGCCTTGGTCCCCAAGGCCAGACCCACCTGAGCTTAGGCTGCTGTGGAGGTTTGGGCATAAACGCTCCTCGCCTGGAGTCCTAGTACGTCCTCACTTCCCAACTGGGCCTCAATCTGAGACCCAGACAGCCTACCCTGAATGCTAATCTCAGCCAAAAGGACCCAAGAGACACCGCACTGTTGGGGAGAAAAGCACTTCAAACTTTCATATGGCCTGCACGGGCTCTGGGGGTGGGGTCTCACCTGCAGCCCCTTAGCTTCAAGCCCCCTAACTTCCAAAGGACAGGAATGCAGCCTAGCAATTTCCCAGGGCTTTCTGAGTATCTGCGGGTCAAGAGTGAGACAGGAGGAGGAATGAGACACAAGCCTTTCTGGTTTGTGCTGGCATGTTCCGAGGACATGGACCACCCAAAGCCCGCACTTTCCTAAAGCTCTGCTCTCCCCACTGACCTGGGTTGGGCATGGAAAAGTAGTGCCGCCTTGTGGCCATTTCCTGTTATTACAACATACAGCCTGGTGCTCCAAGGCACTGCATAATCAAAGGGCTGCGGGGCCTTGAATAAGGAACACTTACCCTAGAAACACCCTGGCACAGGTCAGTGAGTAAAAACTTCAAAACCCATAAACAGGAGGACTTTCAACAAGCCCTACTCAAAAGGAAAGTTTCCTCAAATATTTACAAGAAATAAACAAGGGACGTTAAATGTTGCACCAGATCCCTCACACTCAGACCGTCAAAACTACACCCTGCGCCATCTGCCGTGAGTCAGTGTGTCCAGCACAAAGGTCTGCAAACAGTAAATGCTGCAGATGGAGGGCAAAGGGAACCCTCCATGCTGACGCCGGCACTGCACACAGGCACGGGCCGCTCTGGAAAAGAATACTCAGGCTACTGAAAGGGAAATCACAGCTCCACGTGAGCACAGTACATGCTCCCGGACATAAATGAGAAACCAGGGACTGAAATGACTCGGGCCTCAAAACGCATGCTGCAGGAATATGCACAACACTCAAGACAGGGAATCAAAGCAAATGCCCAGGGCCACTTGCACACCGAAAAAACCTACCTGGGTCATGTATGCGGTAGCAACTGACTCAGCTATGAAATAAGAAAACCATGCCTGCAACAAGGACGGACCTAGAGATCTCTGGCCTCGGGGAACTTACCTAAGGGCTGCAGCCAAAGGATTTGGTGTGGTGTCGTCTCAAACTGGAGAGAGAGAAACGCTCTGAGAAAACAGAAACAGTCTTAGAGTCCTGGAAAAAAATGTGTGTGCAGTGGGGGCAAAAGCTGTGGGGGGAAGGGACTAGCAGTTCACGCTACTACATAAAATATCGACCCTCCATCGCTGTACAGCACGTGCAGTCCACCCAGCGCTCCAAGAGCCGCCCCGGGAAGAGTCCACACAAGCACAGCTATGCAGACGTGTACACCTGGATGATGGTGCCGCCCACCGACAGCGTGCACAACGAGGAGACAGTTCTGTCTTCATACACTTGAAAGTAGTGAAGTATTTAAAGTGTCTGTTATATTCCCCACAGCCTGGGTCCCCTGGCTTGGTGTCCCAGGCCTAAGCAGGCTTGGTTCCCCAGCCTAGACTCTCCTGGATCCAAGCGTGCTATAGAGGTTTTGGCAGAAATGATCCCCCCGGTACCCTAGGGCCTCCCACTTCTGGTTCGGTCTTCTATTTTAGACCCACATGCCCACTGTCTTAAATCTAATCCCAGTCTCAAGGACCCCAAAGATAGTGACCGTCCACGAGAAATAGTTTCAAAGTGAAATGGCCTCTGCATTCTCTGGTGTTCAGCTTCCTGCCCACATTCTCTAAGCTTAGAGTCATCCTCTTTATTAGGAACAACCCCTCAGCATAGTAGTTTATTTGGGTTCAGATACATTTGGACGTGTTTATGGTGAGGAAAAAATATGTGAAAAATATATGAAACAAAAACTCACAGAAGTGAAGAGAAGTCTTTTCCAATTCCAGCTGGTGATCGCAACGCTCATCCTTTAGCAGACCACGCAGACCCCTGAGAGACAGTCAAGTGATGGGATACCCAGAGAAATCTACCAGTCAGTTTGACCTAACTGGCATTCACAGAACATTCTTCCCAACAACACTTAAGACACATTCACGTGCATCTGAAACACTCATCAAAATAGACTAATTTCTGGACCCAAAACAACTGTCTTGCTGTCTAGCTCTGTGAGAGCTTTCCTTCCAGGGAGCAAGCGTTTTTTCATTTCATGGCTGAAGTCACCATCAGAAGTGATTTTTGGAGCCCAAGAAAATAAAATCTTTCACTGCTTCCACTTTTCCCTTCTATTTGCCATGAAACAAAATTGTTGAAGCCGAAGTCATAATTCTTTCGCCACCTGATGGAAAGAGCTGACTCATTGGAAAAGACCCTGATGCTGGTAGAGATCGAAAGCAAAGAGAGAAGGGGCAGCAGAGGATAAGATGGTTAGACAGCATCAGTGACTCGATGGACACGAATCTAAGCAAACTCCAGGAGACAGTGAAGGACAGGGAGGCCTGGACATGACTTAGCAACTAACGACGACGACAAAAGGGGGCTTTGGTAGACCAAGAAACTGTGTTTTATCTGTGAGAGACAGACTGAAGCTTTTAAGGCTGAAGCCACGTGATTGCTGAGGTTTGCTCTTAGAATAGTCCCCTCAAATGAAAAACAATATGAGGGGTAAGTACACAGAAGGAGATACTAATATATGTTGGAACTGATGACAGATGCTTGGAGACTCATGGAATTACTCTCTCTGCTTTCCTTGTATGTTTGAAATTTTCTAGCAGAATAAGTTCAAATATATCTGGAGAGAGAGTTTAGCTTACACAGTTTCTGTTGGAAAACTTCTGGCCAAGTTTTCGTTGCAAACATGACTTTGTAATCAGAAAGGAAGTACCTGAGACCCTTGTGACAATACACTCTCGGCCCCACGGCACACTTACGCGGTCAGAGTCGGAAGATGAGGCCTACGGAGCCGGCTTTCTTACGGCCTCCCCTGTGGATCCACTGCAGCGCAGCGCACGTCTGCACCCAGCAGTTGCGACCAGGCGACCCCACGGGCCTCACCGAGGTCCCGCGGCCCTTAGCAACCCCTAGACTAAGGCTGCACTATCCGCAGCTCCGAGGGCCGTTTCAGCACAGTGGTGGAGCAGGTGTCGAGCTAGACAGTTTGGAGGGGCCGGTGTCCAGTGGGGAACGGGACACAGGGAAAGGAAGTTCTGCCTGGACACGGCAGCGTGAGGGCAAGGGGGCCTCGACAGACCTTCCCAGGATGAGACCTGGGCGTGTTTGAAGGCTGAGGGCGGAAGCTGCTGGACAGAAAGACTGAAGACAGGAGACCAGTATCTGGGCCCCAGCCCCACGATGGCAGGAGAACAGGGGCGCCCCAGTGGGGAAGGAGTGGTGAGAGCACTTGGCTGAGGTGATGCGCGTTCAGAGCAACGCCGTGGCGTCTCCATGCTACCTGACTACCGGGCTGTTCCGTGAAGTGCTCGTCTCATCTCTAAAGGAAAAAAAGGTTTCAGACGACTATCATGTTAGAAACGGTCATTTTATTCTTCAACCTTCATTTTAGAAGATTAATCTTGAGTTCCTGGTGCCCACATACTTTTATCAAACAGCCTGTACCCCACTTTTTTAAAAAGTGTCCACTTATATAAACATACCATTTTCTTAGATGATTTTGCTATTCATGAGGAAAGTTTTTGCTAAGGATATATATGAATATTGAATTTTTCCTATCATGTTGCATTCTACTGCCCTTGGCAAAATGTACAGTAGATTTTCATGAAAAGTGAAAGCCACTCAGTTGTGTCCGACTCTTTGCAACCCCATGGACTATACAGTCCCTGGAATTCTCCAAGCCAGCATACTGGAGTGGGCAGCCTTTCCCTTCTGCAGGGGATCTTCCCAACCCAGGGATTGAACCCAGGTCTCCCGCATTGCAGGTGGATTCTTTACCAGCTGAGCCACAAGGGAAGCCCAAGAATAGTGCGGTGGGTAGCCTATCCCTTCTCCAGCGGATCTTCCTGACCCAGGAATCAAACCGGGGTCTCCTGCATTGCAGGCGGATTTCTTACCAACTGAGCTACTGGGGAATCCCATAGATTTTCAATCTTCCTCTATTTTTTGTCATCCAGATGTATCTTCTGTTTTTTTAAATGCATTTATTTCACAGCTGTGACTTTACTATGGACTTTAAATAAAGAAATAGAAATAAAAAATGAAAAAAAAAAAAAAGAGCGCCACCATGTTGACCCAGTGCTCGCCCTGTGCGGCACTGGAAGCCGCGGGTCCCTGCTGAGCACGGGAAACGCAGCAAGTCTGGACCGAAAAATGCTGCAGAAATACCGTGCCCAGCAGACTGCGAGGACTTAGTAAAAAGAAAACCAGAGGCAAACATGTGACATTTTTCATATTGATTGTGTGCCAGATTGATACTGTTTTGGATACATTAAAGTATATTAGGATTGGTTTTACCTCTTTCTTTCTGCATTCTTTAATGTGACTTCTAAGGAAGTTTTCATCAGATGGCTGGCATGATACTTCTACTTCAGAAGCCAGAAGGAGAGAAAGAAGCCAGACCAAAGAGCCCCATCTCACAAAATAAAACCTGTTTCCATAACCCCAAACTCTGCCTCGGTCACACCAAGGTTGGGCTACACTGGTGAAAAAAGTGCCTAATAAGCCAACTAAGCATTGGTGCAAACAGAAGGACAGTGGACCGTGTACACCATTTGTCCTCAGGCGCCATTTACACATGGCAGTTATTTGGGTGACACACATCCCTGTCCCTTCACGAGGCCGGGCCCTCGAGGTCGTGCGGTGGGAAGGGAGGCACCACCCAGCAGGCAAGGAACCCTCCGCGGGGCAGACAGGTGCCACCTGGCCTTGGCGCCATCCGCACTCCCGACGGGACCTCCAGAGAACTCTGGGGCCGGGTCTGCGTGTGCCCCCTCTGAGTCCGCACCCCCTTCCACAGCTGGGGGTCGGCGGCGCGGCACTTCCCAGGCGCCGCCTCCCCAGCCCTCAGCCCGTCCTTCCCCAGCTCGCCTGGGCTCTGCGGGGTGTACCTGGGGTGGCTTCCCACCGCAGGCCTCCTTTCTGCACTTTCCCGTTCCCAGGATCAGAGGGCGAGGGAACCAGGCAGCAAGGGTGTTCTGTGTTTGCTCCCGGGGGCTGTTATCTAAGATCAACACCCGCAGCTCCCGTCTCCACGGTGGAGGGAGGCCTCGTGTGGCAGCAGGGGCCTGGTCACCATAGATGCTTTGGGTTTGTTTGTTTTTTTTTGCTGGGGTTGGTGAGGAGAGGCTCTGGAAAAGCTGCTGGCCGTCTCGAACATCTCCCCAGCCCACTCCACCTTCAGCCTTCTGGGCTCCCAAGGTCAGGAGCCCTACGCTCAGGGGGCTCACAAGGGGACGGTCTCCAGGGGACACGCTAACCCTCTCCTGGGACTGAGGGAGCCTTCTGGTGCAAAGTTTCCAGCGGAAGGTACTTAGTCCCCACACTGCTCTGTGGGCTCAGTCCAGCCCCTCCCAGGTCCCCCGTCCCTAGAGTCTCCACAAGGTCCATCTCCCTGAGGCCCACCTACCAGCATCCGACGGCCACAGGTCTGCTGGCGGCCCCAGCCCCTTCCTGGTGGGAGCCCGGCTGGCAGCCCACACAGCCACTGCGGGCGGCGTGGTTTTAGGGAGAGGGTGACCCCTTTAAACAGTCAGTTGTTCTCCCGTTGAAACAAGAGGTGCAGCCTCCCAAGTCTTCAAGGTCAGTCGGTCACCACTGCTCACGAGCCTTCAACGTCTTCCCTCCTCCAGATCAAAGCCCAGATCAAGGGCGCTCATCCTCACCCCGCCCCTCCTTCCAGGCCTTTCCTCACAACCCACTCCTCCCCCTACCCCACCACCATCCTCCAAGCACCCAACCTTCTCACTGGGCGGCTCCACACGGTCCACACCCGCGCCTGCCGCTCACCTCTGCTCCAGCCCCCTGCCTGCAGCGGGGCCTCCCTTCACAGCCCAGCCCCTCTACTGCAGCCCTGATGGGGGCGGCCTTCCCACCCTCCCAGCCCGAGCGCGGCCAGAAGCGAGTTCCTCCTGTGATTGATACTAGAACGTCTAGGCAGAGAACACCGAGCCCTCGGGAGTCACTGCTTGGGCATCCGGTGGGACAGAGGGCTCCGGGCAGGTTAGGAATCCCCCGTGTGGCTGAGCAGCTCATCCCTGGGGAGCATGGGACATGGCCGAGGCTGGCCGAGGTACGAAGAACAGCTGCCGTGTGACACTTGACAGCTTACAGAGGATGTCCCATCTGTCACCTCGGTCCATCCTCAAAGCCGCCCTGAGAGGCAGCCCTGTGCAGGGGATGCTCAGTGACCTCGCTGAGGCCAGCATGCGTGTGGTCGCCCTTGGCAGCACTGGGTCCCAGCTCTCCCGCCCCCGGGGCCACTCTGCTGCCTCTCAGGGCCGGCCGGCGGGGGAGAGACAAGCCCACATGTTAAGAAGACCATGCAGAGTGGAGCCATCACCCCCTTCCTCCCAGAGGCGAGGACGGGCCCTCAGCCCCTGCTGGAGACAGTCCCTGCCCTGCTCCTCCAGTTTCCTCATCTGAAAAACGGGATGGCAGGCAGGGCCGCCCTCTAGGCGGCCTGAGAATGCTAGGAGGCAGGCTCTCACATGCTCGAGGCCGTGGGAGCCAGAGGGGCGTCCCTCATGAGGCCCGAGGCAGCACAAGCCCCCAAGATCAAGCGACGATGCCTGGTTCATCACCGATTCCATGGACGTGAACTTGGGCAAACTCAGAGAGAGGATGAGGGATGGGGACGCCTGGAGGTCTGCAGTCCGTGGGGTCACAGAGAGTCGGACGCAACTTGGTAACTGAACAGCAACTGCCCTGGTTCTATCCTGGGAGGAGGAGGAGGGGAGCAGAAAGGCCAGTGGGTCACGGCCGCTGAGCAGCAACGCCGGGCTGGCCCCAGGGCGCCCTCTCCTTCCTCCTGCCCAAGCCGAGGCGGGCACTCAGGCGCAGGAGGGGCAGGTAGCCCCATGGGGCCGTCCCAGCCAACCCGGCCATCTCTCAGGGCATTTGACCTCTGCTGGTGACGTCTCCCTGGTGGGTGATGCGAGCATTTTTAGTTCCTAAGGAATGGCACTCAGCTCCCGGATGCCAAGCTGCCCTGAGAGACGGCTGCTGGTTTCAGACAAACACAGGCTGCCCTATATAAGGACCAGACGGCCGCCAGGCGCCACCTCCGCCCGGAACCCCAGGTAGGCAGTGGGGACGCTCACATGCAGGGGGTCTGTTTATGGGTCTAACACAGCAACGGCCGTGCACCCACAGGCCCTTCTGAACACAGGGAGGTCTCAGGGCCCCAGGCCGCCTGGCTGCTCCCAGCTGGACTTGGGAGCGGCCCCGGTGCCCCCGTGTCTCCTGGGACCTGGCTGGTTTGCCTTCCTCACCCCTCCTCCAGAAACTTGGCGCAAGGTTCTCAGGGCTGGGGACAAAGGATGTGGACAGTCCACTGCCAAGCATCCGCCCCAAGAGAACAGTCTTGGGAAGGAGCCCGCATGCTCCTACCTGGGGAGGCAGGCAGACGGCGCTCCTGGGGGAGAGCTGCTCCAGACAGCAGTCACCCTGGGTCCAGGGGTCCAGCGCGGAGCCCCGCCGCCATCTCTCTGCCAGGCCCAGAGACTCTCTCTCCTCCAGGTCCGTCTGCCTCCAGCCAGGGAAGCCATGCCTGCCCCGTGGACCATCTGCAGCCTGCTGCTGCTCAGCGTGCTCTGGATGGACTTGGCCATGGCGGGCTCCAGCTTTCTGAGCCCTGAACATCAGAAACTGCAGGTGAGATGCCACCCCAGGAGCCCCGCGTCCTGAATGCCCCGAGCCGTGTGAGCTGGGCAGTGGCTCGCCCTGTCTGAGCTTCAGCTTTCTCCCCGAGCCCAAAGGAGGGCTCTGGGTCTGACCGTGAGTCCACACCTCACCCTGCTTCTCCGGGGAGAGCGGGGATTCAGGGCCTAAGGGGAGCACCTCCTCTTTCCTGCAGAGAAAGGAACCTAAGAAGCCATCAGGCAGACTGAAGCCCCGGGCCCTGGAAGGCCAGTTTGACCCGGAGGTGGGAAGTCAGGAGGAAGGTGCAGAGGACGAGCTGGAAATCCGGGTGGGTCCCTCTGCAGGAGGAGGCGGGGTGGGGAGGGCAGGGGAGGGCGCCCCCCCACCCCCGACACCCACTTAGCAGCTACTCAAGGGACATCAAACAGCAGGACAACAGCGACCCCACAGCCTGGCTCTGCTAGGCCTCTGCCATCAGCGGGCAAATGTCTAAGGAAATCTGCTGCAACAGAACGAGCCGCAGCAGAGGGGAGGGGGCATGCCGGCACGCATTCAGACACTCGGGGGAGGAGCTGCTCACAGGCGGCAGGTGTCTCCCCGCAGGAAACCTTCCGACAGGCTCAGGGCCCTCTCGGACCTGACCTTCTCCTGTCTTGGCAGGGCAGCACCCTGGATGGGTGAACCCCACCTGCAGGCCAGGATGGAGCCTGGCAGGCTCGCTTGGGCTCAGGAATCCTGCACGAGGCAAGGGTGCCGTTGGGAGAGAATGGGAGGACCAGGAAAGACAGGGCATGAAGGCGTTTTAAGGGCCCCCGCCATGTGTCCTTCCTGCCGGGGGGACTGGCCGCAGTCCCGAGAAAGGACTGACAAGGGTTTAGGTGGAGATGGGCATCTCCATGCAGGGCGACCAGTGTCCCCTGAGGTGCCCGGCCACCACCAAGCTGCCGCACCCGCTCAGCCTCACTTTCCATGGCTCCGCCCTCCTGCACACGAGCGTACTCAGTGGCTTCAGTCGTGTCCGACTCTGTGTGACCCCATGGACTGTAGCCCACCAGGCTCCCCTGCCCAAGGGATTCTCCAGGCAAGAATGCTGGAGCGGGTTGCCATGCCCTCCTCCAGGGATCTTCCCGACCCAGGGATTGAGCCAGTGTCTCTTACGTCACCTGCATTGCCAGGCGGGTTCTTTACCACTAGCGCCACCTGGGAAGCCTTCACCCTCCTGCTTGGCATTGAATCCCTACAGCCACTGGCGAGGTCAGTACGGCTGGTCTCCGTGGTCTCGTTTAGAGACGAGGAACAGAGGCTCAGCCAGGGGAACCCGCGGGCCCAAGGGGCCACTGCCTGCAGGTGCCGAGGTGGAACCCACGGTCTGGGGGGCTCGGGTCCCCAAGCCCTCGGTCTCCATCGCCGGTCTAGCGGAGATAGCAAGTGTCCGGGAAGTCTCCTCTGCCCACCTCTGCTCCGGTCAGAGGTCAAATCCCCAGCCCCCAGCCCCTGACTCTCGCCAGGCGCCTCTTCCACCACGCGCGAGACCCCACCCATCACGTTCCTACTTGACGACGGCCTGCAGATTCTTAGATTAAAACCAGGGAACTTTCCTGATGAGACTGCCAGGCCCAGCGGGGCACGGGAAACCCTGGGACCACTCAGACGGGGCAGAAGTCTTGGCGGGGACTTTCCAGTGTCCACAGAGGCAACAGCAGGCCCTGCCCCAGCTGGAACCAGGAGTGTGTCATGTCCAGAGGTGGGGGGCCCACCAGATGTGGGGGAAGCCTGAGACACAGGCCGCACAGTGTGGGCTGTGCGCCCCAAAGCCTCCAGTCCTGGGGTCCCGCCTCAGGCATCGCAGGCCCCTCCACTCCCTCCAAACGTTTTCCTAAAATGGAATCTCACAGCAGAACGCTATATAGACCAAGTGCTGTCCCACGCTACCCGTCACCCATGCACCAGTTAGACACTGGGGCCAAGGGGGCCATTTCCAGCCCCTCGAAGCTGCGCTCTCCCGTCCGACAGCTGCCTCACCTCCTGTCAGCTGCCCCTTGCCCAGCTCCAGGGTGCAGACCAGCCCGGCAGGTCCCCAGCTCAGTGTCCACGGAGCCCCAAAGTCTGCTGGGGTCACCCGACCACTTGCATCGGCCATGGGGCTGGAGAGGAAATGAATATTTACTGAAGGGAGAGAACAGAGGGGCCTCAGTTCCCCCCAGATCAATTACGTATCTCCACAGCTCCACCTTCACGGTGGAGGCAAGAAGGGGAGGCAAACTTTAAAAGGGGAACCCACATTTTATGCGTTGTTTTAACAACACCTCGGAGCATCCCTGCTCACCTGTGAAATGGGAGGCAGAGGGAAAGGCGCTCAGCCCGGGCCTGAGCAGGACAAGGGCTGCGCCCTCGCCAGGGGCAGGAGGACCAAGGGCTCCCTTTCAGCCCCAAGATCCCTTCGTGGACTTACCCAGGAGCTCTGTCACCAACACGGCCAGGAACTGGATGAGTGGAGGCGAACATGGTCTCCGCTCCCCAGGAGAGAAACAGCGGTGCGGCCGCAGAGTTCCTTCCTGGTTGCCCGAATCTTTGAGCATCAGCAAGTCATCTCATAGGCTGCCGAGAAACTAGGAGACATGGGGCGATCCGCCTGTAGAAGGGAAGAGACAGAGGCACAGAAAGAACAGCCTTGGCTCAGAGCATCGTTCGAGGAAGAGGTCAACATCCTATCTGGTCCAACACGGAACAAGGGCCAGTGCAGTCGAGAGGAAGAGCTCCTGGGAAGGGAGGGAGGCGGGTGCAGAGACCGTCCCCCGGGCCGGTGCTGCATCCACAAGGAGGCGGGGTGGGGAGGGCAGGGGAGGGCGCCCCCCCACCCCCGACACCCACTTAGCAGCTACTCAAGGGACATCAAACAGCAGGACAACAGCGACCCCACAGCCTGGCTCTGCTAGGCCTCTGCCATCAGCGGGCAAATGTCTAAGGAAATCTGCTGCAACAGAACGAGCCGCAGCAGAGGGGAGGGGGCATGCCGGCACGCATTCAGACACTCGGGGGAGGAGCTGCTCACAGGCGGCAGGTGTCTCCCCGCAGGAAACCTTCCGACAGGCTCAGGGCCCTCTCGGACCTGACCTTCTCCTGTCTTGGCAGGGCAGCACCCTGGATGGGTGAACCCCACCTGCAGGCCAGGATGGAGCCTGGCAGGCTCGCTTGGGCTCAGGAATCCTGCACGAGGCAAGGGTGCCGTTGGGAGAGAATGGGAGGACCAGGAAAGACAGGGCATGAAGGCGTTTTAAGGGCCCCCGCCATGTGTCCTTCCTGCCGGGGGGACTGGCCGCAGTCCCGAGAAAGGACTGACAAGGGTTTAGGTGGAGATGGGCATCTCCATGCAGGGCGACCAGTGTCCCCTGAGGTGCCCGGCCACCACCAAGCTGCCGCACCCGCTCAGCCTCACTTTCCATGGCTCCGCCCTCCTGCACACGAGCGTACTCAGTGGCTTCAGTCGTGTCCGACTCTGTGTGACCCCATGGACTGTAGCCCACCAGGCTCCCCTGCCCAAGGGATTCTCCAGGCAAGAATGCTGGAGCGGGTTGCCATGCCCTCCTCCAGGGATCTTCCCGACCCAGGGATTGAGCCAGTGTCTCTTACGTCACCTGCATTGCCAGGCGGGTTCTTTACCACTAGCGCCACCTGGGAAGCCTTCACCCTCCTGCTTGGCATTGAATCCCTACAGCCACTGGCGAGGTCAGTACGGCTGGTCTCCGTGGTCTCGTTTAGAGACGAGGAACAGAGGCTCAGCCAGGGGAACCCGCGGGCCCAAGGGGCCACTGCCTGCAGGTGCCGAGGTGGAACCCACGGTCTGGGGGGCTCGGGTCCCCAAGCCCTCGGTCTCCATCGCCGGTCTAGCGGAGACAGCAAGTGTCCGGGAAGTCTCCTCTGCCCACCTCTGCTCCGGTCAGAGGTCAAATCCCCAGCCCCCAGCCCCTGACTCTCGCCACCACGCGCGAGACCCCACCCATCACGTTCCTACTTGACGACGGCCTGCAGATTCTTAGATTAAAACCAGGGAACTTTCCTGATGAGACTGCCAGGCCCAGCGGGGCACGGGAAACCCTGGGACCACTCAGACGGGGCAGAAGTCTTGGCGGGGACTTTCCAGTGTCCACAGAGGCAACAGCAGGCCCTGCCCCAGCTGGAACCAGGAGTGTGTCATGTCCAGAGGTGGGGGGCCCACCAGATGTGGGGGAAGCCTGAGACACAGGCCGCACAGTGTGGGCTGTGCGCCCCAAAGCCTCCAGTCCTGGGGTCCCGCCTCAGGCATCGCAGGCCCCTCCACTCCCTCCAAACATTTTCCTAAAATGGAATCTCACAGCAGAACGCTATATAGACCAAGTGCTGTCCCACGCTACCCGTCACCCATGCACCAGTTAGACACTGGGGCCAAGGGGGCCATTTCCAGCCCCTCGAAGCTGCGCTCTCCCGTCCGACAGCTGCCTCACCTCCTGTCAGCTGCCCCTTGCCCAGCTCCAGGGTGCAGACCAGCCCGGCAGGTCCCCAGCTCAGTGTCCACGGAGCCCCAAAGTCTGCTGGGGTCACCCGACCACTTGCATCGGCCATGGGGCTGGAGAGGAAATGAATATTTACTGAAGGGAGAGAACAGAGGGGCCTCAGTTCCCCCCAGATCAATTACGTATCTCCACAGCTCCACCTTCACGGTGGAGGCAAGAAGGGGAGGCAAACTTTAAAAGGGGAACCCACATTTTATGCGTTGTTTTAACAACACCTCGGAGCATCCCTGCTCACCTGTGAAATGGGAGGCAGAGGGAAAGGCGCTCAGCCCGGGCCTGAGCAGGACAAGGGCTGCGCCCTCGCCAGGGGCAGGAGGACCAAGGGCTCCCTTTCAGCCCCAAGATCCCTTCGTGGACTTACCCAGGAGCTCTGTCACCAACACGGCCAGGAACTGGATGAGTGGAGGCGAACATGGTCTCCGCTCCCCAGGAGAGAAACAGCGGTGCGGCCGCAGAGTTCCTTCCTGGTTGCCCGAATCTTTGAGCATCAGCAAGTCATCTCATAGGCTGCCGAGAAACTAGGAGACATGGGGCGATCCGCCTGTAGAAGGGAAGAGACAGAGGCACAGAAAGAACAGCCTTGGCTCAGAGCATCGTTCGAGGAAGAGGTCAACATCCTATCTGGTCCAACACGGAACAAGGGCCAGTGCAGTCGAGAGGAAGAGCTCCTGGGAAGGGAGGGAGGCGGGTGCAGAGACCGTCCCCCGGGCCGGTGCTGCATCCACTGGGGAGAGCCCTGATCCCACATCATGCTGCCAGCTGTAACTCCATCACTGGCCATTCCGTCTGACGTCTTCCAAAGCTGAAAGGTGGGGGGACGCCTGATCTAGGGGACCCCACAGCTTTTATCAGTAACCTCCTCGGTCAGGTAAAGAGGGTACAAGGTGAGCCTCCTAAGGATCGTGGAGTGGTAAGATCAGGCCTGGGAAAGACGGCGAACTGGCTAAGCCACCCCCCAGGGGGCCTGTCGGACTCCTGGCTCTTCCCTCTTCCCCTCCTGAGCTGTCTCTTATACACATCTAGATGTGTATAAGAGACAGGTTGTACAGTCTGGCTTGGGAGCCACTTCCTCACTCTGCACAGCCATGTCGGTGGGATCCCTGGGGCCATTTTCTTTTTTGCTGTTGTTTTACAAAGGTAAGTCCTTGCCCAGCTCAGCTCAATTCCAAGCTTCACCTGAGTCCCAGTGTGAGCCTGCCTATGAGTAACAAAACAGAGGTTTCATTCCCCACCCTGCCTCTCAAAAGAGCTTCCAATTCCTCTTTCCCAAAGAGTCATCACTCAGTACCGGTGGGGGATTGGGTCCAAGTCCCCAGCTTTTAGGGGACGGGCTGAAGTCACACAGTCCAACTCTGGGGCCTCTTCTCTCGCCATTACAACACATCTCCTCCGTCCCCTGTGGAAGGAAAGCCAAACTGGATGGCAACAGGACAGCGGACACAGTCGAGGCTTTTTTGGCGGGTTTTCTTTTTTTGGCTGCACTGTAAGGCACGGGGATCTCAAGTTCCCCAACCAGGGGTCCAACCCATGCTCTCTGCTGTGGAAGCATAGAGTCTTAACCAGTGGACTGCTAGGGAAGTCCCAGACACAGCTCTTTGACTTGACCTCTTGCATTTCAGAAACCCTGGCTGACGAGTGACCGGCCCTGGGACCAACCACCTGTCCGTTCTCCCACCCTCAGAAGCTTTCACCTGGCTTCCGGGACACTTCCGAGACCACGTGCAGCTCTGAGGGGTACTAGCCTAGGAGGTGAATAAATGCTCAAACGGGTGCAAAGCTTCAAAATGTTTATTTCACCAAAGACGAAAATTTCACATGTCAATGAAAAACAACGCGCCCCCGCAATTCCTGGTCTCTGGTCACTAGAGAGGAGAAGGACGAGGAAGAACATATAGCAAGGAGGTGTGAATGCTCAGAAAACCAAGCCAGATCCACTCCCACAAGCAGGTACGGCTGCTGGGGGATTGTAGGAGCGGAGGTGGAGGAGACAGCGGAACAGGAAAGGGAAAGGAGGGGCAAGATGGAGGAAAAGATGACACAGTTCCTTTAAACAGCAGAGCTTCCCAGGTGCAAAGCTGCAATGGGGGCTTCTTATTAACAACCAGCAAGGGCTGTGTGAGCAGGGAAACTTCTGGTGACACCATCAGAGCCAATGTCCCTGAACTGACAGTCGCGGGCGGACAGGACGCTGGGAAAGGGAAAGCCTGACTCCGAGGAGGGACGTAAGTGGGCCGCTAACAATGGGGACGGCCGCTGCTGGACCTGACTGACCTACCCCCTTCCTCCTCCTCGCCCAACGCACAGCAGACGCCACCTCCTGTGGCTGAGACTGACCCCTGCCTCGGTCCCTTTGTTGGTCTGGGACACGAGGTTGATGTCCAAACACACTTGCAAGCCCAGCTCATGGCTGAATGAGCCTTGATCATTAAGTGCCACAAGTTAACTCCAGTGAAGACCCAGTCTTCCTGGAAGGGATGTCACTTAGCACTCACTTGCACTTTGGTGCGAACATGTGAGCGGACTGTGGCGATGGGTGGGCGATCACGGGGGAGGAGCGCCACCCAGCCACCCACTGGCCATGCGCACACCCATCACCAACATGCACGCCGCCCCTCTGTGGAGCCAGGGCAACTGTCACACTTGGGGGAAACCTCGGTCACAGAGGACTCCCCTCCAGGACCCAAGTACCTTCTCCAGTGAAGTTCTGGCCACCCGGCAACCAAGCATGCCTGCATGCTAAGTCACTTCCGTCCTGTCTGACTCACTGCAACCCTATGGCCTGTAGCCCACCAGACTCCTCTGTCTGTGGGGTTCTCCAGGCAAGAATACTAGAGTGGGTTGCCATGCCTGACTCCACGGGATCTTCCCGACCCAGGGATTGAACCCGCCTCTCTTACGTCTTCTGCATTGGCAGGTGAGTTCTTTACCACTAGCGCCACCAGGGAAGCCCCCAGGCACACAAGACAGAGCACTAACCACTGATCACGCTTGGTGGGCACCCAGAACACATACCACCACCCCTCAGCGAAGGGCCACTTGTGGTCTGAGGAACATCACTATGGTCAGAAAGCCTCTTAGAGTCTGGGGCCCCGCCCCTGCCCTAGGACAGATAAGGATCTGCTTTCTAACAAGACCCCCAGGTCCATATAAAGTGGTTTAGAGGCCACAGGGTCCTATTCACGAGCAGAGCCCAGTCCCCCACCTGACTTGGAGCAAGTGTTGACTCTCCTGTGACAAGAAAATGCA
This sequence comes from Kobus ellipsiprymnus, assembly GCA_006410655.1. Classification (NCBI taxonomy): domain Eukaryota; kingdom Metazoa; phylum Chordata; class Mammalia; order Artiodactyla; family Bovidae; genus Kobus; species Kobus ellipsiprymnus. Next base: position 292,137 of record SJYR01002362.1, read on the forward strand.
GGCCTGGCCAGCGGACCTCAACAAAACTAAGCACACAGGAAAGAGCTGTCCTGCCTCCTCTTTCATTTACCTCCCCCACCGGCCCTCTAGGCCTCAGCTCTGATGTCCATGCCAGGCCTGTCCATCGGGCGGACAACACATATACTTCTCCATCTCTCAGGGCAGCCCACACTGACGATCTGACCGCCCAGTAACTTAGCTCAACGAGCCCTTGCTTCTGAAAGCATCTGCTTCTAAGTGGTGATCACAGTTTGAAAAGCTTTGTCCCCTCAAGAAGAATCTAAGGTACTGGAAAGCAGGTGAATGACTTGGGTTGGAGGAGGCAGGGAAGAAGCTGAAGCCTCCAGCCCCTCGCTCTGATGCAGAGATCAAATGCGGGCCCGGAGCTGAGTCACATCCCAGCTGTAAAGCTGAGCAGGGGTGCCACCCTAGCCCACCACCCTCTTCTCAATACCCAGAAGAGGACCCAAGGCCTGAACATGTTCAAAGGGCCCAAGAAACCTGCTCCTGACCTGATGGACAAGCAACCAGATGGGGCTCATGACTTGGGTTGGAGGAGGCAGGGAAGAAGCTGAAGCCTCCAGCCCCTCGCTCTGATGCAGAGATCAACATGCGGGCCCGGAGCTGAGTCACATCCCAGCTATAAAGTTGAGCAGGGGTGCCACCCTAGCCCACCACCCTCTTCTCAACACCCAGAGGAGGACCCAAGGCCTGAACATGTTCAAAGGGCCCAAGAAACCTGCTCCTGACCTGATGGACAAGCAACCAGATGGGGCTCAGGGGAGGACGGGTGTCAGGCCCCAGGGAACGCTGGTCACTGGCTGCCCCCTCCTCAGAGACAAGGCCTTACTCCTTCCTCAGGGGCCACACCAGCCTTCTCTCCCACTCGCCCAGGTCATTCAGCCCACACACAGATGATAAGCACCCACTCTGCGCTGGGCGCTCTCACTGGCCCAGGAAGCACAGTGGGCTGGAAAGCTACGGGCTTCAGACTTGAACGTGAACACCAGCTGCCGGACCCACCCACGACGCTGAACTGTGCAGGGTCTTCCCACGTGCAACGCCCACCTCCACTGGCCACTGTCAAGAGTGAGCCAAGCATCGCCCGCTGGGACACCTGCACACTAGCTGTCTTAACAGCCACGTTTACTGCATCTTCCTGGGCACCCCTGGGCGCTCAGACGGTAAAGAATCCGCCTGCAATGCAGGAGACCCAGGTTCGACCCCTGGGTGGGCAAGATCCCCTGGAGAAGGGCATGGCTGCCCACTCCAGTATTCCTGCCTGGAGAATTCCAATGGACAGAGGAGCCTGGCGGGCTACAGTTTCTGGGGTCACAAAGAGTCAGACACGACTCAGACTCACAGTCAGACACGACTGAACGACTAACGCTTTCACTTCCCTGGGCACCAGGCACTGCTCAAATACTGCTTACATGAATTTAGTGTAATTTCAGTTAATTTTCACACACACACACACACACACAAAAACCCACTTAAGAGGGAGAAAACTGAAGTCCAGAGGCATTAAGCGACTTCCCAAGGTCACGGAGCAAAGACGTTTCTGACTCACTCGGAGCTCAGGGCTTAGGCCACACTCCTGCGCGCTCAGCTGCACACTCGGTGACCAGCGTCACCGCCTGACCCGACCGCCTGAGGTCCCAGGGGTTCCTTTTGTTTCTGTTTCTCATTTTCCTTCACAATACATGGGGCAGCTTGGAGTGGGCTGAGGACAATTTCAAGTCAATAACTGGCAGAAAAACTGACCACAGGGAACACACTTGAGAATCCACGGCATTTCTGACCTGGTCGCACGTCAGCGGGCTCAGACCCGCTCCTGCACGCGACCCTCCTTGACACCACTACCTCCGGTTCTCTAAAGCTGGCGTACTTATCCCCAGGCTGAGCAAGGTATTTGCCACATGGGAGAAAACACCCTCCTTTAAAAAAAGACTTTAAAAAACCAAACTTTTGTGTTTTATAACTAATACGCCAGGTACATTAGCATAATCACACATGAACTTAACCTCTTACATGCCGACAGGGGTGTAAGAAATTCTCCTCTTATGATGGTGTGTAGACACAACAGTAGAGACCAAAGCTTAGTTACCTCCCTTGAGTCTGAATCCACATCCGCACAGCGTTGACAGATGAGCGTTGACAGCAAGCCAGGGGACTGCCTGGCCGCAGACCAATGGCTCTCCTGCTGTCTTGGAAACTTCACTCAAACACCGCACACTTCAGTGGACACTGGCCCGGATCTTACAGAAATCACTGATGCAAAAATGAAAACGCTTGATGTCTTCAGGACATTCCATCCAAATGCAGACGAATACACCTTCTTAAGCACACATGCAACATTCTCCAGGATAGACCACATCTTGGGTCACAAATCAAACCACAGTAAATTTAAGAAAATTGAAATTGTATCAAGCATCTTCTCTGACCACAATGCTATGAGACTAGATATCAATTACAAGAAAAAAAATGCAAAAACCACAAACACATGGAGATTAAACAACACATTTCTAAATAACCAACAGGTTACTGAAGAAATCAAAAGGGAAATCAAAAATTTTCTAGAAACAAATGACAATGAAAACACAACTCAAAACCTATGAAATGCAGCAAAAGCAGGTCTAAGAGGGAAGTTTACAGCCATACAGCCCTACCTCAGGAAACAAAGAAAACACCAAGCAGACAGCCTAACTTTACACCTAAAACAATGGGAAAAGAATAGCAACAACAACAACAAAAATGGTAGAAGGAAAGAAATAATGTTCAGAGCAGAAATAATTTAAAAAGAAATGAAAGAAACAATGATAAAGATTAATAAAACTAAAAGCTGGTTGAGGAGATAAACAAAATTGACAAACCTTTAGCCACACATCATGAAAAAAAAAAAGAATCAAATCAGCAAAATTAGAAATGATAAAGGAGAGGTTACAACAATGCAGAAATACAAAGGATTATAAGAGACTATTCAGTTCAGTCGCTCAATCATGTCCAACTCCTTGCAACCCCATGAACTGCAGCACGCCAGACCTCCCTGTCCATCACCAACTCCCAGAGTTCACTCAAACCCATGTCCATTGAGTCGGTGATGCCATCCAACCATCTCATCCTCTGTTGTCCCCCTCTCCTCCCTCCCTCAATCTTTCCCAGCATCAGGGTCTTTTCAAATGAGTCAGCTCTTCGCATCAGGTGGCCAAAGTATTGGAGTTTCAGCTTCAACATCAGTCCTTCCAATGAATACCCAGGACTGATTTCCTTCAGAATGGACTGGTTGGATCTCCTTGCAGTCCAAGGGACCTCAAGAGTCTTCTCCAACACCACAGTTCAAAAGCATCAATTCTTCCACACTCAGCTTTCTTCACCATCCAACTCTCACATCCATACATGACTACTGGAAAAACCATAGCCTTGACTAGACAGACCTTTGTTGACAAAATAATGTCTCTGCTTTTTTTTTTTTTTTTT
>SJYR01002362.1:304192-338871 GCA_006410655.1 Kobus ellipsiprymnus
TTCATTGGAAGGACTGATGCTGAAGCTAAAACTCCAATACTTTAGCCACCTGATGCAAAGAGCTGACTCATTTGAAAAGACCCTGATGCTGGGAAAGATTGAGGGAGGGAGGAGAGGGGGACAACAGAGGATGAGATGGTTGGATGGCATCACCGACTTGACGGACATGCATTTGGGTGAACTCTGGGAGTTGGTGATGGACAGGGAGGCCTGGTGTGCTGCAGTTCATGGGGTCACAAAGAGTCAGACACGACTGAGTGACTGAACTGAACTGAAATACCATTTAGAGAAGAGACATCCTGGACTTCAAAGGGGGAAAGTGGGAAGGATGAGTTTTTTCCATTCAAAGTAGGAGACAAAATTTCTTTTCAGGTGCCCTGAAGGCAGGTTCTCCCAAGATCAACAGTTCTCATCTCTGGGAACCGAGCCCCCATTTCAGCCTGCTTCACGGCATGGCTACAAGTCCACGGGGTCACATAGAGTCAGACACGACTGAGCAACTAACACTTTCCCTTTTTCACAGTTTCACGGGATGGGGATCACAATGATTTAGGGTATCAGCTCAAACCAAATGAAGTTGCCATTTTATTAGATTAAAAAATATCAAATACCATAAATTTCGTATGGATCAAGCTGATAGTTAATCTTGGGAAAAGATTCTATATAAAGATGTGACATTATCAATGCTCTCCTCGCTCAGCTGCTTCTTCCCAGTAACATCCTAGACCGAGGAGCCTGTTCACTTGCCTGCTGAAGTTCTAGGCTCTAACCTGTCAATCTTATAGTCTGGAGGCACCCATTTTTTCCTGATTTTCGGCAGATTGTCCTCCGCATCTCAGCAGTGGGTCACCAGGGGCTTCCTTAGAGACACAGCCAGCTGCAGCTGCCTCTCGAAAACCTGGGAGGAGACGGGGACAACGCCTGTGAGTTAGGGTCTCTCTGGTTACCCCCAGAGCAGCCAGTGCAGTGGGAAATCCCCACTGCATCCAATTCTTTGTTCTTAGACTTTATAATGCATGAAAACGAAAGTCCCTCAGTCGTGTCTGACTCTTTGCAATCCCATGGCCTATACAGTCCATGGAATTCTCCAGCCCAGAATACTGGAGTGGGTAGCCTTTCCCTTCTCCAGGGGATCTTTCCAGGCCAGGGATCGAACCCAGGTCTCCCGCATTGCAGGCAGAATAATAATAGCTAACACTGTGTGCTTCCTAGGTGGTGGTGATGGGGGCGGTGGTGCTTTAGTCCCCGAGTCATGTCCCACTCTTGTGACCCCATGGACTGTAGCCTGCCAGGCTCCTCTGTCCATGGGATTCTCCAGGCAAGAATACTGGAGTGGGGTGCCATTTCCTTCTTCAGGGGATCTTCCCAACCCAGGGATCAAACCCAGGTCTCCCACATTGCAGGTGGATGCTTTACCAGCTGAGCCACCAGGAACAGCTCTCCTAGGTGGTAGCAGTATTTAGATGTATTATAACTGTGGTGTTGGAGAATACTCTTGAGAGTCCCCTGGACTGCAAGGAGATCCAACCAGTCCATCCTAAAGGAGATCAGTCCTGGGTGTTCTTTGGAAGGACTGATGCTGAAGCTGAAACTCCAATACTTTGGCCACCTCATATGAAGAGTTGACTCATTGGAAAAGACTCTGATGCTGGGAGGGATTGGGGGCAGGAGGAGAAGGGGACGACAGAGGATGAGATGGCTGGATGGCATCACCGACTCAACAGACGTGAGTTTGAGTGAACTCTGGGAGTTGGTGATGGACAGGGAGGCCTGGAGTGCTGCGATTCATGGGGTTGCAAAGAGTTGGACATGACTGAGCGACTGAACTGACTGACTGATAACGTGCAGTGCTCACGAGCACCTTAGGAGCGTTCCTACTCTTAGCCCATCCTGCAAAGAAACCGAGGCTCCAAACGAGGTCATGTAACTTGCAGCTGGTGAGCTCCAGCACCACGATTTAAACCTGAACCCAGGCTGTGCTCACAGCAACCACTGGGCAATGAGCATCTGGGGCTCCAGGGGCAGGGCGGCGCTCACCACTACAAGCTGGGTGTCCTCCCCTTCGCTGCCCCCTCCTTGACCCCCACTCCCAAGAGGTAATCCATCACCTTGCCCACCTTTTCCTACACACAGCGCTGCCATACATACACACACCTGCACAATGCCTGCCTCCGGGAAGGTGCGCGAGTGTGTGGAAAGGATACTACATGTATTTCCACCAACTTGCTTTCCTAACCAAAATCAGATCTTCCTCTATGTGGATACCTACAGGTATATTACATTTTAAAAAGTCCTAGTTACTTTAAAAATTGTCAGTAGTGAGATATACAAGTTGCTAATAATTTTAATGAAAAAATAGGGCTAGAACTTATTCTTTCCTTTAACAAGATCAGTTTAGGGAAAAAAGGACAAAAATACTAGTTCATTTATAAACAAATTATGTCATCTTCAACTTAATGTTTCCATGAATTTTTTTCAATTGTGGAATATAATTCGTGTTTGAATTACTACATCAAATAAAAAGATGCTTTGGGTAATTTGAGTCAGGTGGTGTTCACCTGACAAGACATTCAGGTCCAACACTTACACTGCCTCTCCTGAGAACAGTGGCAATGAGCCGATACCAGTTCTGATGTAACTCATGCTGCATCTGTGCTTTCAACTAAGGGAAAGTGACGCTGGGAACCAAGAGCACAGACTGCTCGCCAAGTCTAGACAAGCTAGATTTGGTATCTAGAGCTGGTGGGAAACGACCCCCAGCACATCCACCCTCCCTGGGCCCCTCCAGAGGCAGGAGGTAGCAAGGGATTCTAATTCCCACATTTAATTTCTGCTTCTAAAAAATCTTTCCTTAAGTAATCAAACTAGTATAGCCTTGAGGTGGAATATTACATAGCTGTTAAAAAGCCTATTTTTCAAAGCATATTTAATGAAGCAGGAACACTTTCACAGTAGGAAAAAAGTTTGCGACTACTACTGTCTCATTTCAATTTTCCTACTTTTCTAAAAAGCATATAGAGACAGCCCACATGTTCCTGATTCTATGACAGGCGTTTGAAAGACATGCCTCCAACTGTCCCTCACAATTTTCCAACACACAGCAACATTAAAAATACGAATTTCAAAACAAATCTGAATTTCAAAACTGTTAAGAAGGAAAAATTGTTAGGGGACAGAAACTGTGGCTGGGCTGGAGACTTTGTCCTCCCCAGGAAGCCAGCTGAAAAATCCCAGGAGTAAATGAAGCCCACTGGGCAGGAAAGGTCTCATGATGGTCCCGGTCACCATCCTGATGGAACAGGAAATGATCTGTACACATCTGTGTACTTTTCAAATATTCTGCAACGGGCACACTAAGTTATAAAATATATTGTATATAAGTTATAAATAACTATATATATATATGTTATAAAATATAAACTGTATTTTATAAAAAAATATAAAATATATTGTTTAATTAATCAAACAAAATGTGCTGCTCCCCAAGAAAGAACGGAAGGTTTGCCACTGGGCTCGTTAGCTGCGAGGGCCACTCGGGCCTGTCCCCATCTTCTTACACCATGAAGCTGAGAGGTAAGAAACAGCGTGTGAAGCAGGCGACCAATGGCAACCAGCAGGTCTGGATGAGACAGATGACATCCTTAGAGATTCTAAAGTCGTTAGTCCCCAAGGCAGAGAAACCCTGATGCTACAACAAGGAAATGAGGGACTAACGCCGTAAGCAAGGCCCTCAAGGATGACGTCACCCTGTGCTGCACCGGAACGGGCGGGGAGCACTTCTGGGAGAAATCCGAGCCCGTCGCCCCGAACGCCACGGCTTCGGGGTGCCTGAAGGCCTGCAGATTTCTTTCCTGTCTCTCATCATAGCAGTGGGCAAAATGGGGGAGACAGCCAAAGGCCCCCCACACCAGGTCCTCTTTCAGCAGGTGCTCCCAGAGGCCGTCGGTCAGTGTGCGAGGATTGCAGATGTTGGAGACGCAGCCCTGAAACTCCTCCGGGAAGGAGCTGCTGTGGATCTTCCTGAACCAACAAAGGTCCCCTGGAAGGACCGCCTGGCACAGAGCGTGTCCAGGCGACCGTGGGAGCCGATGAAACCCTCCAGCCTGGGCTCCTGACGGCGCCCGGGCAGGCGGCTCTCTGTGGCTCCGCCACGTGGCCACACGCCCTCCCAGAATGCTCTTTCCTCCTTCACCCTTTAGTCTGCAGAAAACAAGAGACAGAAGGCTAATGTCCTTCTGTGTGGTGACAGCCTCCTGTGCACGCCGCCTGAGGAACACACGCCCTGGCAGCTGTTATGATGGCTTTGCATTCCCACCTTAGTGCACTCTGACGCCTGGTTTCCTCGTGATTCACAGAAAGCGAGCCAGCTTACAGCTAGGAACAGGGCTAGCGGCTTCAGGGAACAAACCTGTGAGCATGGTGCCACGTGCCAGCCCCGAGAGAGAGGCTGTGCCTGCACGCCCTTCCTGAAGAGTCCCTCTTGGAAAAAAGCTGCTCACCAGAACACAGGCAGGAGGAGAAAGCGGCGACAGAGGGTGAGATGGCTGGATGGCATCACGGACTCAGTGGACTTGAGTTGGAGCAGGCTCCAGGAGACAGTGAAGGTCAGGGAAGCCTGGCGGGCTGCAGTCCCTGGGGCCGCAGAGTCAGACACGACTTAGCGACTGAGCAACAAGAACACACGGTGTTGGGGAGGGGAGGGCGTTTCAGAGAAAAGCGGCACCCAGCGCCCCTAACGACACGTCTCCCGCACGTTCAAAACACACTGCCACGCGCCTGTAGCGGCGTGAAGCTGCGTTCACAAATTCTTCGACATCAGTCTCCACTGAAAGGTGCGCTTTGTGACCCCTTCCCTTGAACCTGGGCAAACTCGTATTGTCACTGACGGTAGAGGAGGGTCACTGCAGCTCCTGGGGCCAGGGCCGAAGCCTCTGCGTTGCCCCTGGTTCTCTCCACTTGATCCTCTGAGGGCGGCTGACCACCATGTAAGGTCCGAGTACGCAAGACCGCATGCTGGAGAGCGCGCACCACTGCCTAGCGTGTCCAGCGGTGACTGACCCTGCGGATAGCCAGTCTTCCCGGAAGCTGGATGCAGCTACACTTGATCCTCTGAGGGCGGCTGACCACCATGTAAGGTCCGAGTACGCAAGACCGCATGCTGGAGAGCGCGCACCACTGCCTAGCGTGTCCAGCGGTGACTGACCCTGCTGATAGCCAGTCTTCCCGGAAGCTGGATGCAGCTCAGGTCGTGAAGTCCTTATTGCAAAATTCAGACTAAAACCGAAGAAAGTAGGGAAAACCACTAGACCATGCGGGTATGACCTAAATCAAATCCCTTATGATTATACAGTGGAGGTGACAAATAGATTCAAGGGATTAGATCTGATATACAGAGTGTCTGAAGAACTAAGGATGGAAGTTCATGACACTGTACAGGAGGCAGTGATCCAGACCATCCCCAAGAAAAAGAAATGCAAAAAGCAAAACGGCTGTCTGAGGAGGCCTTACAAATAGATGAGAAAAGACGTGAAAGGCAAAGGAGAAAAGGAAAGATATACCCATCTGCATGCAGAGTTCCAAAGAATAGCAAGGAGAGGTAAGGAAGCCTTCCTCAGTGATCACTGCAAAGAAATAGAGGAAAACAATAGAATGGGAAAGACTAGAGATCTCTTCAAGAAAAGCAGAGATACCAAGGGAACATTTCATGCAAAGATGGGCACAATAAAGGACAGAAGTGGTGTGGACCTGACAGAAGCAGAAGCTATTAGGAAGAGGTGACAAGAATACACAGAAGAACTATACAAAAAAAGATCCTCATGACCCAGATAACCATGATGGTGTGATCACTTACCTAGAACCAGATATCTTGGAGTGTGAAGTCAAGTGGGTCTTAGGAGGCATTACTACGAACAAAGCTAGTGGAAGTGATGGAATTCCAGCTGAGCTATTTCAAATCCTAAAAGATGATGCTGTGAAAGTGCTGCACTCAATATGCCAGCAAATTTGGAAAACTCAGCAGTTTTCATTCCAATCCCAAAGAAAGGCAATGCCAAAGAATGTTCAAGCTACTGCACAACTGCACTCATCTCACATGCTAGCAAAGTAATGCTCAAAGTTCTCCAAGCCAGGCTTCAACAGTATGTGAACCGAGAACTTCCAGATGTTCAAGCTGGACTTACAAAAGGCAGAGGAACCAGAGATCAAATTGCCAACATTCGCTGGATCACAGAAAAAGCAAGAGAATTCCAGAAAAACATCTGCTTCACTGACTACGTTACGGCCTTTGACTGTTCGGATCACAACAAACTGTGTAAAATTCTGCAAGATATGGGAATACCAAACCACCTGACCTGCCTCTTGAGAAACCTGTATGCAGGTCAGGAAGCCACAGTTAGAACTGGACATGGAACAACAGACTGGTTCCAAATAGGAAAAGGAGTACGCTGAGGATGTGTATTGTCACCCTGCTTATTTAACTTCTATACAGAGTACATCATGAGAAACGCTGGGCTGGAAGAAGCACAAGCTGGATTCAAGATTGCCAGGAGAAGTATCAATAACCTCAGATATGCAGATGACACCACCCTTATGGCAGAAAGTGAAGAGAAACTAAAGAGCTTTTTGCTAAAGGTCAAAGAGGACAGTCAAAAGCTGGCTTAAAACTCAGCATTCAAAAAATGAAGATCATGGCATCCAGTCCCATCACTTCATGGCAAACAGATGAAAAAACAATGGAAATAGTGGCAGGTTTTATTTTCTTGGGCTCCAAATCACTGAAGATGTGACTGCAGTCACAGAATTAAAAGATGCTTGCTCCTTGGAAGAAAAACCATGACAAACCTAGACTGTGTATTAAAAAGCAGAGACATTACTTTGCTGACAAAGTTCCATCTAGTGAAAGCTATGGTTTTTCCAGTAGTCGTGTATGGATGTGAGAGCTGGAACATAAAGAAGGCTGAGCAGCACAGAATTGATGCTTTTGAACTGTGATGCTGGAGAAGACTTTTGAGAGTCCCTTGGACTGCAAGGAGATCCAACCAGTCAATGCTAAAGGAAATCAGTCCTGAATATTCATTAGAAGGACCGATGCTAAAGCTGAAACTCCAATAGTTTTGGCCACCTGATGCCAAGAGCTGACTCAGTGGAAAAGATCCTGATGCTGGGAAAGACTGAAGGCAGGAGGAGAAGGGGATGACAGAGGACGAGATGGCTGGGTGGCATATTGAGTCTGAGCAACCTCTGCAAGACGCTGAAGGACGGGGAAGCCTGGCGTGCTGCAGTCCACGGGGTCGCAAAGAGCTGGACACACCTGAGTGACTGAACAACAGCAAGCCTTACCAGACTTTCAGACTGAGGCCCACCAGTAACTGAATGGAACTAGAGAGCCCCCTCCCTCCACCAAGCAAGACCTGCTCAGTCTAGACCGATCGGACTTCTGACTCATAGAATTGAGAGCAAAAGAAATTTTATGTTATATCACTAGGCAGCAACAATAACTGAACAACTAAACATTGCATTTAATCAGTTTAGCCTGCTAGATCCTAAGTCCACAAAGTCAAGAACTTCTCTTCACTGATGTCTCTTAAACACCTAGAACAGTGTCTGGGAAGATAGTAAGTGCCGTGAATACTGTATTTTAATTTCTGCATGCGTTTCCAGTCGTGTCAGACTCTTTGCAACCCTTGGGACTGCAGCCCACCAGGCTGCTCTATCCATGGGATTCTCCAGCAGGAATATGGAGTGGGTTGCCATGCCCTTCTCCGGAGGATCTTCCGGATCCAGGGGTCAAGCCCGCCCCTCGCCCTTCTCCTGCACTGGCAGGCGATTCTCACCACTAACGCCCCTGGGGATTTGAGTTAACTTGTAGAATAAATAGTGCGATGACTCCTGAACGGAGCTTCATATCAGAACCACTGGGGGCCTTTTCATGACCCTCCCCGCCCTGAGACACTGTGATGAAGAAGGTCCAGGGAAGGGCCAAGGAATCTGTACTTAAACCTCCATGTAATTGTGATACAGACCAGGTTTGAGAAATACACGCAACCCAGATTTCACCTCATGCGAAAAGAACTCCACTAAAGTGCCACAGGCTCTCTTCCGTAATGAAGCCACCTGTATCTGCGGCACCAGATGACGTGACCAAGAGGACTTAAGGGAGTTCTTTTAGTATGGTCATAAGCAAAGACAATCTGTATAAGAATGCACTATGAAAGAGCATTAGGGATCAATTGACTACCTCTTAAGAGGAACAAAAGGTTTATATCTATGGAGTGAAGTTGCTCAGTCGTGTCCGACTCTTTGCGACCCCATGGACTGTAGCCTTCCAGGCTCCTCTGTCCACGGGATTTTCCAGGCAATATACTGGAGTGGATTGCCACTTCCTTCTCCAGGGGATCTTCCCAACCCAGGGATTGAACCCAGGTCTCTCGCACTGCAGACAGACGCTTTACCGTCTGAGCCACCAGGGTCTACTCTAATTTTCCATGCCTTTATCTACAAGTCTAAAAGGAAACAAATTGGTAACATATATTTTAATGAATTATAAGTTGCTCATCTGACACTTCTCTGCTTTAGATTTCTTCCTGTTACTCCNTCTCTCGCACTGCAGAAAGACGCTTTACCGTCTGAGCCACCAGGGTCTACTCTAATTTTCCATGCCTTTATCTACAAGTCTAAAAGGAAACAAATTGGTAACATATATTTTAATGAATTATAAGTTGCTCATCTGACACTTCTCTGCTTTAGATTTCTTCCTGTTACTCCTTTCCTGAATAATAAACACCCAGGCAAGATAAGGTGCAAGGTAACTGAAACTACAGCCCATCTAAATTTTATTCTGAACTCCTGAAGCTGGGTGATGGGAAGGAACTAGGAGATTCGTTATACTTCCCTGTTTATTTTAAATATGTTTAAAATTTTTTAAAAAAGTTAATTTCTAAGGGAGAACAAATGTTCAAAAACTAGCTTGCTTATAATAGAAAATTCCAACAATGCAGACAGGAAGAAACTGCAACCCTGCCTGAGCCTGACGAGTTTTTCCCCTGATGAATTTTTCAGTGAGACATGCTAAAGTCATTTTTTTTCCTTTGGTATATGTGCACCTGCAAGTTAAAATGTCTCTCAAACTAACACAATAGTATAATTCAACTACACTTCAGAAAACAAAATGTCTCTCACCCACACGAACAAACAACATCTTTGCAATCTAGCTCTTTAGAATATATTTCGCCAGCAGAAGTTAATCTGGAAAATTACCCACAAAATGCTCAAATGGAAGGTAAGGTTTTCTCCTCAAAATGATGCCTCCTTTTCTGAGGGATCATTTTCTATTCAAGTCCTTACAAAGTCTCTTATATTACAAGACGTATTCTTTTATTTTGAAGAAAAATGACCCCCAACAAATCCCAACCAAGCTAATTTAAGACACTTAAAGAGACTCCCTGAACTTTTTTTTTTTAATTTTTGTAATTGGAGGATAACGGCTTTGCAACACTGTGTTGATTTCTGCCACATGACAACATGACTCAGCCACAGGTATCTGTAGGTCCCCCCGTCCTGACCCTCCCTCCCACCTCCCATCCAGTCCCTCCCCTCTTAGGCAGTCACAGAGCATCTGATCTGAGCTCCCCGCATCCCACAGCACATTCGCTCTGGCTATCTGTTACATCTGGAAATGCGTATGTTTCCACGCTACTCTCTGCGTTCACCCCAGCCTCTCCTTCCCAGGGTGTGTCCACAAGTCTGCTCTCTCTGTCTGCATCTCCACTGCTGCCCTACAAATAGGTTATGCAGTACCATCATTCTAGATTCCATATATATATATGTTAATACGTGGTATTTGTTTTTCTCCCTCGGACTTACTTCATTCACTCTGTAGGACAGGCTCTAAACTCATCCACCTGATTAAACATACGGGACCCTTTACAAATTTACTTGTCATCCTTGCGTAGGGGCCACGCTAATCTTCTGTTTCGTTCCAGTCTTAGTATGTGTGCTCCTGGAGTGAGCAATAAATTCATTTTTTTAAAAGAAAGGGAGAACGGAAGCAAAGAAAGGTAACAGATTTAATAATTATTTCCAGTATGACCTTAGAGTTCTGTGTTGGACAGTATTTTTAATAAAGCTTTTAAAGATCATTTCTATATTTGTTTTGAAAGGTAACTGTTTGGAAAGCAATATGGTAAGTGGTTTTGCATAAAACCACACAGAAAAAATACTTAAGAAACATATAAAGTGGTATCCAGGTGGAGGAATAGGGCAACACAGGGCCAGGTTAGAAAACTACTTTTCACTAAACACATTTCTTATTTTTAAATGATGGAAATATATTTCTTAAAAAGGTAACCGAAAAAATAATTAGACATGTTACACTGTGGGACTCTGAAAAAACGCAAAGCGAACAGCTACTTGCATCGTGGGTAAGATTTCCAGTGACAGAATAATACAGATTCAAAAAGTGCAACGTCGCATGCATAAGATCCCAGATGCAGGAAATTCTACAAGTCAAATAACACCTTTCTCTCTCTCTCTCTCTCTCTCTCGTTTTTACAACAAATAAATTATAACACAGTGCGGGAGAGGGGAGGAGGAATCTACAGAGACTAAGAGACTCAAGGCATTTAGAAACTGCCACACACGAGTCCTGCGTCTTATTTCAGAGAAAGGGAAACACTCATGAAGTGGGGAATGTCCTCACTGACTGGACAGTTGGTGCTATTGAGGATCGGGGGAGACAGAACGGGGGAAAGATCAGAATTGCAGTAATGCTTTTCTTTTCCTAAAGATCCTGTCTATTAATTTTACAGATACACACTAAAATATTTATGGGTGAAATGGTAATGGTAGGTGGGATTTGCTTCTAAATTATTTGTAGAGAGAAAGCGGATAGAGAGACCAAGCAAGACAAAACTGGCAGTGAGGGAGTGCTTCCTGGAGGTGACTGATGGGTGTGCGTGATTTTCACAACAGTTTCACATATTCCATGATAAAAAGCTGAAATAAAAACAGCTAAAATTCCAACTCAGATGGGAGGGCAGAGATGACCTCTGGCTGCTTCACACACCTCTCTATCATCCAAGGGTACCTGTTAAAAACACCAGTTCCCCAGCCTATCTCAGACCTCTTGAGTCAGATCTTTCCTTCTCATCAGCGACGTTCAGGAAATCACCTTGCATGACTCAAAAAGGTACTCCAGTGACAACAAAGACTATGTCAGAGAAGCATGTGAAAAGATTTAATAAAATTATTTAATGCAATGTGGCGGGGGCGGGGGGGAAGCAACTACAAAACAGGCACATGTACCTAGAAAATACATACGATAAACACACTTATGATGATGTCATCTAAGACCTTGAGGGGCTTTATAGAGTCAATTTGGGCCAAAAAGAAAAAGGTTTTGGGTTTCCTTTCTCGGAAAACCAGAAATGACCTGGAGTCAAGACTGCCTAAGGTTCAGCCCATATGGGAACATTTCAAGCTACACTTATGGAGAGTCTACTACAAATGAGGCACTGAGCCAAGTATTTTTGGGTATTAATTCAGGGTTCAGCAAACTGGCTCATAAGCCAAACCTAACGCGCTGCCTGGTGGTGTTAATAAAGTTTCACTGGAACTTATCAGGTCCATTCACTTAAATATTGTCTATAGCTGTTCTCATGCTATTACAGCAGAATTGAACAGTTGGAACAGAGGCCTTAAAAGCTCCAAAAGCCTAAACTATTTACTATCTGGCTCTTTACAGACAGAGTTGGCTGGCCTGTATTCAGTCTGTGATAACTTTTAAAGATCCCTTCATGGATCACAGCCTTGTCATGGCAAAGGGGCTTGTGTAACTCAATGAATCTATGAGCCAAGCAGTGTGGGGCCACCCAACACGGACGGGTCACAGTGAGGAGCTCAGACAAAACATGGTCCACTGGAGGAGGGAATGGCAGCCCACTCCAGTATTCTTGCCACGAGAACTCCATGAACAGTATGAAGACGCAAAAAGATATGACACGGGAAGATGAGCCCCCCAGGTGGGAAAGTGTCCAATATGCTGCTGGGGAAGACCAGGGGGGCAAATATGAACAGCTCCAGAAAGAATGAAGTGGCTGGGCCAAAGCAGAAATGACGCTCAGTTGTGAGAGTGTCTGGTAGTGAAAGTAAAGTCTGATTCTGTAAGGAATAATATTGCACAGGAATCCGCAATGTTAGGTCCATGAATCAAGGTAAATTGGATGCGGCCAAGTAGGAGACGGCAAGAGTGAATCACAAGCTGGAATCAAGATTGCCAGAAGAAATATCAACAACCTCAGATATGCAGATGATACCACCCTAATGGCAGAAAGTAAAGAGGATCTAAATAGCTTCTTGATGAGGGTGAAAGAGGAGAGTGAAACAGCTGGCTTAAAACTCACCATGAATCAAGGTAAATTGGATGCGGCCAAGTAGGAGACGGCAAGAGTGAATCACAAGCTGGAATCAAGATTGCCAGAAGAAATATCAACAACCTCAGATATGCAGATGATACCACCCTAATGGCAGAAAGTAAAGAGGATCTAAATAGCTTCTTGATGAGGGTGAAAGAGGAGAGTGAAACAGCTGGCTTAAAACTCAACATTCAAAAAAACAGAGACCACGGCATCCGGTCCCATCACTTCATGCAAATAGACAGAGAAAATGTAGAAGCAGTGACAGATTTTATTTTCTTGGGCTCCAAAATCACTGCAGAAGGTGACTGCAGCCATGAAATCAAAAAACAGCTGCTTCAGTGTGTATACCCGTGGCGGATTCATGTTGATGTATGGCAAAACCAATACAATATCATAAAGCAATTAACCTCCAATTAAAATAAATAAATTTACACTAAAAAAAACAAACAAACAGTTGCTTCTTGGAAGGAAAGCTATGACAAACCTGGACAGCGTACTAAAATGCAGACATCACTTTGCCAAAAAAGGTCCGTACAGTCAAAGCAATGGTTTTTCCAGTAGTCATGTACAGATGTGAGAGTTGAACCATAAAGAAGGCTGAGTGCCAAAGAATTGATGCTTTCGAACTGCAGTGCTGGAGAAGACTCTTGAGAGTCCCTTGGACTGCAAGGAGATCAACCCAGTCAATCTTCAAAGAAATCAAAGGACCCCCCTGGATGGCCCTTAGGTAGATCCTGGTAGAGCCTTGGTCTAGAAGTCTATCGCTCTGCCTTTTCTGGACTTTCTATGGTTCCTCAGCTGTTCTGGTTCCTGAAAATTCATTGGAAGGACTGATGCGGAAGCTCCAATACTTTGGCCACCTGATGGGAAGAGCCAACTCATTGGAAAACACCCTGATGCTGGAAAAGACTGAAGGCAAAAGGAGAAGGGGACGACAGAGGATGAGATAGGGCATCACGCATATGAGTTTGAGCAAACTCCAGGAGATAGCGAAGGGCAGGGAGGCCTGGCGCGCTGCAGTCCAAGGGGTTGCAAAGAGTTGGACACGGCTTAGCGACTGGACAGCTACAACAGCTGTTAAAGAACCATGTTAGAAGAGAACCATCAGTTTGCTTCCTGGAGCCCTGATGAAGTCAAGGACTGTGTTGAGTGAGTATAACACTTAGGATCAAACTAAAAAGAACAAATCCATTGAGCAAAACTCAAAACCTCATGCCTGGCATGGCTGGGACTCACCTTCTGGCTGTAGAGGTTTGAGTCGGAGTCGTCGCAGACCTCCAGGGTGGAAAGCATTGGCCGATGACCACCCCTCAGTCACCCAGGGCTGCTCTCTGGGTCCCCCGAGGCTCTGTCAGAGCTGAGCTGTCACAGAAGCTGCTCGTCTCCAGCCCAGCCTCCTCCTCCTCCGCTCTGACGTCTGGGGCGGACATCTCCTCTTTTTGAGGCGCAGAGTCGGTGACACCCACGGCAGCCCCCTCTCCAGGGCTGTGGCACTCCCCGGGGTTGGGTTTCGCTGTCGAGGCCGCCTCTCCTTTCCTTCTGGGCACTGACTCTCTCAGGACCCCCTGGATGGCCCCTTACGTAGATCCTGGTAGAGCCTTGGTCTAGAAGTCTATCCCTCCGCCTTTTCTGGACTTTCTCTGGTTCCTCAGCTGTTCCGTTTGGACCCTCCGCTCCAGCTGCAAGATCGGAATCCACGGAGTTCCAAGGACTGTCTTTAGGATCAATCTGGAAGTAAGATGAGAGATTAGGAAAGGTGATTCCATCTACGAAGCACGTGGCAAATGAGACGTCAGGGGAGAATCACACCTGCCCTCAGCACTGTGAGCCACGGGGGACAATTTCAGTGGCTGCCCGCTTGGCCCCACCCAGCCATTCTCTACAGGCGCCACAAGGAGCTCTACCATCTGGCAACGTCACGCCTCTAAAAACCCTTCAACGCCTCTGCTCTGCCTGCAGTAGAGATCCCAGACTCCTGAGTGGGTCCCCCGAAGCCCTCCTCCCAGGCCGGTCCCCAGCCTTCCATCCAGCATCATCGCCTACCTTTTCCCACCCACTCGGGTGTCCTGGAAATGAGGAAAACACTGGAGAAGGAGAAAAGGAGGGCCCCAGGAACAAGACGTGCCCCACGCAGCAGAGACCAGCATCTCCTGACCCTTTCTGGACACACATGGCTCCTGCTGCCTGAAATGCCCTTTCCTCCTCACTGTCCATGAGCAGAACTCAAACGACACCTCTTCTCTGAGGACTTCCCCGATGGCTCAGCCCTCACTTCTCAGCCTCCTCGTGACTTCAGATATCGCTGATGTAACACACCACACACTGCCCTGTAGCGAACCAGGTTACTCTCTGCTCCTCCAGCCCCAGCACAGCCTTGCACCCAAGCCCCGGACATCCACGGAGAGGAGACGCAGGAGACAGGACCACTCAGGAAAGTTCATCACTCTGGAGCCAAGAGGCACTGTGCTTTCTCGTGTCTGGGCTGTGTGACCCTGTGGAGGGTTCCTCAAGAGAAAGGATCCTGTCTTCTTCACGCCCCCAGCCTCCTAGACCGCACCCAGGTCTAACGCTGGGTCAGGAGGACAGTGCTCACAGAGGGCAGCAGCAGAGAGAACGCTGCTTCGAAGTCAGACTGATCGGGGATTACACGACCGCTGTGCCCTGTGGAGGCTGTGTGACCTTTCTGAGTCTCACGTTCCCAGGGCCTGCCCAGAGCAGGTGCTCAAACACGTGTTCACTGATAGCTAAGCATTTGCTAAGATGTAAAGACAGCACTGCCATCAACTGTACTTCAATTTAAAACAACAATGCTTAAAATCTCAAGGGTGTAGCTAACCCTGGTTTTCTTCTGAAAAACGAATACAACGAATTTTAAAAAGATAACCCTGCCCACTTCAGAAGACTGAGAATTAAGTGACCATCAAGAGGTCAAATACTGAGACTCATCCGACAAGCTTTAGCACATCATAAAGGCTCGAATTTTCCCTTCCACTCTTCCTTCCCTAAACGGACTCAGAAATTTGCATATGTCAAACTAAAGTCTGAACATAAAGTGTGTGAAGCTGCTCATAACAGACACATTCAACCTTCTCTATAAAGTAAAATGGGAGCGTCAGTGACCATTAGAATCTAAGGAATCTCACAAACAACGAGATGCTGGCCAATAGGAATCTCTAGTGATTTCAAACTCCCCCCGTATAGGTATGGTTTGAATGTGTTCCCCAGAAGGCTCACATGTTGAACTCTGACCCCAAGGTGATGGAACACCACGTGTCCCGTGGGAAGTGACTGGGTCATGAAAGGGGACCCCTTAGTGACGGGCTCAGTGCCCTAGTGAAGGGGCCCCAGGACAACTTCCTTGCCCCCTCCTCCACCACATGAGGCCTCAAAGGGAAGTCTGGGACCCTGAAGAGGGTCCTCGCCTGTCCAAGCTGACACCCTGATCTCAGACTTCCAGCCTCTAGAATTGGGAGAAAGTTCTGTGGTTTATAAGCTACTCAGTCCATGGCATTTTGTTAGAGGAGCCGGAATGAACTAAGACAAATGTCCTTCCCTGGGAACAGTCCATGATCAGGCACAGACGTCCGTACTGTGGGGGACGCACAAAGCTAAGTGTGTACCCCTCCGAGTTCACACAGCAAATGCACCGTGGGCCTAAAGGAGAGAAAAGTGTCTCTGATTGGACTCGGGCTGCCCAGGTGGCACCAGAGGTAAAGAATCTGCTTGCCAAAGCAGGAGCCGCAGGCTCGATCCCTGGGTCCAGGTCTCCTGGAGGAGGAAATGGCAAGCTGCTCCAGTATTCTCGCCTGAAAAATCCCACGGACAGAGGAGCCTGGCAGGCTACAGTCCACAGGGTTGCAGAGTCAGACATGACTGGGTGTGCACGTGTGTGCACACACAGGTGGCTCAGCTAGATCTATTCCTAAAACTCCACACCCACTAACTCACCCTCACATCCACACATGCATTCACGCACAGCATACAAGCAGATCATGTGCCGAGTCGGAACTGCTCACATTTTAGAGCGATGGTCTTCAAGGGGGAAAGTATTCACAAACCAGTGCTCAACTCTTCAGTTCCCGCCCCAGGACAACCCAAGCCCCAGACCAGATGCACCAGAAAACCTATGCAAGATCCCTCCACACATGAAGATCTTGTTATTGAAGTTAAATCAACTGATCTTCTTACCCAGTACCCAAAACCAATGAAACTGAATCGAAGATCAGTGACAAGATCACGTTCCCCACATATCTACTTCACTTACATGTCAGTCCTATTCAGCACTCTTAAGTCAAAGACAAACCTTATCAACTTATCATCACATTTGTTTTAAAGTCAGCATGGGGAGTTCCCTGGGAGCCCAGTGGTTAGGGCTTGCTCTTTCCTTGCCAAAGCCCCAGGCTCAGCCCCTGGTTGGGGAGCTAAGATCCTGCAAGACGTGTGTCACACCCAGCAAAATAAATGCCAATGTGCCCTTTTAAGGGTTCCGTGAGCCCCACTCTGAGAAGGCACGGAACACTTCGCCTAAGGTATACAACCCGCCAGCGAAGATAAAGCGTGAAATACCCGCAGCTGAAGAGTGAGGCTGTAAGACCACCGAGCAAAGGCTTAAGGACAAACTGCTTCAGGCTAATTATTCCTATTTTATGATTACCTAATCGAGGGGCAGCCCATCTCACCCAAATAAGACTCCACTTCCCCTCCTCCACACACAGGCCTCCTCCTCCCCTGAAGGCCCAGACCTCCAAAACCTAGAGACCAAATCCCACACCACTTGAAGCACTGGGCGCCACAACCTAGGCCTTCCATAACTATTTGTCCAAAACCGGACTAAACACGTGGATGACGCTCACACAGTAACTGGCAACATAAGCTAGGGCTCTTCTCCTCCCTGGAACCAGCACAGAGCAGACTGACTGCCAGACTCAACCTTTCCAAACTCAAGACCAACTTTCACACACACACACACACACACACACCCTCAACAGAAAACACTTGCGGGCTGAAAAAAATGAAAGTAATCCTCTTTTTTAGCTTCAGGTAAAATGACTCGATGAAATGCGCCTCCTCCGTGAAGCACCCTCCGTCCGCTCCCCGGTGTCATGAAGCCCTCCTGTGTGTTCCCACTGGGGAATGAAATGGGAACCTCCAAAGCAAACCCTGCCCCACCAAGCAAAACCCCAACGTGATAGAAACCGTAACCTTGGGGAAAAGCCACACCAGGAACCAAATTCCTATCTTGGTTCTGGGCTTCAAAGTCCAAGACACAATTCCTTAATCTATATACAANTTCACGTAAAATGACTCGATGAAATGCGCCTCCTCCGTGAAGCACCCTCCGTCCGCTCCCCAGTGTCATGAAGCCCTCCTGTGTGTTCCCACTGGGGAACGAAATGGGAACCTCCAAAGCAAACCCTGGCCCACCAAGCAAAACCCCAACGTGATAGAAACCGTAACCTTGGGGAAAAGCCACACCAGGAACCAAATTCCTATCTTGGTTCTGGGCTTCAAAGTCCAAGACACAATTCCTTAATCTATATACAAAATGGATACAGCTGGGTATCTGGGGCACNTTGGCCACCTGATGGGAAGAGCCAACTCATTGGAAAACACCCTGATGCTGGAAAAGACTGAAGGCAAAAGGAGAAGGGGACGACAGAGGATGAGATAGGGCATCACGCATATGAGTTTGAGCAAACTCCAGGAGATAGCGAAGGGCAGGGAGGCCTGGCGCGCTGCAGTCCAAGGGGTTGCAAAGAGTTGGACACGGCTTAGCGACTGGACAGCTACAACAGCTGTTAAAGAACCATGTTAGAAGAGAACCATCAGTTTGCTTCCTGGAGCCCTGATGAAGTCAAGGACTGTGTTGAGTGAGTATAACACTTAGGATCAAACTAAAAAGAACAAATCCATTGAGCAAAACTCAAAACCTCATGCCTGGCATGGCTGGGACTCACCTTCTGGCTGTAGAGGTTTGAGTCGGAGTCGTCGCAGACCTCCAGGGTGGAAAGCATTGGCCGATGACCACCCCTCAGTCACCCAGGGCTGCTCTCTGGGTCCCCCGAGGCTCTGTCAGAGCTGAGCTGTCACAGAAGCTGCTCGTCTCCAGCCCAGCCTCCTCCTCCTCCGCTCTGACGTCTGGGGCGGACATCTCCTCTTTTTGAGGCGCAGAGTCGGTGACACCCACGGCAGCCCCCTCTCCAGGGCTGTGGCACTCCCCGGGGTTGGGTTTCGCTGTCGAGGCCGCCTCTCCTTTCCTTCTGGGCACTGACTCTCTCAGGACCCCCTGGATGGCCCCTTACGTAGATCCTGGTAGAGCCTTGGTCTAGAAGTCTATCCCTCCGCCTTTTCTGGACTTTCTCTGGTTCCTCAGCTGTTCCGTTTGGACCCTCCGCTCCAGCTGCAAGATCGGAATCCACGGAGTTCCAAGGACTGTCTTTAGGATCAATCTGGAAGTAAGATGAGAGATTAGGAAAGGTGATTCCATCTACGAAGCACGTGGCAAATGAGACGTCAGGGGAGAATCACACCTGCCCTCAGCACTGTGAGCCACGGGGGACAATTTCAGTGGCTGCCCGCTTGGCCCCACCCAGCCATTCTCTACAGGCGCCACAAGGAGCTCTACCATCTGGCAACGTCACGCCTCTAAAAACCCTTCAACGCCTCTGCTCTGCCTGCAGTAGAGATCCCAGACTCCTGAGTGGGTCCCCCGAAGCCCTCCTCCCAGGCCGGTCCCCAGCCTTCCATCCAGCATCATCGCCTACATTTTCCCACCCACTCGGGTGTCCTGGAAATGAGGAAAACACTGGAGAAGGAGAAAAGGAGGGCCCCAGGAACAAGACGTGCCCCACGCAGCAGAGACCAGCATCTCCTGACCCTTTCTGGACACACATGGCTCCTGCTGCCTGAAATGCCCTTTCCTCCTCACTGTCCATGAGCAGAACTCAAACGACACCTCTTCTCTGAGGACTTCCCCGATGGCTCAGCCCTCACTTCTCAGCCTCCTCGTGACTTCAGATATCGCTGATGTAACACACCACACACTGCCCTGTAGCGAACCAGGTTACTCTCTGCTCCTCCAGCCCCAGCACAGCCTTGCACCCAAGCCCCGGACATCCACGGAGAGGAGACGCAGGAGACAGGACCACTCAGGAAAGTTCATCACTCTGGAGCCAAGAGGCACTGTGCTTTCTCGTGTCTGGGCTGTGTGACCCTGTGGAGGGTTCCTCAAGAGAAAGGATCCTGTCTTCTTCACGCCCCCAGCCTCCTAGACCGCACCCAGGTCTAACGCTGGGTCAGGAGGACAGTGCTCACAGAGGGCAGCAGCAGAGAGAACGCTGCTTCGAAGTCAGACTGATCGGGGATTACACGACCGCTGTGCCCTGTGGAGGCTGTGTGACCTTTCTGAGTCTCACGTTCCCAGGGCCTGCCCAGAGCAGGTGCTCAAACACGTGTTCACTGATAGCTAAGCATTTGCTAAGATGTAAAGACAGCACTGCCATCAACTGTACTTCAATTTAAAACAACAATGCTTAAAATCTCAAGGGTGTAGCTAACCCTGGTTTTCTTCTGAAAAACGAATACAACGAATTTTAAAAAGATAACCCTGCCCACTTCAGAAGACTGAGAATTAAGTGACCATCAAGAGGTCAAATACTGAGACTCATCCGACAAGCTTTAGCACATCATAAAGGCTCGAATTTTCCCTTCCACTCTTCCTTCCCTAAACGGACTCAGAAATTTGCATATGTCAAACTAAAGTCTGAACATAAAGTGTGTGAAGCTGCTCATAACAGACACATTCAACCTTCTCTATAAAGTAAAATGGGAGCGTCAGTGACCATTAGAATCTAAGGAATCTCACAAACAACGAGATGCTGGCCAATAGGAATCTCTAGTGATTTCAAACTCCCCCCGTATAGGTATGGTTTGAATGTGTTCCCCAGAAGGCTCACATGTTGAACTCTGACCCCAAGGTGATGGAACACCACGTGTCCCGTGGGAAGTGACTGGGTCATGAAAGGGGAGCCCTTAGTGACGGGCTCAGTGCCCTAGCGAAGGGGCCCCAGGACGACTTCCTTGCCCCCTCCCCCACCACATGAGGCCTCAAAGGGAAGTCTGGGACCCTGAAGAGGGTCCTCGCCTGTCCAAGCTGACACCCTGATCTCAGACTTCCAGCCTCTAGAATTGGGAGAAAGTTCTGTGGTTTATAAGCTACTCAGTCCATGGCATTTTGTTAGAGGAGCCGGAATGAACTAAGACAAATGTCCTTCCCTGGGAACAGTCCATGATCAGGCACAGACGTCCGTACTGTGGGGGACGCACAAAGCTAAGTGTGTACCCCTCCGAGTTCACACAGCAAATGCACCGTGGGCCTAAAGGAGAGAAAAGTGTCTCTGATTGGACTCGGGCTGCCCAGGTGGCACCAGAGGTAAAGAATCTGCTTGCCAAAGCAGGAGCCGCAGGCTCGATCCCTGGGCCCAGGTCTCCTGGAGGAGGAAATGGCAAGCTGCTCCAGTATTCTCGCCTGAAAAATCCCACGGACAGAGGAGCCTGGCAGGCTACAGTCCACAGGGTTGCAGAGTCAGACATGACTGGGTGTGCACGTGTGTGCACACACAGGTGGCTCAGCTAGATCTATTCCTAAAACTCCACACCCACTAACTCACCCTCACATCCACACATGCATTCACGCACAGCATACAAGCAGATCATGTGCCGAGTCGGAACTGCTCACATTTTAGAGCGATGGTCTTCAAGGGGGAAAGTATTCACAAACCAGTGCTCAACTCTTCAGTTCCCGCCCCAGGACAACCCAAGCCCCAGACCAGATGCACCAGAAAACCTATGCAAGATCCCTCCACACATGAAGATCTTGTTATTGAAGTTAAATCAACTGATCTTCTTACCCAGTACCCAAAACCAATGAAACTGAATCGAAGATCAGTGACAAGATCACGTTCCCCACATATCTACTTCACTTACATGTCAGTCCTATTCAGCACTCTTAAGTCAAAGACAAACCTTATCAACTTATCATCACATTTGTTTTAAAGTCAGCATGGGGAGTTCCCTGGGAGCCCAGTGGTTAGGGCTTGCTCTTTCCTTGCCAAAGCCCCAGGCTCAGCCCCTGGTTGGGGAGCTAAGATCCTGCAAGACGTGTGTCACACCCAGCAAAATAAATGCCAATGTGCCCTTTTAAGGGTTCCGTGAGCCCCACTCTGAGAAGGCACGGAACACTTCGCCTAAGGTATACAACCCGCCAGCGAAGATAAAGCGTGAAATACCCGCAGCTGAAGAGTGAGGCTGTAAGACCACCGAGCAAAGGCTTAAGGACAAACTGCTTCAGGCTAATTATTCCTATTTTATGATTACCTAATCGAGGGGCAGCCCATCTCACCCAAATAAGACTCCACTTCCCCTCCTCCACACACAGGCCTCCTCCTCCCCTGAAGGCCCAGACCTCCAAAACCTAGAGACCAAATCCCACACCACTTGAAGCACTGGGCGCCACAACCTAGGCCTTCCATAACTATTTGTCCAAAACCGGACTAAACACGTGGATGACGCTCACACAGTAACTGGCAACATAAGCTAGGGCTCTTCTCCTCCCTGGAACCAGCACAGAGCAGACTGACTGCCAGACTCAACCTTTCCAAACTCAAGACCAACTTTCACACACACACACACACACACACACCCTCAACAGAAAACACTTGCGGGCTGAAAAAAATGAAAGTAATCCTCTTTTTTAGCTTCAGGTAAAATGACTCGATGAAATGCGCCTCCTCCGTGAAGCACCCTCCGTCCGCTCCCCGGTGTCATGAAGCCCTCCTGTGTGTTCCCACTGGGGAATGAAATGGGAACCTCCAAAGCAAACCCTGCCCCACCAAGCAAAACCCCAACGTGATAGAAACCGTAACCTTGGGGAAAAGCCACACCAGGAACCAAATTCCTATCTTGGTTCTGGGCTTCAAAGTCCAAGACACAATTCCTTAATCTATATACAAAATGGATACAGCTGGGTATCTGGGGCACGCCACCCACCTTCCAGCTCAGCCAGGCTGACTCCAGCCTGACAAGCACCTGAGGAATATTTAAAGACTTGAAGCCCCGCCCACACCCCACACGACCTCAGCAGGAAGGCGCAAGGATCCTAAAGTAGGCGCAGGGCCCTAAAGTAGTCCCAAAGTGCTGCCCAGTTTGAACACCTCCTCTGCACGAAACTGCAGGCCATCCCTGGCACCTACCAATTTACACGTACCCCTCTGGGAAGTCTCCAGAGGTCTTAAGAGGCATGGTTGGTTTTTATTTTTTAGTATCGTTTCAGCAAAATACCCACCTCCAACATCTCAAGCCAGGGCAAAGGGCTTCACTGCTTTCAAAGCACTGGGGCCTCCCTTGAGGCTGCAGACTTGCTCCCCGAGAGACAGTTCTAGAGAAGGTCTGGCAGGGCACAGAGGGGACCCCCTCGACGAAAGGAACCCCGGAGAGGTCCGAATCAGGCCTCCTTCAGAGGGGGGCCCACCCACACCTGGGGCAGGTGGATGGGAAGAGGAGGAGGAACTCCTGCGGCGGGATGAGCCCCAGGACACAGCCTCCTCTCAGGCGCTTGGGGCTGCTGGACCCCCTGAATCCCACCCAGCGCTGGGCCTGGCTGGCTGGGGGCGCCCACAGCACCGAGCTCCAGGAGCCAGCTGCGCTCGGGGGAGCTCCCCTCCGAAGAGCTGCTCCCGAGGACTTGACCTTGGCCGCCTCGAGCACCTGCAAGGTAAAGCAGGGGCCGGCAGTCCCCCGCCGCCCCTGCCTGCTGCCCTTCCTCCACCTCCAGTCATCCCGGGGCTCCCTGGAGGAGGGCAGGCCAGGCGGTCAGAGGCTGGCTTCACTCACCTCTCCCCTTCCTTTCCATTACCCATCATATGTCTCATGGTTTCAGAGATGCCAAAGCGCCTCAAATGTCTGGGTTCCCAAAGCGCATGGGACAAGTACAGGCGATCCCAAGACTGACCAGAGCCTTCGTGCCACTGAGCTTCCAAGTCCACAACCCGCTTCCACAACTGCCCAGTGCTTTAGTTTGCACAGCACTACTTCCTGGAGACTAGAGGTCTCCAGACCACAGGGTCTGGAAATCCCACTCCCAGGCAGTCTAGCCATAGAAAAGCAGAGTTTGAAAAGACACATGTACCCTAGTGGCCATGCAGCACTATTTTCAAGAGCCAAGACATGGAACCGATGAAAATACACAGCCACAGAGAAATGGAGAAAGAGGACGACGTGGTACACATGCAATACAATGGAATACAATGGAATTTATTGTACATGGGAATACGAGAAGATGACATGGTACCCATACAATGGAATATACATATATATACATATACAATGGAATATTACTCAGCCATAGAAAAGAACGAAATGATGCCATTGGCAGCAGCAAGGATGGACCTAGAGATGATGGCATCAGACAGAGAAAGACAAACATCACCGGCTACCACTTACAGGTGCAAGACACACGGAGAAAAGTGAACGAGGGCCTTCCCTGGCGGCCCAGTGGTCAAGAATCCGCGCTGCTACTGCAGGACGCGTGGGCTCGATCCCGGGTCAGGGAACTAAGATCCCACAGGCCATGCGGCATGGCCAAAACAAACTCATGTAGGAAACAGAATCAGGCTCACAGGCCTAGGAAGCAAACCCAAGGTCACCAAAGGGGAAGGGGGAGGGTGGCAATAACTGAGGACGTTGGGGCTGACACAGACACACTCGTAGTTACAGAACAGCTACTCAACAAGGGCCCCCTGTGCAGCAGGGGAGCTACACTCAACATTCTCTAATAACCCGTGGGTCTGACGAGCTCCTCAGCCTCCACTCTGGACTCCGCTCCACCCAGCCACATCCTGAGTCAGTCCTGTGACCTCTCCAGCCCTCCCTCCAGGCTGGATGCTCCACAGAAGCCAGCTCACGGCTCCGCCTCAGACGCAGTGCTCAGCACACAGTCCTCATGCACACGCTTAGGACCCAGAGCAAGAGGGGGCAGAGCCCCAGGACTCCCGAGACGGGACCAGGCTCCTCATCTCTCTGTGGCTGCCAGTAAACCGACTGTGGGAAAACAAGAGCCTTTAGGCCTGAGATATAGACAAGGGTCTCTGCAATTGGATCAGACCA
This sequence comes from Kobus ellipsiprymnus, assembly GCA_006410655.1. Lineage (NCBI taxonomy): Eukaryota > Metazoa > Chordata > Mammalia > Artiodactyla > Bovidae > Kobus > Kobus ellipsiprymnus. The sequence continues at coordinate 328,768 of SJYR01002362.1, forward strand.
CCCCGACCAGAGGCCACACCCTCACCTCTCTAGTTTGAGCCCCACCTGACACCTCGAGCTGAGGACACAGTGAAACTGCAGGGCCCTAGGGCCCTCGCCCACATGTGCTCTGCCTGACTTATGTCTATGAAAAACTTTAGACAAAGAACACGTTTATCAGAGAACTGAGAACATGCAGAAACAAAGGAGAACAGTCAAAGGAGACCACACAGGACTAACGGGCTCATTAAGGGCGCAGGCAAGCACCTGTGGCTCCTTCTCAACGGCTAACAGACAATGTTCTGAGCCATACCCTGCGAGCTGTGCTGTAGATACGGAAACCCCCACCAGGTGGAAGAAATTAACTAGGTGATGACCAGACTGTACTCGTGACATACGCTGCCACCCTTTTGACAACTGGCTTCAAGAGACAGAAACAAACTCACTCTGGAACTGAAGATTAACTGTACCTAAAACAAGATGACCAATTTGAAGACGACCTACAGAGCTGACCGGGCCGTTTCTGCACGGAGCCACCTCTCTCGGCCTAAGAAACCTCTTACCCCACTGCATGTCAGTTGTGGGGAGCTGGCCTTTGGACAGATGTCCCCCGTCACCACCCGCCACCCGTTGCCAGCATCCGAAATAAAGCAAACTTTCCTCTCCACCAACTTGGCCTGTTTATTGGCTTTTGAGCGGCAGGACCCCGCACCTTTCCACAACAGCAGCACAGCTGAAAGGCTAAGTAAGACCCCTCCACATCTCTGGACCCTCTTCCTGAAGTTTAACCAACTGACCCTTTCACCTGAAACCACTGACACCGCAGCGAGGACAAACGCCAACACCAAAGCGGCCTCGTGGTTGCCTGATTCGTGTTCCACTCACACTCAACGTGCTTTCTCAAAGGTTTTCAGCTCACCATTGCTTTTTCTTTTTTGGTACGTCAGTGTGCCCACTCAACGGTTCTGACGGTGAAGTCCACACTGGAACACCTGGAGCGCTTCCCCTAAGGAAACAGCCCGCCAGCCAAGATACAGAGCCAAACAGCCGCACGCCTTGGTGATGAGGCGGGACACCACTGAGCAGAGGCTTAAGGACAAACCGCTTCCTCCCCGCTGCTTTTATTTCTGATGACTTTATCGAGGGGCAGCCGGTCCCACCCAAATGAGACTCCGCCTCCCCTCCCCCACATACAGATAAAGCCCTAACCTAGGCTTTAACCTCCCAAACCTAGAGAGCAAATCCCAAACCACCAGAAACACTCCATGGCACAGACTAGGCCTCGCATAACTATTTCTCCAAAACCTGACTAAACAGGTGGATGGCGCTCACACAGTAACTGGCAACGTAAGCTAGGGCTCTTCTCCTGCCTGGAACCAGCAAAGTGTTAACTGACTGCAAGAGACTCAGCCTTTCCAAACTCATGATCAACTTTCACACACGTGCGTACACACACACACACACTCCCGCACTGAGAAATTTTAATTAACCCCCTTTTTAAAGTTAATGTAAACTAAATGGATGAAATGCACCTTCTCCGTGAAGCACCCCCCAGTCTGCTCCCAGTAAACATGAAGACCTCCTCTGTGTTCCCACTGGGGAACTAAAGGGGTGCCTCCAAAACAAACCCACTACACAAGACCCCACCGCGCTGGCAACCGTAATCCTGGTGAAAAGTCACACCAGGAACCAAATTCTTTTTCCTGGTTCTGTGCTTCAACGTTCAAGTCCCAATTCCTTAAATTTACAATAAAATACGTATGGTTTTGTTTCTGGGGCAGGCCATCCACCTTCTCTGGCAGGGAGTCTGATCGCAAGCACCTGGGGATTATTTAAAGACCCTGAAGCCCCGCTGACATCCCACTCACCCGGGTGGAGCGGAATGTCAGCGCAAGGATCTTAAAGTACTCCAAAGCGCTGCCCAGTTGGAACACTGCCCCTGCCTGGAACTTGAAGCCATCCCCTAGCGTCTTCCGATTTGCATGAAGACATCTGGGAAGCCCCCAGAAATCTTGAGAGGCAGGATCTTTTTTTTTTTTAACCATCCTTTCACCAAAATACCCACATCCAACCTTTCAAGCCAAGGGGAAAGGGCTTCGCAGTCCGCAAAGTGGACTGGGTGCCTCTTAAGGCTGCAGGCGTCCTCCCCGAAAGATACCGTTTGTTCTAGAGGTCTGGCAGGGCGCAGAGGGGATCCCCTTGAGGAAAGGAACCCGCGGGAGCTCGGAACCAGGCCTCCTTTGGGGGCCCACCCACACCCGGGCTAGAGGAGTGGGAGGAGGAATGCCCGCAGCGGGAGCCCCAAGACACAGGTCCTCACTCTGGGTTTGCGGGAGCCGGGGGCTGCTGGAGCCTCCTGAACCGGAAACAGCGCGGGGAGCGGGCTGGGGGGCAGCGTAGACATCACTGCGCTCCCAGAGCCAGAGGAACTAAATAAAGGGGTGCCTCTAAAACAAACCCACTACACAAGACCCCAACGCGCTGGCAACCGTAATCCTGGTGAAAAGTCACACCAGGTACCAAATTCTTTTTCCTGGTTCTGTGCTTCAACGTTCAAGTCCCAATTCCTTAAATTTACAATAAAATACGTATCGTTTTGTTTCTGGGGCAGGCCATCCACCTTCTCTGGCAGGGAGTCTGATCGCAAGCACCTGGGGATTATTTAAAGACCCTGAAGCCCCGCTGACATCCCACTCAGCCGGGTGGAGAGGAATGTCAGCGCAAGGATCTTAAAATGCTCCAAAGCACTGCCCAGTTGGAACACTGCTCCTGCCTGGAACTTGAAGCCATCCCCTAGCGTCTTCCGATTTGCATGAAGACATCTGGGAAGCCCCCAGAAATCTTGAGAGGCAGGATCTTTTTTTTTTTTAACCATCCTTTCACCAAAATACCCACATCCAACCTTTCAAGCCAAGGGGAAAGGGCTTCGCAGTCCGCAAAGCGGACTGGGTGCCTCTTAAGGCTGCAGGCGTCCTCCCCGAAAGACACCGTTTGTTCTAGAGGTCTGGCAGGGCGCAGAGGGGATCCCCTTGAGGAAAGGAACCCGCGGGAGCTCGGAACCAGGCCTCCTTTGGGGGCCCACCCACACCCGGGCTAGAGGAGTGGGAGGAGGAATGCCCGCAGCGGGAGCCCCAAGACACAGGTCCTCACTCTGGGTTTGCGGGAGCCGGGGGCTGCTGGAGCCTCCTGAACCGGAAACAGCGCGGGGAGCGGGCTGGGGGGCGGCGTAGACATCACTGCGCTCCCAGAGCCAGCTGCGCCCGGGGAACTCCGCCCTGGACGCTGCTCCCGGGTACCGGACCCTGCGCTGCGCTGACCACCTGCGAGGTACAGAAAGGCCGGGAGTCCAGCATCACCCCTCCTGACTGTCCTTCCTCAGCCTCTGGCCATCCTGGGACTCCCTGGGGGAGGGCAGGCCAGTAGGTCAGAGGCTGGCTTCACTCACCTTTCCCCCTTCTTTCCACTGAAGAAGGGTTCAGAGTTGCCGAAGCACTTGGGACAAGTTCAGGCCCACACTGCTTCCACAGCTACCGAGCGCCTCAGATTGCCCAGAGCTACTTCGGGATGTCAGAGAGCTTCCGGGGCTAAGACGGGCTGCCATGGAGCTTGCGATGCAAAGCCCTTTGAAGAGATCAGCATCTAGAAAGTCAGGGTGCAAGTAGGTCCACACCTACAAAAAATAAATTCTGGTAAGCGGGGTAGGAGAAGAGGAAACTGCCCTGCACTGTTGGCGGGCATGTAAACTGGTGACAGCCACCATAGGGAACAATCTGGAAAATTTTTCATCTAAAAATAGGGCTCCCCTATGACCCAGCAGTCCCACTCCAGGGTATATATCTGGAGGAAACCCTGTTTTGAAAAAAAAAAACACATGCACCCCAAGATTTCACTGCACCACTATTTAAAATAAATAAATGTATGATAGTAAAGAGATTATATTTTAAAAAAGAATTTGTTAGGCAGGACGACCAGAGGTAGAAAAGTCAACGTTTACCAGTCCTAAATGCGTGGGATGTCACAAAGAAATGGGGACAGAGCTGCTGATCTGAATCACAAATGTGACATGAGAACCTACTGCTTCTTCCTCTTCCTCCTCCATTCCTAGTTTCTTAGGCGATATTATGAAGAGGAATCACACCTGTACCTCGTTTTTTTTTAACTATTAAATTTTTTTTTACGTATATGGCTGTGTCCAGTCTTAGTTTCAGCACAAGAGATCTTCTGGTTTTAGTTCTGGCGTTCGAACTTTTAGCTGCGGCTGAATAATCTAGTTCTCTGACCAGGGATTGAACCTTTGCCTGCCGCGTTTAGAGTGTGGCGTCTTAGCCACTGGGTCACCAGGGAAGGGCCACACCTGCACATCTTTGAAGGCATCAGCACAGCACTTACACCTTGTCAACTAAAAAAGTGCAGGCAACCTAAAATTTGACAGTTATGCTTTATTCAGGAATCCTGGGAGAAATATCAACAACCTCAGATATGCAGATGATACCACCCTAAAGGCAGGAAATGAAGAGGAACTAAAGAGCCTCTTGATGAAGGTGAAAGAGGAGTGGAAAAGCTGGCTTAAAACTCAACATTCAAAAAACAAAGCTCATGCCATCATCACTTCATGGCAAACAGATGGGGAAAAAATGAAAACAGTGACAGACTTCATTTTCCTGAGCTCCAAAATCACTGCAGATGGTGACTGCAGCCATGAAATTAAAAGATGCTTGCTCCTTGGAAGAAAAGCGATGACCAACCTAGACAGTGTATTAAAAAGCAGAGACATCACTTTACCAACAAAGGTCTGTATAGTCAAAGGTGTGGTTTTTCCAGTAGTCACGTATGGATGTCAGAACTGGACCATAAAGAAGGCTAAGCGCCAGAGAACTGATGCTTTTGAACTGTGGTGTTGGAGAAGACTCTTGAGAGTCCCTTGAACTGCAAGGAGATCCAACCAGTCAACCCTTTAGAAATCAACCCAGAATATTCATTGGAAGGACTGATGCTAAATTTGAAGCTCCAATACTTTGGCCACCTGATGTGAAGACCCAACTCACTGGAAAAGACCCTGATGCTGGGAAAGATTGGGGGCAGGAGAAGGGGACGACAGAGGATGAGATGGTTGGATGGCATCACCAACTCAATGGACGCGAGTTGAGCAGACTCTGGGAGATGGTGAAGGACGGAGAAGCCTGGCCTGCTGCAGTCTATGGGGTCACAAACAGTCAGACATGACTTTGTGCCTGAAAGACATTTTTATTCTGCAGAAATTTTTTAGGACTTCAAGCCCAGAAGACAGCATCTCAGGTAACCCTGAGAGAACTGCTCTGAAAAAGCAAGAGGAGAATCCAGGTTATATACAAGTTTTCCAACAAAGAGCAGATGGTCTGAATTTCAAAAGACTATTGTTAATTTAAGAAAACCAGATGACCCAAGTTAAGGAATTTAGTGTTCTTCTATGTACAGGAAGATGCAAGAGTCTGGGCTCACTGAAATCATTCCTTTGATTCGCAGGTCAACTATCTGGGGCCAGGATCCTTTGTTTTTTTATATTCTGAGCTTCACTGGGGCTCACAGTAGAGAGTGGCTGCAGTCGGCTGGCAGCTAGATAGCAGGAATTGTTTTTCCTCCTGTGGGCAAAATCATTCCTTTGATTCGCAGGTCAACTATCTGGGGCCAGGATCCTTTGTTTTTTTATATTCTGAGCTTCACTGGGGCTCACAGTAGAGAGTGGCTGCAGTCGGCTGGCAGCTAGATAGCAGGAATTGTTTTTCCTCCTGTGGGCTGCGATCCCTGATGACTGATGACATCCTTGTTATACTGATATAGGAGGAAGTATTCCATTTCTCAACCACCTACCTGCACACGCAGAGACAGGAGGCCCTGGAGATGCAGAAAGGCCACGCTCCCCTATCCTTTGTCACGTGACAGATGCAAGAAGAAATGAGCTCCTACATGGAGACCAAAACGTGATATTCTGCTTCCCTGTTTTCACATGCCCTTCCCTCTCAGAGTCAGCCGCTAAGGCTGCAGCACTGGGCCGTGTGCTTTGCACGGAACTGACCCACCCACGTAGACTCTGTACCTTTCCTTGAACCAAAGGCTGGACTCAAGTCTCACACCACAGAAACATCTGAGAGCCCTCTTGCATAACCCTGGTTTCACCCTGGAATTGCCTGGAAAACGTAATGAAAACAAATTTATTTCCATTCTCTATAAACTATATCGCTCACAGGAAATTGGGTTATGCATCTCAAATACAACATTTTGTGTCAACTACGGGTTTTTTTTTCAGACTGTAAACTTTTTATTTTGTATTGCTGCTGCTGCTGCTGCTGCTAAGTCACTTCAGTCATGTCCAACTCTGTGCGACCCCATAGACGGCAGCCCATAGGCTCCCCCGTCCCTGGGATTCTCCAGGCAAGAACACTGGAGTGGGTTGCCATTTCTTTCTCCAAGGCATAAAAGTGAAAGTGAAGTTGCTCAGTCGTGTCTGACTCTCAGCAACCCCATGGACTACAGCCCGCCAGGCTCCTCCATCTGGGATTTTCCAGGTGAGAGCACTGGAGTGGGTGCCATCGCCTTCTCCGGTATTTTGTATTGGGATATAGCCAACTAACAATGTTGAAATAGTTTCAGGTGAACAGCTGAGGGACTTGGCCATACATATACATGTATCCATTCTCTCCCAGACCTCCATCCCATCTGGGCTGGCACATAACACTGAGTAGAGTTCTGTGTGCTATACAACAGGTCTTTGTTGGTTATCCATTTTCAACTACATATCCGGACCAAAACACAGAATGTGTGAAGGAGGTCACAGGTGATAGTAGTATTTGAAACTCACTATGTCGTCTCTGTGGCAAGCCTAGAGTGAAAAGCACGCCTTCAAACCTTGCCCCTCAAACTTTAACACGCACACAAAGCATTCCAGCACACAAGGAAGAAACCGTGAGTCTACAGCTCTGGTGTGGGGCCCGTGACCTGGCACCTTTCACAAGCTGTGCCTTGTGCGGATGCTCCTCCCCTAGAGCCACTTTTAATAGCACAGAGAAAGCAGACACGCCACACCTCAGCGCCTTCCACCCAACAGCTAATCGCGCGACACCTCCTGATGGTTCCATTAAAGACCACCATCCCGTCCTGAAGGATCCCACGTCCGGCTAGCGCCCTAAGGCTTATGGAACAAAGACTGTAAACTTGAGTCTCTATTTGGAAAATGATGCATGTAGTCACCAACGCTATGACTACTGAGCCTCTACGGGCGTCCGCAAGAAGTCAAGGCAGGTGTGCCTTTTTAAAACTATGCTCGGCTCTGCAGGGCCTTCGCTGTTGCATGGGCTTTCCCCAGCTGTGGGGTGCGGGGGCCACTCTACCATTCTCTATAAACTATATCGCTCACAGGAAATTGGGTTATGCATCTCAAATACAACATTGTGTGTCAACTACGGTTTTTTTTTTCCAGACTGTAAACTTTTTATTTTGTATTGCTGCTGCTGCTGCTAAGTCACTTCAGTCATGTCCGACTCTGTGTGACCCCACAGACGGCAGCCCATAGATTCCCCCATCCCTGGGATTCTCCAGGCAAGAACACTGGAGTGGGTTGCCATTTCTTTCTCCAATGCATGAAAGTGAAAGTGAAGTTGCTCAGTCGTGTCTGACTCTCAGCGACCCCATGGACTGCACCTGCCAGGCTCCTCCATCTGGGATTTTCCAGGTGAGAGCACTGGAGTGGGTGCCATCGCCTTCTCCGGTATTTTGTATTGCGATATAGCCAACTAACAATGTTGAAATAGTTTCAGGTGAACAGCTGAGGGACTTGGCCATACATATACATGTATCCATTCTCTCCCAGACCTCCATCCCATCTGGGCTAGCACATAACACTGAGTAGAGTTCCGTGTGCTATACAACAGGTCTTTGTTGGTCATCCATTTTCAACTACATATCCAGACCAATACACAGAATGTGTGAAGGAGGTCACAGGTGATAGTAGTATTTGAAACTCACTATGTCGTCTCTGTGGCAAGCCTAGAGTGAAAAGCACGCCTTCAAATCTTACCCCTCAAACTTTAACACACACACAAAGCATTCCAGCACGCAAGGAAGAAACCGTGAGTCTGCAGCTCTGGTGTGGGGCCCGTGACCTGGCACCTTTCACAAGCTTGTGCCTTGTGCGGATGCTCCTCCCCCAGAGCCACTTTTAATAGCACAGAGAAAGCAGACACGCCACACCTCAGCTCCTTCCACCCAACAGCTAATCGCGCGACACCTCCTGATGGTTCCATTAAAGACCACCATCCCGTCCTGAAGGATCCCACGTCCGGCTAGCGCCCTAAGGCTTATGGAACAAAGACGTAAACTTGAGTCTCTATTTGGAAACTGATGAGCGTAGTCACCAACGCTATGACTACTGAGCCTCTACGGGCGTCCGCAAGAAGTCAAGGCAGGTGTGCCTTTTTAAAACTATGCTCGGCTCTGCAGGGCCTTCGCTGTTGCATGGGCTTTCCCCAGCTGTGGGGTGCGGGGGCTACTCTTCTCTGTGGGGCACGGGCCCCTCACGGAGGTGGCCCCCCTTCTTGTGGTGCAGACTTGAGGGCCCGTGGGCTTTCCCCAGCTGTAGGGCGCGGGCCCCTCCCGGAGGTGGCCCCCCTTCTTGTGGTGCAGACTCGGGGGCCCGTGGGCTTCAGCAGCTGTGGGGCACGGGCTCAGCACCCGCAGGCTGCAGGCTCTGGCGCGTGGGCTCAGTGGTTGTGGCACCTGGGCTGAGTTGCACTGAGGTATGTGGCATCTCCCCGGACCAGGGATTGAACCCACGTCCCCTGCAGTAACAGGAGGACTCTCATCGACTGTGCCACCAGGGAGGTCCAAGGCAGGTTTTTTTCTGCGTCTGGAGAAACAATCCATAGTCAGACCGTGAGGCCACCCAACCAGGCTGGAAGGGCCCACAGTGCGTGCGGAAGGCCCATCCCTGCTGCCTTGTGGAGAGCAGGCACTTTGGGCCAGGGATTTAGAAGTGCGCCCTAACCAGCCTGTCTCTCAGGGCGCACCCTTGGGTTCCTCCGAGCTCATCGCCTAGCCTTGAGGTCTCGCCCTGGACCCGCAGGTTGAGTTCGCCAGTGCTCTGGCGCCCTCTGGTGGACATCCTCTGTAACAACAACCCTGAGCCCTTCGGCCCGCCTCCATGCCTTGCCCCTGGCGACTGCACAGGTCTGTCTTACCTTAAGATTTAATTTTTTATTCAGAAACACTGGACTCGACCAAAGGTCACTTGAAATGGACTATTTCCAACCACAGGCAGGACAACTAAGTGACACGAGAGAAAATGTACTTTTATGGTGGTCGAAGAGATGTGCTGTGCCGTTAGTCACTCGGTCGTGTCTGACCCCGTGGACCATCGCCCGCCAGGCTCCTCTGTCCGTGGGGATTCTCCAGGCAAGAGTGCTGGAGTGGGTCACCACGCCCTCCTCCAGGGATCTTCCCGAGCCAGGGACCGCTGAAGAGATGGGGTGAGGACAATTACTTCAGCGATTAGTTCAACTCTCACTTTGACGGCAGGACACTGACCTGTGTTCATACTTTCCTAATGTTCCAGAAAGAAATATTTATAAGATCAATTTACATTGGCATCACAGCTTTCCCTCTTTAAGACCTAGTGACTTTCCGTGAGTTTTATTCTCCCCGCAAGCAGCGTTTTGGCAGGAGCACTACTCACTCAGTCATGCCGGAGTCTGCAGCGTCTCCCGTCCATGGAGCTCTCCAAGAAAGAAAAACGCTGGAGTGGGTAGCCATTCCCTTCTCCAGTTCAGTTCAGTTCAGCTCAGTAGCTCAGTCGTGTCCAACTCTTTGCGACCCCATGGACTGCAGCCCGCCAGGCTCCTCCATCTGGGATTTTCCAGGTGAGAGCACGCCAGGCCTCCCTGTCCATCACCATCTCCCGGAGTTCACTCAAACTCACGTCCATTGAGTCCGTGATGCCATCCAGCCATCTCATCCTCTGTCGTCCCCTTCTCCTCCTGCCCCCAATCCCTCCCAGCATCAGAGTCTTTTCCAATGAGTCAACTCTTCGCATCAGGTGGCCAAAGTACTGGAGTTTCAGCTTTAGCATCATTCCTTCCAAAGAAATCCCAGGGCTGA
>SJYR01002362.1:339216-356528 GCA_006410655.1 Kobus ellipsiprymnus
GCCAACTTTTTCGCCCTCCTCTTTCACTTTCATCAAGAGGCTTTTTAGTTCCTCTTCACTTTCTGCCATAAGGGTGGTGTCATCTGCGTATCTGAGGTTATTGAGATTTCTCCCGGCAATCTTGATTCCAGCTTGTGTTTCTTCCAGTCCAGCGTTTCTCATGATGTACTCTGCATATAAGTTTGGAAGATCTCCAGGGGATCTTCCAAAACCAAGGCTCAAACCCAGGTCTCCTGCACTGAGGCAGATTCTTTACTGTCTAAGCCAACAAGGAAGCCATTTTGCAAAATGGAGATAAGAAAATCCACTTTCATAACTTTTAGAGTTAAATGAGATAAAATGTCAAGGATGGTACTGATCAATAGAATTTAATGAAAATCTACACCCTTTCCTTTTTCTCTTTTCTCAAAGCAGGTGTTCATTCTTTGCAAGCTTCATACTCTCTTCTCTCTCCAGGGACATCACAATTCCTGATACACAAGAAACAAAAAATATTTGTGGACTGATTCTCTCATCCATTATTCCAGATGAGACATTCATCAATTTCTATCCACATCGGTGAAACAGCCTCTATTCTCCTCTGTGACTCTGCTCTTTTAACTAGAGTCCTCTACCAAGATGCTAGTTGCCTGGGTGTGGAATATTACTGGATTTTATGTTCTAATATTATCTTGTAGTTATCACTCTCTTGTTGGCTTGTCCCATTTCTTTGTACCCTCCAATCTCAGTACAATGATTTAACAAATAATTAGATAAATAATTTTTTGATTAACATACTATTTAGTCATAATAGATCTCACAGAAAATGTCAACCTTTAGGTACAGTTGAGCAAAGTTTTATCCTATGTTCTTTCAAGAGGTAAACATCATAGTTTCTTAACATGCATATAAAAAACAGAAAATTCACTTTCTTGATCGCTTCACCAAAATTCAGAATTTTTTGCTAAAACTACAAGGCCAGGGAGTGGAATGACAAAAAAATATACATTGTCACAGTCATGTTTTCATCTCTTTTGGATGAAACTAAATCACAGTTTGGTATTATTAATCTATATTGAATTTTATGCAGCTTACTTTACAAGCAAAAATTGTGAACATACCTCCTTTTCAATAGACACAAAATCTAATAGTAAACTACCCAAAGGGGTGGAAAATTTATATTGCTTCTTTAACAGATGTAGTAATAAAACTATGATTTATGAGAACAAGACTACACTGAGAAATTAAAAGAAAACACTGGGAACCAATGAAAACAACACTAAATATAGTCAGAAAATAGAAAACATGGCAACTTTATACCTCTGCAATTAAATAAATATATATGTAGGGAATAAATACTTCAGCAGAAAACTCTTAATTAAAAAGAATAATGTTTCATAAAATAAATACATAGCAATAGTGCATCTAAGATACAGAAATAAGCATTTTAAATCAGGCTACTAGGTCTTGTCCAAACATAGGGAAATAATTTTGCCATCTAAAAGCATTAGGGTTATTGACAAAGATTTCACTCAAGTGGGATCAAAAGGAAACTTTCCCTTGGTGTCTAATTTATCAAGTTCAAGTCATTAAGGTATTTATTTCACAAGTAGATCTCATTCTATAAAGAATTATTTAGAGAATGTCACTGTTTCTGCCTTTCATTAAGTTTAGGTATCAGTATATCTGCAGTCCTAGAGGTATAAACATAAAACATGTTGATATCCTATGGTTTGGGGCAGCTATTAATGTTTTTGTTTGAGAAGAACTGATTTATTTTCAAATTGATATGAAATCAAATAACTTTGTCTTGTTTCTATGTCTTTTTTTTCTTTTTCTTTTTTCTAAGTCTTTTATAAAGTTGATTAAGGACAATAGAATCTGCACTTACATTGCAAGAATAGATATGACCATAAAGAATGACAAAAGCATTAGTTTAAGATGGATTCTTTTTAAAAATTGTATAGTAATAAAAAGAGACAGTGGAGGACAGGGGAGCCTGGCATGCTGCAGTCCACAGGGCTGCAAAGAGTTGGACATGACTGAGTGACTGAACAAGAAGAAATATATCGTGGGGCATGTATTACCAGCCTTGTAAAAGCTGTGAGAAACTATGAATGAGTAAATCTACGTTTGTTAGCTACTGGTATGATACAACCAAGCACTTATCAAAATAAAAATGAAGTCCATATACATACAAAATCTCGTCTTTATCATTAGCATGAAGAGAAAGTATAGACCCCAAAAGAAGTCCTCATGGTAACACTCCTAAAACAATAACATTTTGAGTGCTATTACAAACCCATTTGATATCCGCTGTAACTGCCACAATGCTGATGGATATACTTTGTATTCAAACACATGTCACAAGTGCTACTATAGCAGTTTCAAGATAGTCAATACAATTCAGCCTTAGTTAAGAACAAGTAAATGGATGTTTAAAATTGCACGTTACCAGGAAAGAGGGGGAGAAAATCAATTACAGCAAACATCAGCTCCTTAAAACAGCAAATCAAAGATTTATATTAAATCATGTTCCGTCCCACTTAGATACAGGGCTCAAACCTAGGTCTCCTGCGTTGCGGACACACTCTTTACCATCTAAGCCATCAGGAAAGCCCCATGACACACATAGAATACCATAATACAGAAAAACTTGATGTATCAACCACTCCTTTTTGTGGTCTCAGCTGGTTTCTACCGCTTAATTAGCCTGGAAAGAAGAATTGGGATGCGAAAAATGACTCAGAAGGGGAGGTTGAAATTCACTTTACAATAGTTAGTCTATGGAAAGGATTTTAAAAATACCTCTATGCCACTATATTTTAGCTGAAGGGACAGGTAGTTACGTATGCCATTTTATTTTAATTGGTCAGACAAGTTCTACTGTTCCCTTTAACCTCGTCAGACATGCAGGACTAACACCTTAAAATCCAGCACGAGAGACCTCACGCCATGAACTCAAGATGGCATTTTTCAGTGTATGGGTCACAGAATGATCCCTGGATGTTTGCTAAAAGCAAACATTCCTGTGGCTCAACCAAGTTCTACCAAGTCAGAATCACAGTAATGAGCACTGCGACAAGCAGCATGCAAATTCTGACATTCACACTTGCTTAAAAACAACTGCCCGGGGAATTCTCTGGTTATCCAGTGGTTAAGAATCCTTTCAATGCAGGGGAACTGAGTTCGATCCCTGGTCGGGGAACTCAGATCTCACACGCCACAGAGCAGCTAAGCCCGGGAGCCTCAACTACGGAGCCCAAAGATCCCACATGACACAAGGGAGATGGCACAGGCTCGATGCAGACAAATAAACATTTAAACAAACAAACAAAGAGCTCTAAACTCTATCTCTATTCTATGTGCTATTTATCTACCTGCAGACAGCCTTTGGAATTCTTTCATCTGCCTATCCACACGGATTGTACATTTTTCCTCTTAATACATTACTTGCGTCACTACTTTCTGTCTTTGTAGGAATCCTTTTCTGCAAAGCTTAAGGGCCAGGTCCTTCGTCACTGACCACTGGTCTAGTGGCTAGGATCTGGCCCTTTCAATCTCTGGCTAAGAATCCACACCCCACTCCAAGCCGTTGCAGGCTGAGGCCACCTGAGATCATTTCCACCGTGGGGGGCACAGGTTTGATTCCTGATCAGGGAACGAACCAGCCGTGACCCAGCCAAAAAAAAAAAAATCCTATATAGTTTTGCATTGAATTAGAAGTGTCAGTATGTCACTAAGATAACTTAACGAGGTTATCTTTTACACAGTGCAGATATGTGTCCTAGCTCTGTCCACTGAAAAGGTCCCCAAACAAGGATCAAACTCTGGCACCAGACTGTCATCACTCAATACCATTTTCCATTAAGAGAAAACTAGGCTCCTGGAGAAACGACTGATTCCAGGACTGCAACTGGGTAAGAGGAGCCTGGAATATATTGTCGCAACAGAAACAAAAAAACTACTGGAGACAGAGGTTCATTCAAAACCCCAGAGCCAAAGAAGGGTGATTTTCATTAACATCAATCAGAATTTCCTGCAATGGATTAAAATACATCACAGATATTTAATTCTATAAGTTCACTGAAAGGAAAAAGAAAGAAATATTTAATTTTGGAAGATGCTAGGTAACTAATACATTAGTTTGACTATCAGAAAAAGAGGGTTAAAAAAAATCCAGCATTTAGTCCATATTACCTAGGTGAACTGTAATATAGCTAACTACTCCCTTTATGGAAATATTGCAGCTCATCAGTGAAGGCTAAATGATAAATTAGAGTGTTATCATTTCATAACTTGTAGCAAGTTAGTACGATATAAGGAGGATTATTCTGGAGAAGGAAACGGCAACTCACTCCAGTATCCTTGCCTGGAGAATGCCACAGACAGAGGGTTACAGTCCACGGGATCAGGAAGAGTTGGACTAAGTGACTGGACACAGCAAGGAGGACACCCATGGCTGCTAACACATGCACACGTGAAACGAGCGCCGGCTGAGAGGGGAGGCCCCGCACACAGAGCTACGGTGAAACGGACGCAGATCAGACGTGAACTCCATCAAGCTTACGGTCCCCACCTGGCAACCTCTAGAAAACATGGAGGAAAGGGAACATGTTAAATGGCACCGAAGGGAAATAATCAGCAAAATCCACATTGTGGAAAACCATATACATCATACAACCTAGTTTTTCAACAGGTAAATAATACAAAGGGAAGACACACACACAGAGCTCTATATTAAAAGAGATGACTTGAACTTGCCTTTCATGGGGTCTTCCTATTTCAGGAAGGCTTCCCAGGTGGTACAGCGATAAAGAACCTACCTACTGATGCAGGAGACCCAGGGTCGATCCCTGGGTCGGGAAGATCCCCTGGAGAAGGAGATGGCAACCCACTCCAGTACTCTTGCCTGGAAAATCCCATGGACAGAGGAGCCCGGAAAGCTACAGCCCAAGGGGTCGGAAAGAGTCAGCTGTGACTGATGGACTGGGCACAATACGCATTTCAGGAAACGCCAGCTTCATTCCAAGACAAAAGCTATGGAAATGCCTTTAACTCTTCCCTTTCCTCCACCTCAACAAGCATCCAGTCAGTAACTCTAAGTACCCCTCACGCAACCCTTCACCAGTGCTCTGGTCAAATCCCCCGGCGTCCCTTGCCTGCTTCCCACAGGAACCTCAAACAAGCCCCCTTTCCACCCTCATACCCTGATGCCTACCATGAACACAGGAGCCGGGCTGGGCCTTCTCAGATACACCGCTCAAGGTCTTCACGTGGCACCAGGTCTTGTCCACAATTCAAGCAGCCGAAGGCCCTCTAATAGGTCTGGGCTCCTCCTCACCGCCCCGCTAATCTCCCCATTGCCTCTTGGGCTCTGACCACACTGACCTCCCAGCGTTCCTCAAGCAGATCAGGTGGCCCCTCCTTGGAGACTCACACTCGCTCTTTCTTGAGTCTAGAGCCCTCTTTCCTCAGGTCTCCTCGCCCCTCCTTCCCCTGCAGATCTGAGCTCTGGAGCCAGCCTTTCGCCGAGTCCCACCTCCACTGCAGCTGCTCTCAATCTACCGGCCCAGCTCTGCACGTGTAAATTATTTCTTAATATCAGTCTCCGTAGAAGGAAACAAAGCAGGGATTGGTTTTAATGCGGTATCTGCACAGCGCTTAGAACGGGAACTGGTTCATAGGAGGGCTTCAAAAACAGTAGCTGAATAGAAGCATGAATTAATAAAAATAAATAGCATACAAACACCGGATCTAGGACCCTCTTACAATCACTTTGGTTCAAGCTCTGCTGAGTCTATCCTGACAGATCTGGACAAGGCCCTTCCTTCCTTAGAGCCAGAATTTCCCTTCATCTCTTACAGCGCGCCTCTATCAGAATACCTTGCAGCTCACTGTTCTTAAATCTATGAGACCGAGTTCAGTATGGTGCCCTGGCGGTCATTTTCTATATGATAGTGACTTTCCCAGTTTTATCTTTGGCCTGACCAGAACTGCCTTCTGATACTGCAAGAAACGCCTCCATATACTGTGGTAATTCAGACATGATTCTGAAGACAAACTGATGGTTATTTACCTCCAGGCCAGCAGAATAACCTTTACCTAATGAAAACTTCATGAAATGAATTAGGCTGGATTAGGTAATCAATAAATCTGCCTCCATAACAGGTCTCTTTTACTTTAGCCTTTGTTCCCTATTGCTTTTGCGTCAAGTTAATCCTTAAAGGGATGTTGCCTATAGCTTAAAATATATGCGACGGCTCCTCTCTGGGAACCCCTCCCCCGATGTGCCTGAAGATTAAACTATACTACTTTTATTCAGTTCACCTGGGAATGGCTGGCAGCAAGAAGAAATTAACACACTCCCTCCTGGTGTCAGGCCTAAACCAGGACATCTTTGCAACCATTTTCACTGGTCTTCTTACTTCGGCTCCTCACCCTGCTTTTTCTTTGTTCGATAATAAATAAATAAATAAACAAATGCAGACCCCAGTAAGAAGCTTCTCTACAACCCTTGTCTGCCATCTGCTTGGACGCCTGGCTTTCTGTTTGTTTTTTAAAATACTGTTAGTTATTTTTGGCTGTGCCGGGTCTCCGTTGCCGCTCGGCCTTTTCCCTAACTGCAGCAGGCAGGGGCTACTCTCCAGGCAGTGCTCGGGCTTCTCATCGCAGTGGTCTCTCTGGTGGAGCACGGGCTCTGCGGCATGGGCTTCAGTTGCGGCTCCCAGGCGCTAGGGCACAGGCTCAGTAACTATGTCACACAAGCTTAGCTGCTCCGCCGCCTGTGGGACCTTCCCAGACCAGGAATCAAATCCATGTCTGCAAGAGGCAAAGCGATAAGATAAGAAGTGATTTACTACAATAGGACGCTTGTGAGGCTTATAGACAGGCGGGTGAGAGGAGGAGTTTCCTTGTTCCTACATATCAAGCCAGGACTGTCACTGCGCAATGGAAAGGAGCGAAAAGGTAGAAGCTCATGATTGAAATGGTGAATCGTCTCAGGTTTTAGTATATCACCTTTCCCTTATATTTTTGTTTTTAGTGTGCGCAGAGGAATCATTAATTTACTGAGCTCACGGGGCAGGACATGGCTCTCGTGCCACAACTGTTTGATTGTTTTCGGGCATGTCTCAAGGTGATGTTGCAGTTTCGTTGCTAAACAAGCCTGCTTTCTTCAGTGACCAGTAACTTACAGCGGTCTCCCATACTTTTTTCTTTACTAGAATCCCCTCGTGGGATCAACTATTTATTAACAATTACCTGGACTTCCCAAGTGGCGCTAGTGGTAAAGAACTCGCCTGCCAGTGCAGGAGATGGTAAGATACATGTGTTCGATCCCTGGGTCGGGAACATCTCCTGGAGAAGGAAAAGGCAACCCACTCCGGTATTCTTGCCTGGGAAACTCCACACACAGAGAAGCCTGGCGGGTTACAGTCCATGGGGGTCGCAAGGTGTCCGACGCAACTGAGCATGCGCACAAATGACGACAAAACAATGACCTCATCCCTTACTCTGTCCCTATCACTTCCTTCCTGCCTTCCTTTCTCTCTCTCTCTTTCTAAAAGCTAATCCTTGAGTGTTGTTCTATAGCAGTGTTCCAGACCTTTCTTTCTTTAACTCATGATGGAAGCACATTCTAACCTGACCCTCCTTTAAAGTATCATAACCCCCTTTTATTTTACACAAAATAATGTTCAGAAAGGCAAACATTAAGCAAGAGAAAAAAATGGTTACTATTATGGTATCTGTCAATAAATTTAAAAACACTAACCAATTTTTTTTACTATTGATGACTATTTAGGTCCTGGTTTCTTCTTGGCCCTAAACTCTAGTTCCAACAATCTCACCACACACAGTATAGCTTCAAAACCCTGTGCATTGTCTCTTTGTATCTGTTTTATAGCTGTTCATTCATTCATTCAACAAATATTACTGTGTACCTACTATATGAATGATACAGATCTAGGCTCCAGGGAAACCACAGCAAAAAAAAAAAAATCATAAATTTTTGCAGTGTGTATCTTTACATTCTAGTGGGGAAAAGAAAACAAAAGAACAGACAACAAGCAAAATGAAAATAAAATGTGTATTTAGCAAGTGATAATGGCAACAAGAAAAACTAAAGAGGGAAGGGAAGACCTAATTCCCTGACCAGGGATCAAGGCTGGGTCCTGACAGTGAAAGCACCAAGTCCTAACCACTGGACCACTAGGGAATTCCCTGTATTTTCAAACATCGAGGAAACCATAAAAGCGCTGAGCAAGTGACATTTGAGTAAATAAGATGGTTATATAGCAAGTCATGGATGTCGGGGGAGAAGAAATGCAAATATTCTAAATCTGGAATACTCCAGGTGTCACTTGGGTACCTGAGGAGGCTGGTGAGTGAGGAAGGAGAGAGCAGCAGAAGCTGAAGGCAGAGAGCTAACGGGATGTGACCTCACAGTGAGCTGGAAAGCCACTGGCATCAGAAGCTTCGGAGCAAGCTAGTTTGCTTTCACTTATTCTTTGACATACTATTTTTTGCTTCAGTCAAATTATGCTTCAGATGGGTTTGAAAACTAACGTGTGTGTGTATATTATATACATATATATTTTATATATATCTTTATAAAGATTGAAACTTTTTAAAGTGTCATGGCATTCTAAAAGGTAATATATAAGCTCTATGTCAATAACATAAAACAATTACTATTGATGCATCTTGAAAATGACTGTGTGTGTGTGTGTGTGTGTGTGTGTGATTCTGTTTTCCAAGAAAGAAAGAAGAAAGTGGAGTCGCTCAGTCGTGTGCGACTCTTTGCAACCCTATGGACTATAGCCTACCAGGCTCCTCCACCCACGGGATTTTCCAGGCAAGAATACTGAAGTGGGGTGCTTATTTAGGGGTCAAACCCATGCTCCCTGCACTGGTGCATTCAAAGTGTGGAGTCTTAACCACTGGACCACCTGGGAAGCACCAAGAACCAAAAATTAATATCCCCCTTTAAAACAAGACTGTCATCATGTAGGTACATCTTCAATACATTTGCAGTCTATTAAAATACCATTCTATAGGAATACTAAAAAGGAAGCCTTGATGAGGCACTGACTACTTTTGGACACTTTTCTTCTTTCCTTTATTATGCGTGGATAATAAAGGAAAGTGGAGAGTGATGGGTTCAGGGGGCTGGTTTAATATCAATACATGGGAGTCAAGTGATATAAGGGTGCTGACTGAATCAATGGGGTCTCTGATTTGTGGTGACTGATTTAACAATAGGAGTTATGTGATCCACAGGGCCAGCTAGATCAGCGGGAGGGCCCCCCATTTATAGGGGACGGCAGCCTTGCAGGTGAGAGAAGGCAGTAGACTAGGGAAGCTGGTAATACACAGGCTTGGGTCTTCTCAGCTATTTGAGTTCCCTAGGTCTGCCACAACGAATTGGCACAAACCAGGTGGCTTAACACAACTGATCCATATTCTCTCACAGTTCTGGAGACTAGAAGTCTAAAATCCAGGTGTGGCAAGGCTCATGCCTCCAGAGTACAAACTGTTCTATGCCTCTCTTACCTTGTGGTCTTGCTGGCAACCCTTGTGATTCTCAGCTTGTAGATACAGCGTTCCAATCTCTGCCTTTGTGGTCACTGGGCATTCTGCCCTGTGTCTTCCTCTCCTCTAAAGACACTAGTCAGATTAGAGCCCACTCTAATGACCTCATCTTGATTACAGTTGACCCATTTGCAAATATATTCACATTCACAGGTGCTGGGGATTAGGCATGAGACTCAAGAGATGTGGGTTGGATCCCTGGGTGGGGAAGATTCTCCTGGAGTAGGGAATGGCAAGCCACTCCAGTATTCTTGCCTGGAGAATCCCATGGACAGAGGAGCCTGCCTGGAACAGCCTATGGGACCTCGAAGTGTTGGACACAATTGAGCAACTAAGCACCTATATCTTTTCAAAATTAAATTAATTATTTTTGTCCCTGTCACATGGCATGCCAGTCTTAGTATCCCAGCCAGGAATCAAACCTGTGCCCCCCATGCTGTGGATGCAGTCTTAACCACTAGACCGCCAGGAAATTCCCAACGACAGTTTGTTTTCAGAGAAACGCACTACTTCTTAAGTGAAAACATTTTAGCAGTATTTAAGTGTATGGGAAAGTGGAAGTAATGTCAATCCTGATTATCTCAGTGGGGTGATGATGGATGACATTTTCTTCTAATTATACTTTCTAAATTTCCTACAGTGTGCATGTAACCGTCTGGGCCATCTGAGCTGCCGGAAGCCCTAATCTCCCTCCCCAGCCCTCAACTCCAACTCCGCTTTCTTACTGACCCTGCAGATCTCTCCGTTTTGTGCTTCTTAGGAGGTGCAGGTCAGTCTCCTGGGGGTTTTGTTAAGAATGAAGATTCTGATTCAGTGGGTGTGCGGCAGGGCCTGGGATTCGGCATTTTAAACAATTCTTAGGGGAAACTGATGCTGGACCCCACCAAGTAACAGGGGTTGAAACTGCTGAGTCACGAAGAGTTGTTCTACAACAGCGACCACAGTCAGCCTTGGATATATCGGTCCAGGAGTGCTCGCGCGAAAGCCCAAACCTAACGCGGAAAATCGGCCACCGCCAGATTGCTGCGGCCTCACTCCTCGAGGCCATCGCGGAGCCGCAATTGGCCATCCCACTCACGTGGTGTGGCGCTCACGTGAGGCCGCCGTCCAATCGTCGCGCGCCTCGGGCCCAGCCGCTGGCTGGCACCCCGAGAGGTGGCTGCGAGTGCCATGGCGGGAAGACCGCTGCCCGGAGGCGGCGGGGTGTGCGCCGCCGCCTACCCTAACACCTCTGCCGGATTCCCCCCGCACCTCCAAGCCGGCGCGATGCGGCGCCGCTTCTGGGGCGTGTTCAACTGCCTGTGCGCCGGCGCGTTCGGGGCCTTGGCCGCCGCCTCCGCCAAGCTGGCCTTCGGCAGAGAGGTCGAGCCGGGGGCGCTGCTGCGGTGGGCCGGCGGGAGGGGCCAGGCGGAGGAGGGGCGCTGCGGGGCTCCGGGGCGGGGCGGGGCGGGGCGGGGCTGGCGGCGCTGGGGCCGTCCGACCGCTGCGGGTCTGTTTTGCGGGTGGGTTGGGGGGCCCATCCGTAGCCGGGCGCTGCAGAACAGCGGGGTCAGAAGAGCATACTTCGACTCGGAATCACGCCCAGCCCTCGTCCAACGTAGGTGGTAAGAGACGTCGGGGACTGAGGCCTGTTCCCTTACCAGGGACCCCAAAAATCTGTCCTCCGACTTGGCTAGTTCACTCTCGGGGAAGACGCACACCTCCTCCATCCACTCTCTACCTCTCATTTTAAGCCCTTTGTGCCTGAGCATTTCTCTCCACGTGACTCTTAAGGTGAGAAGCCTGTTGCCCAACTCCGTCTTTAACGGGTGTTTTGACTGTCAACCCACCTGCCAGGAAACTTGGGAATTTGGGATGTCCTATAAAAGGAAGACTGAGACAGCTGTTCTGGATATTTCCCCAATGCTGAGAACTCTTGAACCCCCCACACCTGCTAAGGTGGCCTCTCCCATCTCAAGTCAGATAGGCCAGCTTCTGCTTGGTAAAGAGTTTTTATTGCAGCTGCTGCAACTCAGGGTTAGTCCCCAACTGAGACAGTAGACATGCGGGTTCTTTAGGTTTAAGCCTGTTAAGGGCTAATCCAGTGGGCACTGCCATGCTTGAGGTTGGTATCCTGGCGTGTGTAATTCTCATTGGACCATTCTCATGGTCAAAGTAAGATGAGTGACCATGAGCCATGAGGTTTTCTTGTTTTCTCAGTTGTGCAGCAGACCTTCATAAGCCTTTACATAAGTAGGCTGCCACTGGCACATAACGTGCTTCTGTGTAAATTATACAGAGACACTCCTTCCTCAAGACACCATATATTCCGCTGCTGGAAAACTGTTAGGAGAAAGAAGAGGAGGTGTAGATGGGTGCCATCCCCAGGGGAAGCGGCTCTCTGCAGGCAGGTTAATAACTCAAAACCAAGTAAGGGGTCCGCTCGTCCTTTGTGTAGGAGGCTTCTAAAGACCCTCTGTTCTCTCAGTAGTCTCCTGAAACAAACGAATGAATGAAATCTGCATGTTCTCCAAGTGATGCCTGGGATCACTAGTCAGACACACCCAGGTGTGGTTTCCCATGTTGTGTCCTAGTTCAGAGCATGGAGTCCCACTGCCTGGGCCTGAATCCTGGTGGCTCCCCCAAGCTGCGGCACTTCAGGCAAGTTCCTTAATGCCTCAGGTTCCTTATCTGTAAAATGAAGTTAAGGAATAAATAAAAATGTACTTGTAACACTTAGCCCAGGGCCTGCTACCAAGTAAAAGCTCAAGAATGCCCGGTGGGACCGGGCTGAGTGGCTTCTAGGCTGCATAGGACAGCAGGGAGACCACCAATTCCTGTGTTACCCGATTCTGGCATGTGAGGGCTCTGCCCCTCCTTTACTCAGACTGGGGGTAACTACTTGGCCCACTGAGACTGAACTTACCCCACCACACTGGTCACTGTGGGGCCGTAACAGACTGGTGTTCAATAGAAGATAACTGGATATGAATTAGCACTTTACTTCTGCCCAAGGTCACATGGCTAGTACAATGGCCAAATAAACGTCTTCTCTGAGTTTGTTTCAGCTGTTAAATGAACGTGCTACCGGCTGAGGGTTAAGTAAGTCCTATGCAGGAAAGCTCAGGATCCCCAGGCCGTGGTGGCCTGGCTGCCAGCAGGGACCGTGACTCTGGGTGGCTGCAAGGGTGGCTGCTGGGCAAGCTTGTCCAGGGCTGACCGTGGCTGCAGTGACCCTTTCTCCTGCAGGTGAACGTGGGCTTCTGCGTCTTAGGCATTATTATGATGGCTACCACCAATTCTCTGATGTGGACGTTCTTTAGCCGGGGCCTCAGTTTGTCTATGTCTTCAGCCATTGCATCTGTCACGGTGACTTTTTCAAACATCCTCAACTCGGTGAGTAGCCTGAGTGTATGGTTCCTCTGTCCCAAACCTGGGTTCTGGGTGGGTTGTCCTTGGGCAACACCCTGCTTTCCTGCCTAGGAGAAGGGACTGGAACCAAAGCAGAGGTTGGGCGGTATCTTGACGTCCTGTGGCTTCTCCTCCAACCTCAAACTGGGTGACCCTCTCAAGTTAGATGGCGAGGAAGTCCAGCTGTCAAAAGCCTATTTGTTTGCTGCTCCACAAGGATCTGTGAACTCAGGAGACATGGAGGGTGGAAGCTCTTCCCTCCTAGTGGGGCTGAGCCAGTCAGCGTGCAGTCCAAGCAGGGCGGGCGTGCTGTGTGTAGGGCCTGGCTTCTGGCCTCTGCTGGCCTCTCTCATCCCCTTTGCTGGTCCAGTGCCGTGAGGAGGTACCCACCGCACTTCTACGGATGAGACTTGTTGAAGATCACAGATGGGTTTCAGGCCCAAGACTTCCAGCTCCAGACCTTTCTTCCTCCCTGGGAGGCACTGGGCCACAGGGGAGTCGGGTGGTGCCCACCCACCCTGCAGGCACGTGTCCACCCGGCCTCACAGCTGTCTCTGTCCCACAGGCCTTCCTGGGTTTTGTGTTGTACGGAGAGTGCCAGGAGGTCTTGTGGTGGGGTGGAGTGTTCCTCATCCTCTGTGGACTCACCCTGATCCACAGGGAGCTCCCACCGCCCAGGAAGCCCCTTCCACACAAGCAGCGGTAGCACCAGCTGGCCGGGCAGACCCGCTGGAAAGACAGTCGTGGCGGCGCAGGCTCAGGCTGGCGTGTGGGGACCGCAGCTCAGGGTGATCTGGGTGCGCAGCCTTCAGACCCCGGGCCAGAGGAGGATGCTGCCCAGGGACGCGGGCCCGTGACCAAGAAGCTTTGTGGGTAGACAGCTCCAGCTTCTGTCAGGGGAAGTACACCTCGGCAGTGTTCTGCCCGAAGCCGCCGCCTCCATCCGTCTGCACTGTGCTGTTGATTCTCGTGTTCCCTGGCCCACCCAGCAAGCCCGGGCAGGTGCAGCAGACCCTGGGGTTGGTCAGCTTCCTGTATGGACTTGAGACCACCCTGGAACTGCAATCCTGTTGCCTAACGAAGGCCAGTCACGGGATGTTGGCATCAGGACTGGTTGGGCTTTTGGCTTCACATCAATGTTACCAGACCATCAGCCTCATGCTTCTGTATTAAAGCAAGAGAAGATAAACTAGATTAATAAATGCTTGTTTTTGTAAGTTTAAACTACCAGGTGTGTGATCTTGATTCTGTCCTGATTTTTTTCCTTTCCTCATTTTTTTTTTGGAGTAAGAGCAACTGGGGTGAGCTACAGTTCTCGGAGGGGAGTTGAAATCCCATCCTAAGTTCTAGACCTGGGGCTTGGCTGCTCTCTGCCTGCCAGTTCCTTCCTGACTCTGCCCAGGCGAGTGTTCTTCAAATTCAGGAGCATATCTGTCCATATATCTTATAATATTTTATGTTATGTTATGGCTGTGCCACTTGGCCTCTGGGATTTTAGTTCCCTGAGCAGGGATTGAACCCTGGTCCTTGGCAGTGAGAGCACAGAGTTCTAACCACTGGACCACAACCCCCCGTACCCTCCCGCCAGGGAAGTTGCTGTCTTGCCATTTTCGAGTCCTGATTGGGCAGTCCCCCACCCGCCAGAAATCCGTACATAAGCTGAAAAGTCACAGGCTGATGGTATCACAAGAGCACTTAGCAACTATCAATAACTTTGGTTTAACAGCAACTTTGCCTTTTAAAACCCTAACAGTGCGTCTCCATCTGTCATCTCTCTCCCAAGACTCCAAGAGGCAGAAGTTACAGCAGACATCATCCATTATGCAGACTGGTTTTGTTTTTTAATACTGAGAGGATTTAAACTCCAACTCACCCACTAGTGGCAAAAAACAAGGAAGTTGTATCCTGCCAACACTTTCCTCACAGCTTACCCTGATCGGGATGGTTCCCCAGCATTTATGATATGACATTACGAGCAGTTGACATTTCAGTCTTCTCCACCAGGTGCAATAACTACAGAAAACAAAAGCATTAAGAAACATAACAATTACGGCTGAGGTATGGCTTCCTGCAGTCCCAGCACTGCTCTGGCCTCGTGAACCCAGCCGTATGAGGGCGCTGCGTCACTGCAGGGCCCCAAGGAGGCGGCGGGCGGGGAGGCCGCTCCAGTGCTACACGTGACTCTGTGCCCCGAATTCCCTTCCTAGGGCAGAAACGAATGGCCACAGAATTGGTGGCTAAACCAACAGAAACGTATTCTCTCACAGTTCTGGGGCTGGAAGTCTAAAATCAAGGCATGGTCACGGCTAGGTCCTCTTGGGAGGCTCCTTGGAGTGTCCTTCGTGGCTCTTCCGGCTTTTCAAGGCCCTTAAGTGTGCCCTGGCTGTCTGCGTTACTTCGTCTCTGCTCTGTCACCCAGCATCTCAGCGTTTGCTGCCTCACACTCCCTGACGCATCTCAACTCCTCCCCATTTCATTTCAGAAAGGACAAAGTTCGCTGGAGTAAACAAGTAAATGAGGTCATGCAAATATCCTGGTCCTCATGAATATCATTCCCGTCATTCCCCGCCGCGTCGCCCCCACCCCCAACAATTTACTCTCCACTGACAGCTCATGCTGGGGCTTCCCAGGTGGCTCAGTGGTAAAGAACCCACCTGCCAATGCAGGAAATGCGGGTTCAGTCCCTGGGTCAGGAAGATCCCCTGGAGAAGGGCATGGCAACTCACTCCAGTATCCTTGCCTGGAGGATCCCATGGACAGAGAAGCCCGGCGGGCTACAGCGCATAGGGTCACAAACAGTCGGACACGACTGAGTGTGCATGCATGACTCATGTCTGAACCAACCTTCTCTGATGGTTTCACAGTCATTTCCCAACTTTAGCTCTCCCTCCACGCTTACCTGCTGGGCCCTGGTATTCTGTAACCAAAGCCCTTCCTTCACCCCAGTCTATCATCTGTCTGTCTGATCCATCAATCATCTATCCATCTATGAAACAATCTCCCTGCGTGGGCTCGAGGATCTCATTTGTCCCCGGAGTGGTTTACGATTGTTCCTGTTCTTAATTATGTTTGCGCTAGGGCTGTCCCACATTTGCTGGTGGAAGTCCTGCACAGCTGGCTCAGGAAGTGAACATCTCTTTGATTCCTATCTCAACTCTTGCCTCCCATGTCTGACCTCCCAACCCTTACTGTTACAAACCTCTCGTGGAGACCTTGCAGGACCCCACCCCCTACCACCAGGCCACATAGCTTCCTTCTGAGACTGGTCTGCCTGTGTCCAAGGGTGGATGATAAACCCCACACGCACATGTGTCCCTGCTTCAGAGGACTTGGTTTTCACAGTTTGTGAGTTAACACAAATGAACATTTCCTAAGTAGCTACCACTTGATAGTTATAAGGAATCCATGCACAGAGAAAATGGGGGCCAAAGAGACTACTAGTCCAGAAACATGGGGTCCATCACAGTCATCAATCAGGGGTGCTAGGAGTAGCATGGGAAGTCTTTTATGATGGCAAAGATTTTGTCTCAAATACCTACTCTAACCAGTGGTTTGTGGGTAGCCAGGGCAGTTGAGAATGGGCAGAAAGTCCTGGAGATGGTGATGTCTCCATGGACTCAGGATGGGAGCCTGGAGAATGCAGTCAATTATTATTTCATCTTGAGCTCAGCTGTTTGTTTTCCAGAGAGTGGAAGAGACTTACGCAAAGTAACCCAGTTCTGTCCATCCAGATTTCATCTAATTCTGTGCTTGATGGTAACTCGTTTTGGGGGAGTATAGTAAATGACCACATCCCTTCCCTCTAGCTCTTTGGCAGCGTCTGAAGAGACTGTGTCCTTGGATTCCAATACCTACTTGGACTGTCTATGTTTGATGATGAACCAATCATCAAAGATTTCATCACTGCAGAAATTCTACAGTCCGAAGAAATGACCAGCTCTCAGGAATTTGTATCTTTCCAGTACGCTAAGCTCCTGGTAGAGGTGAGCCACTAGAGGCAGACAGGGCTCCTGCCTGGAGCTCGGTCTTGGCTTGGGGTGGGTCCCTAAGACCCCTGGGCGGTGCCCTGGTTGGCTTATTCTTCAGGCCAGGTGTATTCCTAGGAAAAATAACACCTTTCTTTTCCAAATTAGAATTTCTGAAGAAGTGATGCATCAATAGGCAATTTTTTTTTTAAAGTTTTTGCTCAACTGAATCTTTAACATTTTAATTTTTGGAATAAGTAATTATTTGCACGTAGTACAAAATTCTAAAGATGCAAAAGTTACAGTGAAAAGCTTCTTAGCAACTCTTTCCTGCAGGTGCACACCTCCTGCCCTCCCTGCACCCCCCACCCCACCCCACCCCAC
>SJYR01002362.1:363841-392734 GCA_006410655.1 Kobus ellipsiprymnus
GATGACCCTTCCCCGAGAATCCTGGGCCACTCCCGCCTCCGACAGCAGGCGCAGGGAAACCGGCCTGAAGCGGGATGCTGGGGTTAAGGAGAGCGCAGGGGACACGGGACAGGTGAGGGGAGGAGGCAGCCGCGTACACAGCGAGCGCCACATGCAACGGGAGGGCAGCCGGAGGGCACGTGGGGCCGCTCTGCGGGGGGGCGAGGGCCGCCTCGGGCCTGCACAAGCGGTGGACACGCCCTGAGGCCTCTCCCGAGCTGCCCACTCACCTGCCTCGGGGTGTCCATGCGCCAGGCCACAGAGAGGGTGTTGGGGAGTGGGGAGAAGCCACAGGAGTTAAAGGCGCAGCCAGGCCAGACCCATAACACCCTCTACCCCTACCGGGGCAATGCCCCGCTCCATCTCTTCTGGAGCCCAGGGATTCTGCCAGGGGCAAAGGTCAGGCACCCGTCCTGCCCACAGACAGTGCTTTCCACCGCGGAAGGACCTCTTAGTGCCCAGTTCTAGATTTTCTCTTCCAGGTAAGATCCTTACCAAACCGGCCCAGTCCTCTCTGTTGTGCAGGAGAGACTGACACACACGTAATGACTGAGATGGGCTGTGCCTGAGTCACTTCTCCAGCACTCTTAGTTAATGCTATCGTAGCAGTTAATGGTCTTATATCAATAAAGTTCCAAGTTTCTATATCTGTATTATGGTTTTATAAAATGTTTACATCTGGAAAGACTGACTGAAAGGCATATGGGAGCTCTTTGTACTATTTTTACCATTTTCTTGATTAAATCTGAAATGATATCTCAGTATAAAGGTAAAAAAATCTGAGACACCATGATTTAGGCAATATAGTCTTGAATGCAGAATTACGATAATGAGAACTCAGAAACAATCAAAATATCCAATAATGATGGCTATGTAAATTTTCTATGTTTTTCTATAAGCAGAACACTAATGCAGTTCATAAAAGTAGCATCAATAAGGGCTTAATTTCCAAAATATACAAACAGCTCACTCATAAAACTCAACGACAAAAAAACCAAACGATGCAATTGAGAAATGGACAGAAGGCCTAAACAGACATTTCTCCAAAGAAGATATACAGATAGCCAATAGGCATATGAGAAGATGCTCATTATTGCCAATTATTGGAGAAGTGCAACTCAAAACTAGAATGAGGTGCCACCTCACATGGGCCAGAATGACCATCATCAAAAAGCCAACAAATAATAAATGTTGTAGAGAGTGTGGAGAAAAGGGAACCTTCCTACACTGTTGGTGGGAATGTAAATTGGTGCAGCTGCTATATACTTGCTATATACCCAGACAAAACTATAATTTGAAAACATACATGCACCCCTATGTTTAGAGAAGCACTATTTACAATAGCCAAGACATGGAAACAGCCTGAAGGTCCATCAGCAGATGAATGGATAAAGATGTGGTGCATACACACAATGGACTATCACTCAGCCATAAAAAAGAATGAAATAATGGTATTTGCAACTACATGCATGGACCTGGAGATTATCATACGAAAGGGAAGTAAGTCATAGAATGGCAAATACTCTATGGTATCACTTACATATGGAATCTAAAATACAATACAAATGAATGTATCTACAAAACAGAAACAGACTCACAGAGGAGACTTGGGGTTGCCAAGGGAAAGGAAAGGTGAGTGAGGGAAGAACTGGATCTTTGGGATTAGTAGATACAAACTATTATATATAGAATAGATAAACAAGGTCCCACTGTAGAGCAGAGGGAACTGTATTCAATTTCCTGTGATAAACCATAATGGAGAAGAATGTAAAAAAGAACATACATATGTACTGACATAACTGAATCACCCTGCTGTACAGGGAAATTAATGCAACACTGTAAATCAACTATACTTCAATAAAAAATCTAAACAAGTGCCATCGATACAGGTTTACACACACTGCAAATTCTTGTCCATGTAGTGACAAGGAAAAAAAAGTTGCACGTGACATCATCATGAGATCTGGGGTTTGGGGATGAGATTTTTAGATTTATTTCTGTTTCAAGTTTCCACCAATGAACAGGTGTGACTTTTATAATGAGAATGAGAAAGCTGTGTCAGGAAATGGACCATGTAGACACAACTCTTAAGGGAGGCTCATGTGGGTCTGGGGCACAAGAGGCCATGATATTCACAATCTGGTCCCTCACCAGGTCTCCCTCCTTAGCAGGATCAGTGAGGGCCAGCTGAGGGACTTGCTCTGGGGATCCCACATTCCTTCCTGAGTGATCAGTTGCAGCCTGTTGAGAGAGGAGGGGTTGGAGCCTGGCTATGTGGCTGGCCAGGCTACAGAAGGGACATCCAGAAATGCCAGAATGGGGGGTCTGCACTGACCGGGCTCACTCAAAGCTATCACTGTGGATCCTCACACGCCCCTGAGAGGAGGTGGGTGTTAGTACTGACAGTTGGCATAGAAGACACGGGTGCCGGGAGGCTGTGACAGTGGTCGAAGCTAGTCCTGCTGGTTGTGCTTCAGAACCAGGATGGGAACTGGTGTGCCTTCTGCGTTTTCAGTCCTACCGCAAATCTTCACTCAAAGGCAGGGAAAAGCTGGAGAGGAAAATGAAGCAAAAGAGCCCACAGAACAAAACAAACAGATGGAAAGAAATACCATGTTCTTATATTAGAAGAATTAATATAGTTAAAATGACCATACTATGCAAGGCAATCTGTGGATTCAATGAAATCCCTATCAAAATACCAATGGCATTTTTCACAGAACTAGAAGAAAAACAATTAAATTCATATGGAAACACAAAAGACCCTGAGTAGCCAAAGCAATCTTGAGAACAAGAGCTGGAGGAATCAGGCCCCCTGACTTCAGACTATACTACAAAGCTATAGTAATCAAAACAGTATGGAACTAGCATAAAAACAAACAGATCAATGGAACAGAATAGAGAGCCCAGGAATAAAACCCACACATTTTTGGTAAATCTAACACAAAGGAGGCAAGAATATACAGTGGAGAAAAGACAGTCTCTTCAATAAGTGGTGCTGGAAAAACTGGAATGCCACCTGTAAAATAATGAAATTAGAACATTCTCTAACCCCATATACAAAAACAAATTCAAAATAAAGAGCTAAATATAAGACCAGAAATCATAAAACTCCTAGAGGAAAACACAGAATACTCTTTGATACAAATTGTAGCAATATTTTCTGGATCTGTCTCCTAGAGCAAAGGAAATAAAAGCAAAAATAAACAAGTAGGATCTAATTAAATTTAAAAGCTTTTGCACACCAAAGAAAACCACTGACAAAATGAAGACAGCCTACAGAATGGGAGAAAGTATTTGCAAATGATATGACCAAAAAAGGGTTAATATTAAAAATATATAAACAGCTCTTACAACTCAACATCAAAAACAAACAACCTGCTTAAAAAATTGGCAGAAGACTTGAATAGTTCCCCAAAGAGAATATGCAGATGGCCAATAGGCATGTGAAAAGATTCTCAATGTCATTAATCATCAGGGAAATGCAAGTCAAAACCACAGTGAGCAACTTCCCTGGTGGTCCAGTGGTTAAGAATCTGCCTTCCAATGCAAGGGATGCAGGTTCAATCCCTGGTCAGGGAACTAAGAACCCACATGCCTCAGAGCAACTAAGCGCTGCAACTACTGAGGCCGCATGCTCTGGAGCTTGCAAGCCTACAACTAGAGAGAATCCTTCATGCCACAGCAAAGATCCCACGTGCCCCAATGAAGACCAGACACAGCCCCCAAAAATCCCCAACAAGGAGATGTCATCTCTCACCTGTAAGAGTGGCTATTGTCAAAAACAATGCAAATAAGTGTTAGGAAGGATATGGAGAGACAGGAACACTTGTGCACTGTTGGTAGGAATGTAAATTAGTGCAATCACTATGGAAAACAGTATAGAGCTTTCTTAAAAAAACTAAAAATAGAACTACCATATGACCCAGCAATTCCACTCCTGGGGATATATCTGAAAGAAACAAAAACCCTGATTTCAAAAGATACTGTAATATTCACAGTAGCACTATTTATAGCCAAGACATGGAAGCAACCTACAGCTGACGAATGGATAAAAAATAGTGGTGTGTGTATATATATACAATGGAATACTACTCAGCCATAAAAGAAATTTTTCCTTTTGCAACAACATGGATGGACTCTAAGTTGAAATAACTGAATTCACTAAATCAGATAAGTCAGAGAAAGAAAAATAATATATGATATCACCTCTATGTGGAATCTTAAAGAAACAAACAAAAAACCCCAAGCTAGTGAATATAACAACAACAACAAAAAGAAACAGAGTCGTAGATACAGAGGACAAATTAGTGGTTATCCATGGGGAGAGGGGATGGAGAAGGCAATGGCACCCCACTCCAGTACTCTTGCCTGGAAAATCCCATGGATGGTGGAGCCTGGAAGGCTGCAGTCCATGGGGTCGCTGAGGGGTTGGACACGACTGAGCGACTTCACTTTCACTTTTCACTTTCATGCATTGGAGAAGGAAATGGCAACCCACTCCAGTGTTCTTGCCTAGAGAATCCAGGGACGAGGGAGCCTGGTAGGCTGCCGTCTATGGGGTCGCACATAGTCGGACACGACCGAAGTGACTTAGCATGGGGAGAGGGGAAGGGAGAGGAGCAATATAGGGGTAAGTTATTAAGAGGTACAAAATACTGTATATAAAATAAGCTACAAGGATATATTATACAACACAGGGAATATAGCCAGGATTTTGTAATAGCTATATATGGAGTATAACCTTTAAAATTTTTGAATCACTATATTTTAACATATAATACCATACATCAATTATTCTTCAATGAAATTTTTTCAATTAAAAAGAGGGGGACTTCCCTGGTGGCCCAGTGGTTTAGGATCTGCCTGCCAACGAAAGGGACACAGTTTCAATCCCTGGTCCGGGAAGATCCCACACATCATGGGCCATGCGCCACAACTACTGAGCCCACGTGTCTAGAGCCCACAACGAAGAGTAGCCCCAACTCTCCATAACTAGAGACAGCCTGCACACAGCAATGAAGATCCAGTGTGGCCAAAGAGTAAATAAACAAGTTAAAAAATAAAAAGAGAGCCCACAGAATGATACTCAACCTCCTCAGCAAGCTTGTAAAAATGTTCCAGACAGAGCCTGGCCTGCCCACCAGACGACCTTCCTCAGAAGTGAAGTGGACAAGCATCCACGAGTGTCTGTCTGAAGAAGAGAAAATACTCCAAATGAATCTGATGCAAAAGAAAGGCAGAGGGGGGCTTCCCTGGCAGTCCAGTAGATAAGACTGTGCTTTCACTGCAGGAGGCACGGGTTTGATCCCTGGTGGGGAACTAAGTTCCCACATGCCACACGATGGCCAAATAAGTAAACAAACAAACAAAAAGATAAAAAAAGAGAAAGGTTGAAGATCTGGACCATCAGATTCAGAGGAGCCAGTGGGGTTTCTTTTCCCTGGTAGGATTCACTTTTGAGTTCTGTGTGGCTTTCAAGGTGTCCTGGAGACAGAGATCTTAAGCTAGAGGGTTGTGGAGGCAGCAGTGATACCCACTTCCTACTCAAGCCAACAGGAATGGTTGGCTGATTCCTGGTAAGGGGGCAACTGCCTAAACCAGCGTTTCTAGCAGGCAGTGTGTGACTTTGGCCTTTCGGGCCTGATTGGCCTGGGTGCCACGTGAGCAGTGATCTATAAACCAACTTATCAATGCCCCAGAATGAATGAACCAGGACTATGGCTCCCCAGGAGATGGAGACCAGGTGCATGCTCTGTAAGGACTTGGCCGAAGCCCACAGAGGAAGAGCAGGAGGTCCCTGCATCTCAGACATAGAAAGTTGGAGGTGCTGCAGCCCACGCAAACGTGCCCTCCTTGGAGACAGCTGAACAACCCTCTCCTCATCAGCGGTTTCACATGTTTTTAGTGCAACCCACAATAGGAAATGGGCTTCCTTGGTGGCTCAGTGGTAAAGAATCTGCCTGCCAATGCAGGGAGACGCAAGCTCGATCCCTGGGCCGGGAAGATTCTCCGGAGTAGGAAATGGCAACCCACTCCAGTATTGTGCCTGGGAAATCAGAGCCTGGCGGGCTATAGCCCATGGGGTTACAAAGAGTTGTGACAACTGAGTGACTGAACGATGAAACAACAATAGGGAATACTATTCTGTTGCAGCCTACCACAAACACACACACACACACACACACATACACACCAAAGTTTAATGAAAATACATCTTTTACAAGGTGTATGGCATTATTTTTTATCTGTTTAAAAAATGCTGTTGCAAACCAATAAACTGATCTCACACATGAACAATTGTGCACATCATCTGAAAAGCACAGCTTTGCCAGAGCTAACGTTCTCTAGAGCCACACCATGCCAGACACCATCCTAACATCCATATCCATTACTCTGAATCCTCAGAGCAACCTTGTGAATTAGATTATCTCCGGGATTTCACAGATGAGCAGAGGCTTAAGCAAACTACTGCTTAAGGTCACAGGAAGGAAGGAGTTGAGCCAGACCGGAACCAAATACAGAGGGCCCAAGGCCATCACCACATGACCTCAGCTGCAGGAATTCAGAGCATCTTTTACGTCCATGTCAGAGCATGTGTCTTCATCCAAAAGGTTTTTGCAAACACTATCCTGGTGACATTGTTCATAATTCCATGGATCAGCTATTCTGCAACATTGTTCATAATTCCTTGGATCAGCGTCCTCAGCTCCCACCCATCCTCAGCTCCCACCGGCACAGATGAGGGATCCCTGGGGCTCACTCTGCTTTGCTAGTATAATCGCAAGGCTCAAGTTATGATTTTTTTAATTGAGTGAGAGGCTGGGGGAAATGGAAGTCTTCAGTTTGGGAATGTAGATTTGTTTACTCGCTCAATTGTGTCCAGCTCTTTGCAAACCCATGTGCTGTAGCCCAACAGGCTCCTCTGTCCATGGGATTTTTCTGGCAAGAATACTGAAGTGGGTTGCCATTTCCTTCTCCAGGGGATCTTCCCAGAGATCAAATTTATGTCTCTTGCGTCTCCTGCATTGGCAGGCAAATCCTTTACCACTGAGCCACCAGGGAAGCCTGTAGATTTGTGAATGGGTTATTTTCATTTCACTGTGAATCCATCATCCTCTATTAGGTGATTCTCAGGCAGATATGTATTTAAAAGATGCAAGAAAAGGCCACATGGGAGTTGAGGTCCACAGACAGAAACCAAAGGCCAGGACATTCTTGTGTCTGCCCCAAGCCTCACTCACTCACTGGCTACCGCTCCTGCTGGGAGGACCCTGGCTCCACTCTTTTCCATCTTCTTCTGAGATGGTTCTTCACCCAAAGGGCCCTCTTGGTGCAGAAACCAGTGCGTCAGATGAGATATGTGGGAAGATCACTGGACAGGTGAGTAGTCTGGCTCCCCTTCAAACACTTTCCTTATTTTCTCAGCACTCACTGGCCGGGGAGGCTGCCGGTTATGAGGGAAGAGGGGCTCAATGTTTAAAAAATGCTGTTGCAAACCAATAAACTGATCTCACACATGAACAATTGTGCACATCATCTGAAAAGCACAGCTTTGCCAGAGCTAACGTTCTCTAGAGCCACACCATGCCAGACACCATCCTAACATCCATATCCATTACTCTGAATCCTCAGAGCAACCTTGTGAATTAGATTATCTCCGGGATTTCACAGATGAGCAGAGGCTTAAGCAAACTACTGCTTAAGGTCACAGGAAGGAAGGAGTTGAGCCAGACCGGAACCAAATACAGAGGGCCCAAGGCCATCACCACATGACCTCAGCTGCAGGAATTCAGAGCATCTTTTACGTCCATGTCAGAGCATGTGTCTTCATCCAAAAGGTTTTTGCAAACACTATCCTGGTGACATTGTTCATAATTCCATGGATCAGCTATTCTGCAACATTGTTCATAATTCCTTGGATCAGCGTCCTCAGCTCCCACCCATCCTCAGCTCCCACCGGCACAGATGAGGGATCCCTGGGGCTCACTCTGCTTTGCTAGTATAATCGCAAGGCTCAAGTTATGATTTTTTTAATTGAGTGAGAGGCTGGGGGAAATGGAAGTCTTCAGTTTGGGAATGTAGATTTGTTTACTCGCTCAATTGTGTCCAGCTCTTTGCAAACCCATGTGCTGTAGCCCAACAGGCTCCTCTGTCCATGGGATTTTTCTGGCAAGAATACTGAAGTGGGTTGCCATTTCCTTCTCCAGGGGATCTTCCCAGAGATCAAATTTATGTCTCTTGCGTCTCCTGCATTGGCAGGCAAATCCTTTACCACTGAGCCACCAGGGAAGCCTGTAGATTTGTGAATGGGTTATTTTCATTTCACTGTGAATCCATCATCCTCTATTAGGTGATTCTCAGGCAGATATGTATTTAAAAGATGCAAGAAAAGGCCACATGGGAGTTGAGGTCCACAGACAGAAACCAAAGGCCAGGACATTCTTGTGTCTGCCCCAAGCCTCACTCACTCACTGGCTACCGCTCCTGCTGGGAGGACCCTGGCTCCACTCTTTCCCATCTTCTTCTGAGATGGTTCTTCACCCAAAGGGCCCTCTTGGTGCAGAAACCAGTGCGTCAGATGAGATATGTGGGAAGATCACTGGACAGGTGAGTAGTCTGGCTCCCCTTCAAACACTTTCCTTATTTTCTCAGCACTCACTGGCCGGGGAGGCTGCCGGTTATGAGGGAAGAGGGGCTCAGAGTGGGCAAAACCCCAGCTAACACTGTGCTGACCCCAGCAGCACCCAGGACCACATCATCGGCAAGCCTGTGGGTGACCCCTGCAGCCCCTAAGTGGATTCTCAGACTTGAACACGGGTCAGCATCACCTGGAGGACTGTGAGCATCCAGATCGCTGCTCCCCAACCAGTTTCTGATTCAGCAGGTCTGGGGTGGCACCTGGGAACCAGCATCTCTGTTAAGTCCCCAAGGAGATGCAGCTGCTGCTGGTCTATGGACCACACTTGGAGATGCACTGCCTCAGTATATCCCTCAGCAGGAAGATTCTCAAGAGGGATTCTAGCAAAATCTTCCCTCTTCAAATGTCTTTGTTAACTAAGGGCCCCTTCTAGGTTGGAACCCCTCACTTCTACGGGCTAGGTCACTGGGTAGGCTTATGTACTACAAGCTTTGAAGTAAGAGAAACATAAAACCCGTCAGCCTGGCTGAAAGAACCCAGCCCAACCTTCCAAGGTCTGGGGTTTTTGTGTGATACCGACCTCACGTAAGTGTTCGATAGACACTACCTAATTTACCTCATGAGGAAGGTGGGTTTTAAAAGCTAGTAAGTCAGGATGTCTCACTTTGCGTTCTTCCATGAAAAAAGTATTACAAAGATGAAACAGTACATGACTAGAAGGAGACGAAGCACACACATTTCTACCTGCGTCTACCTTGTGCATGATGTCACCAAGCCCATGTAAATACGCAGAGATTTGTTTGCTCCTAAGCTTTTTGCATGTACAGTCTTGTTGCTATGAAAACGAACCAGAAGTTGACAGGTGGAAAGGAGTCACCAGTCCAACTGATCGAGTCACCTTCCTCTCTATTTCCCCCTTCCACTCCTCAGAGCCCACATTCTGGAAGACCGTGGCTACTACTGGCTGATTTTCCCACGTGTGCACCATTCAGTGCTGTCGGGACTCCTGTGCCGAAGCAAAAGGCTGGGTTGCCTTTGTGTAGAGATGTCCTTCTGCATCTGCCATCCTGGGAGACTGAGGAGGGCTTGGGGATGCCTGTTTCTTCCTGGGTGGATGCCAGGCGGAAGCTCAACCACCGTGCTGGAGAACAGCCACATTCCTCATTGCTGGCTGTTGCTGCTGCTGTTGCTATAGTTGCTAAGTTGTACCCGACCCCATGGACTGTAGCCCGCCAGGCTCCTCTGTCCATGGGATTTTCCAGGCAAGAATACTGGAATGGGTTGCCATGCCCTTCTCCAGGGGATCTTCCCAACCCAGGGATCAAACCTGTGTCTCTTGAGTCTTCTGCACTGGCAGGTGGGTTCTGTACCGCTGAGCCACCTGGGAAGCCTCCACTCACTGGGTTCCTGGCAAAATTCTCCATCTCAACAAGATAAAATAGGAAGAACACAGGGAGTTTGGGGATATTTCCTATGTCCTGAGTGCAGCTCTACACTCTGGCTTGAGAACTAGGGAACATTCATTCTTTCAGCCAAAGGCCTGTAAAAACCCAGAGACAGAATCACATTGGATGTCAGAAGGAGACTCTGGGAAAGATATAGGTGGTACGCTCAGGTGTAAATAATGAGTTTCTATTTTGAGGACTTGAAAACAAAATTCAATATATATTTAGCATGATCTGCTATATTCCTTAGAAATTCCATGGGGAGAAAAACCAACGTGATTCATTAAAAAAAAAAAAATGCCCTTGAAGATGGGGTATTTTGAGGCCTTCAAATACTTGACAATATTCCCTGAGTCCTACTCTCTCTTCCCTGGTAAAAGAGGGCATAGCAAAAGCACCCTCTCCCCCCAGGGATAGATCCTTGAGGGAACACAGCAGAGTGAGGGCTTTCTAAAATGCTCTAGGGTCATTCAACAACCACATTTCTTTCATCAGTCTAAGGGGTGGGGTTGGTGTGGTGGGGGAAGCACAGAGGAAACAAATACTAGGGACTAGATTTAAAAACAGCATTGAGAGAAAAAAGCCCAAACTGCAGGCTTGACTATAGCATAAACAGCACAGCAGAGGCAGGTCAAAGCTAACTGACTCAGAAAAGATTGCTAAGAAAAGGGTTCTTTGCTTAAACATCTGAGGGGTGGTGGAAAGCACCTCAAAGCCACATCCCGGGATGTGTGTGGAAGTTCCCAGTCATTTCCTCTGGCTTCACTTTGCTTTTTGGTGGGTGGGCAGAGGAAAAAAAGGTCTCTCTCCCAGGCCCAACTGGAGAAGCAAATTTTGCAGACCTGATGAGTTTTCTTTCTGTTCCAACTGGGAATCCACAAGCACCAGGGAAGGGACTCAGGCTGCAGAAAGAGCCAGAGGAGAGAAGCCCAGTGGGGCCAGTTCGTCGGAAAGAGGGCTGTAAACATCCTTTAGAGATGACGATGCAAAAGGGAGCATGCACAAATGCCCTTTGAAAGCGATGAAAGAAACGCCCAAACAGAGCACATTCGTGTTGACTGGACCATTAGCTCCACCCAAGGGGTGACTCCGTGAGAGACGGGGGGCTCAGCCAGAACAGGTTTCGGAAAAATTTTATTGCGTTTGGTTTCCATGTGGAAGCACTGGCAGAATTGAAAAGAGGCAGCATGTTCCACTTACTTTTCTGAAAGATCACACAGCTAGACGAAATCTCTCCCCACCCCGGGCTGATTTCGCGAACCTCACCCCAAAACCCACCCCAAGCAGATTTTTTTTAAAAAAAGGTTGGTGGTGATTATTTAAAAACAATTCCCCGTGTGAGACGGTCGGCAGTCAGATTTCTGTGACTTCCGCGTTTAATGCGCGTTTCCTGGCCCCTTTCCTCCCCTCACGGTCTTCAGGCCTTCCCTCCTCCGAATTAGACTCCACACACAAGTGTGCAAATTGAAACACTAGTCAGTCTCGGTGCCGCAGGCTTAGGAATCTGCCGGTTCACTGGACGGGCGGGTGTCTCTCAACTTGGCGATGGTGCCTTTGCATCACTGGCAGCCCACGCAGGTCCATGGACTCCCAGATTAAAATACAGACAAGACATGGAGACGTGCACATTTATGGGTCTAAAACATCCGGAAGTAAACCCACTTCGGAGATCTACAAAAATGACGAAGGAGGGGGTCGACGGTGGGGCTGTGGCTGGTTCGCTTGGCGGTAATACTGCTGAACGGACACCGCGCTAGGAGAGCGAGGGAGGTGGGACGCTCAGACGGGAAGCAGAGGGAATAAAGGAAACGTAGCTCGCCTGAAGCTGTGTCATTTTCTTCTCGTGATTGTGTAAGGCATTTTGAACTAGAAAAACTCCTTTCCTTCACATTCTTCCAAATGATCAGTTGGAATATAACCAGTGATTCGGAATACAAATAAAACCCCTTTCATCTCCACCCCCCACCCCCAAAATCATTCTATGCACCCAGAGCCCACAAAGTACAAGGCAGGCAATTGATTCTGTGAATTCAGAGGCAAATCGTGTTCACACGGGGCACGAGGCTGCTGTGGTCAAGGACCCTTCTTAGGGCTCTAGCCCTGATCTCGGGCCTCCCAGGCCACAAGGGGTGAGCATCCATCTTCAGCGAGGTTTTAAGTCCAATCCAGACACCTGCCACTGCCTCCTGGGCAGTGGGAGGTCACAGGCCCTCTTGGCTCTCTCCTATGGGTCCCCCACCAGGCGTCTGGGCCGGTCCGTCCACGCACAAGCGTCATGACTCAGTTAGTACAAGGGGGCGTGGCCTGGAGACAGCGGCCTTCACGTTAGTCATGCCAGACAGCAGAGAGGAAACCAGAGGCCAGAGAAGTGATTTTAAACAGGGAAAAAAGGAAAGCAGCTTCGGTCACCGAAAAATAGAAAGGATGATCTTTTCAAAAATTAAAACCATGGGGACTTTTTTTTTTTTCTCTGCAATGTTCAGCCATTTTACTTGAGACATTAAAAAAAAAAGTTTCAGAGTAGTTGTGTTGCTTTTTCGGTTTAGACATTCATGAGAACGGATCGGACGGTGGTGCTGGGATGCGGTTTGTGTCTGCGTGCCAATGCTGCTCAGGGTCCTTCAGACCACATACTGGTACGGGTCTGCCTTCCCTTGGTCTGGCGTGGCAAAGGGGCTGGCCCAGCCTAGAGAGAAGGGGTGGCCAAAAACGGCTTTCATGTTCATCCATTTTGTTTTTTTAGCCCATCTTCTCTCTTCCTTTTTCAATTGTTCTATTCCCTGAAAACAAGAACAATCATACTTTCAGTCAAGCACTTTACTGCTGTGGTTTTTGGGGGAGAGAAATCCATTAGCTGAGGTGAATGGAGTAAATGCTTCCTTTTTAAAGCCATGAAGCTTATCTACATAGTACTTTTTTTTTTCCTTCTCTTTCTCTCATAAAAAAGTGCTAAAGACACAAAGGAATCATCATTTTCCTTTTGGGTGGGCACACAGGCACGTCTGTGTTAAGTCCCTCCAGGCAGGAAGGGACACGTAAGAAAGTCAGCAGGCCCCGAAGCCGCTGCTCCTAGTCACGCAATCCGGGGTTGTGTTACGTGAGTCCTGGCCGGGGGTTTGGGCCCAGCGCCGAGCTGTGTGCGGGAGCACTCTGAAGGCTGGGGCGCGGGGAGCCGCAGCTCGTGGGAGCCAAGGATCGGTTCATGGGAACTCTGAAGCTGCTATGACCACTTTGCAGACAAAAAAAAAAAGGACAAAGTGAAACGACTGCTCTGGCGCGGCCTGTCCCGCTGGCCGGGGAGGCCAAGGAGCGCCCAGCGTAGGAGGGCTGGCCAGGTGCAGCGGAGGAGGTGAACAGGAGGAAGAGGTCAGCACAGAGGAGGAAGGAGAGGGATTAGTACAGGTTAGAGGGGCCGCACCGGCAGACCGCTCAGCCTCGGCCGCGGCCTTCCTGGGCTCCTCTGGGGACAAATGTGACCCGAGGCAGCCTCAGCAGTTGTCACGGAGCCCACACCACCCCCAGCCAAGTCTCGCAGGAAAGACGAGCTGGGGGAGGAGGTCAGTCCCTTCCTGTCCCCTTCTCTGGAAGGAGCTGGCGAGCAGCTGGAGGACAAAGAGGAAGCAGCTTGGCAGGGTCCCCCCGGGGGTCTATCTGGCGGTCTCTGTGAGGTGGAGGAACGGGGTGGGCCCGAGGGGACAGCCCAGTCCAACTCTGTTCACAGCCTAGGGCCCTGGGACCACGCCATACTGGTCAAGGGCAGGACGCCCTTGCCATGCGTGGCAGGCCCTCCACTCCACTCTCCCTTCCTTTCAGTGCGGCTTCCTTTAGGAATGGCCTTGAGGGGGAAGAACGACCAGGACCAGGGCCATGATTTGCCTCCTGACCCACCTAGGCCGCAGCCTGTGTGGCCCGGTGGCGTCCTGACAGCCGGTGGGGCCAGACGGTCAACTCTGGGTTCCCTGCAGGTCTCACACACAGAAGCTGGTCTGTGCACTGCACAGACACATGGCTGGATGAACCCCATCGGCTTTTTACAGACACTCTTTTATAATGATACTAATAGTCATAAAAGAAAAAAAGGTGCTGAGAGGCACGCAACCTTCCAAGCCACCGGGAACTGCTCCAGACCCCAGTGATGGTGCCTTGGCAGCCGGCACACCGTCCTCCTCTGCACGCTGAGTCTCCACACCCTCAGGGGTGGGGCCGCAGCAGCAGTGAAGGCTGAGTCTTCCTAAGAGCCTCCAGCTAAGGCTGACTACCCAACCGGCCAACGTCCCCCCAAAGACCCTGAGGTGACTGTTGAGGATGGACTCACGACCTCCCCCAGAACTCAGGGCTGCCCCTTCTGCCTGGGGCCCCTCACCAAGACCCCAAAGCCAAGGAGGGAAGAAATGCCCACATCACAGCCACGGACTGGCCACCAGGAGGCTTCTGGATGCCTTAGGAGGGTTTAGAGGTGGCGGCGGTGGTGCCACGGGTGTGGGCTCCAGCGGTTTTGAAGCTCCCAGAGAAGGAGTTGTGAACGGGCGGAAGCGGGGGCGCAGGCGGGAGGCCGCAGATGGGGACCAGAACCGGCCTTGCACCCACTGCTCTGGGGGCCCCCGCTGGGCTGTCTCCTGACCCCACTCTCAGGATCGGATCGTAAACGCTTTCACTGGGAAGCTGACCCTGCCTGTGCCATGCAGGTCAGGGCACCCTTTGTCCATCACCCTTCTCCAGGCCCGTGGCCGCTAGACAGGAAGGGCACCCCAGTGCCTCGTAGAGTGACACAGAGCTGTGGACAGGACTGAACCTTCACAGAGAGGCTGCTGGGCCCCATACCCGTGTGACCTGAGTGCCCAGGCCTGACCTGCAGGCAGGCCCCCGCCCCCACCCCAGCCGTGGAGGGAGTGGCGGCAGGCTGCCCCCAGGCTCACCGTCTCATCCGTGCAGATGGAGTGCACCTGGGT
This sequence comes from Kobus ellipsiprymnus, assembly GCA_006410655.1. NCBI lineage: Eukaryota > Metazoa > Chordata > Mammalia > Artiodactyla > Bovidae > Kobus > Kobus ellipsiprymnus. Next base: position 378,916 of record SJYR01002362.1, read on the forward strand.
CCCGAACATGACGGACGTGAAGATGAGGAAGAGCAGCCCCTCGAAGCAGAGCAGGATGAGGAGGATCACCGTGGTGGGCGGCGAGAAGGAGCTGCACTCTGAAAGAGAGGGGCACACGGGGCTCGGGGCTCCATCCTGCCTCCGGCCCCGCAGGACCGGGTTCCTCGCAGGCCTCCAGCACCCCGCACCAGCCCCCAACACCATGAGCTCACACTAACACCCCATCACAGCCAAGGAGTCAGGAGTTGTTGCCTGCTTCCTCCTGCCCTTGTCTGATGTCTGACCCGCCCGCTCCACCACCAGGCTCCAGGAGGGCAGGGACTTTCTGTTCGGCTTGGTGTTGGCCATCAGCCTTGGAGCGATGCCTGACAACAAAAGAATCTGGGCGAGAGGTTGGGGCGTTCTGAGCTTTAGTTCTCCTTTCTATACTGTGGAACGGTCGGGGTCCCCAGAGGAATTCTGCCCGACTGCACCTCGGCCCGGCCAAGCGAGCGGTGCTGCTCCCAGGCAGGGGTGCCGGGCTTCCTGATCCCGTACAGCTGCCCGGAGCGGTGGCCTGGCCACCACCCTGGCACAGCTGCAAGTACCCTTCTCATGGGCTGGTCGTGGGACTGCAAGTGGAGTCTGGGGAGGCGGGAAGCAGATCGAGGGAAGGCGGAACTGCCTCCTTACCCTTCTCTGAACATCAGTTCAAGATGCCCTCATCCTGGGGGATTCCTTTTACACGACCTGGATGCTCCACTGAGCCAGGGCTGAGCAGAGATGGTATTAACTGCACAGACAGCCTGTACTCTGGGGACTGTCCAGCACCTCCCTTGCCCTGAGATCAGAGGAACTGGGGGCCTCGAGCCACCTCCATCAGGAAACCCACTGATGGAGGAAATCCACTCCATCTGGAGTGACCACAGGCAATCAGAGCATGCAGGTAAGACCCCGGGTGGCGGAGTCTTCCAGACAGGGTAGGAAAAGCCCGCTCTGGACTAAGGCCTGAATCACAGGCCCTCTTCTCAGCCACGTGACAGGGTAACTTGATCAACCTCTGTGAACACCGACTTTTGTCATCTACAAAGGTGGGGGGAGTATCTCTCCTACCCTGCAGGCTTGTTACAAGGTTGAGATAAGGCCCTGCTGACAGTCTCCTGTGCACTAAGTGGGAACACGGAAACAGTGGTCCCAGCCAACTCCACTGCCCCACCGCGGCCCTCAGTACTCTCAGCACTGAGCACGTCTCTTCTTAAGGGCATGAACTCTACTGTGAGGGCCCCACCCTCAAGACCTCTTATGAAGAAATACCAGAGAGCGTGCTTTTCTCTCTTCTGTTGGGTGGGGACACATGAGGATAGGGCCATTTGCAAGCTGGGAAAAGGGTCCTCGCAAGGGATGGAACTGACTGGTACCTTGATCTTGGACTTCCCAGACTCCTGAACTGTGAGAAATAAATGCTTAAGCCTCCCAGTCTACGGCATCTTGTTGCAGCAGTCTGAGGTGACCAGTACTCACAGGGTTTTTCTTCCCCTAGATGAGGTCAAGTCAGGTGGACCAGAGAGACAGAAGGGGGCAGATACAAGCTAGGAACAGAGGCTAGAAAAATCTCTTAATATCTGGTCAGGAGCTAAAGATACCTAAGAAGTCAGTACATGCAGGAAGAGCAAAACTCATAAAAAATGATGACACGAAGAAGGGGACCAATCAATGGTAAAAGGGTGGAAATATGACGTTTCTGCTCAAGGTGTTTGTCTCACAGACTTGTGTGAAAGGAGGAGCCCGGCAGGCAGCCTCTCCTCATCCCTCCAGCAACTACACCAGTCTCTCCTTTATCCTTGGTTTTGCTTTCTGCAGTTTCAGTTACCTGCCGTCAGCCTTGGTGCAAAAATATTAACGGGAAAATTCCAGAAATACTAAGTTTTAAACCACAAACTCTCCTGAGAAGCATGATGAACTCTCACACCTGGCTCTGTCCACACGAGACGTGAACCATCCCTTTGTCCAGCACGTTCATGCTGCGTATGCTACCAATCATTTCGGTGAGCAAGTCGACTGCCACGGTATCAGAGTGTCTATGTTCAAGTAACTCTTCTGCTACTTAACAACAGCTCCAAAGTGCAGGAGTGGTGATGCTAGCCGTTCGGATACTCTCTTACTGTGCCTGATTCACAAATTAAACTTTATCATAGGCATGCTGTGCTGGGTTTAGTTGCTCAGTCATGTCCGACTCTTTGTGACCCCATGGACCATAGACCGCCAGGCTTCTCTGTCCATGCGGATTCTCCAGGCAAGTATACTGGAGTTGGTTGCCATGCCCCCAACCCGCCCCCAAGGGGATCCTCCCAACCCAGGGATCAAATCCAGGTCTCCACATTACAGGCAGATTCTTTACCATCTGAGCCCCCAGAGAAGCCCAAGAATACTGGGATGGGTGGCCTATCCCTTCTCCAGGGCAACGTCCTGACCCAGGAATCGAATTGGGCTCTCTTGCATTGCAGGCAGATTCTTTACCAGCTGAGCTACCCAGGAAGCCCCTATTATAGGTACATCTGTATTAAAAAAAAAAAAATTTATATGTAGGGTTCTGTACTATCTGAGGTATCAGGCATCCACGGAGCGTCCTGGAACATGCCTCCTACAGATAAGCGGGGACTACCATATTAAAAATTGTTTTCTTATATCTTATTTTTATTCTTAAAAATTTTCAAATTTTAATTATACATTCAGCATCTATATTTTTCCTCTCAGGATTTATGCAGTCTTGTGATCGGAGTTCCCTCCTCAGCATTTGCATCTTTAAACGAGATACTTCAAAAGCAGGAAGAATTTGTCTACAATCTTAACATACACTGGTGATTAACCAGTTAAAAAAATTATCACACACAAAAACACCCAAAGGAACAAACACCCCACCTATGTCCTAGCCAAAAAGTTAAAAATGGATTTCTGCAAAGTTGGGATGCAATGGCCTTCAATTAAAGCTCCTCCCTTAAAGGCATGGGTCTGCTCCTGGGATGTGCTTCCCTGCTGGGGCCTGCATTTTTCCTGGGCCCGCTCAGACCCAGGAGGGTCTGTCCAACTCACGACTTTACCTGTGGAACTGACTTTAAGGGGCTGCTTTATTTCATGAGGAGATATTCGGGCCTCTGCTGTTTCTTCCCTGGTCAGTCCATATGCTTGCAGGAGATCTAGTAAAATGAGGTCGGCCCCTGGCACCAGGACAGAGACAGAGCGCCCACCCCCACTCCAGTCACGCGCCCCTCCTGGAGCAGGGATCCTGGCGTGTACTCACTTGTCCAGTCTTCTTCAAAGCAGTGCAGGAAGTGGAATCCCACCATGATGAGGGCGTGCAAGGAAATGAGAGCTATGTACATCTGCAACAGGAAAGCAGGGCAGATGCCATTGCTGAGAGAACCGCCTGGCCGTGCGGGCGCCGGGGAGGGGGTGCTTGCAACCTCCCATGCAGGAACACTCAGGCTGAGGGCTGAGCAGGGAGGGGCCGGAGAACCACCTGGTGATTCCCTGGGTGGGTGGGGCCTGGGCTGTCCTGGGGGCTCCGGTCCGATGCCTCTTCTCACTTGAAGGGTCAGGGCACTGACTGCCTGTGGTCCCTCCAGCCCTTGACGCTAAATGCCCTCCACCTACCTGCAGCTGAGGGAGGGTGGCCGCCTTCTTGGCTACTGAGCTCGACACCAGGCCTGAGAGCCCAGAACACGGCCCTTTGCTAAGAGATAATCAGCTGGAGGCAGTTTTCTAGACGCTCGAGGGAAGGGTGTGGGAGTGGGCCCCTGTGGAACCAGGGAGAGCTCTGGCAGAAAGGCAGAGGTCTGCGTGGCCAGGCACCGTCCTGCCAGCAGCAAGGCAAACGGCGAGTGCTCCCCGCAGGGTGGGGACGGCATTCCGAAGCTGACTTACTGTAAACAGGACGAAGTACTTCTGGTTGTTCTCGCCGACACAGTTATTGACCCAGGGACAGTGGTGGTCCATTTTCCGAATGCACCGCTTGCAGACGCTGAAAGAGCCGCAAGGCAGACCTTGAGGGGGGTCCCCACGGAGGCGGGACGGTCAAGGGGACCCAGAACCCACGCTCCAGCACCACTCCTCCCCAGCGGCCCAGTGTTTCGCTGCGTGTGTGCTGGAGGGGACAGGACCCCGGAGGCCACAGTCATTCCAGAAAGGGGTACAGGCGGCGACCCCCGAGGCCTCTCATCTTGTTTCACAGAGAAAAAGGCTGGAGCTGACTCGCCTACGGACACTGCTCTCCTGAGGGAAGAGTGGGCTGAGACTCTGGTTTACTGAGAGGACAGAAGAAAGAAGCAGTTCCAAAAACCTGACAAGATGAGATGGGATAGAGCTAATCCTCATTTCCCCCAGAGGCCAAAAACCCTAAGGGCGGGCCTGATGGAACTTGCCAGAGTGTGGCTGAGGAAACAGAGAGAGAGAAAGTGAGCACTTGAAGAGTTCACAGTGGGGTCAAGAACTGCGTGTCACGGGCTGCAGGAAGTCCCCCTCTAAGGGCCTTTCAGCTCTAAGATAATACCCACTTAGCCGAAAATAGCAGAAGAGTCATCTGAGCTTAAGTGTTGACCAGAAATCCCACTAATTTGCAAACAGTTATTAACTTCTTGCTGGGACAGTTTTTGGCTTGGGACTGAAGGTATGATATTTGATTTTTAAAAAAATGCCCTCCCCATTCCCTTCTGGACGACACAAGTAACAATCTGAAACAAGAGCACAAAGCTTAAATAGGGGCTCGAAAACAGCTATTCCCAAAGCTCAAGTTCGGGAAGAGCCATCTGCCAACAGATGGACTCATCGAGAACCGTTTCGTTTTCAATTCATTAAAATAGCCTCTGTAACAATTTATCTTGGGGGCATTACATGTTCAAAACAGTTTGAAATACTGTAAATACAAGCTTGTTATATATATTTTTGAAAGGCCCTGAGTTCACACCAGCTTTTATTCCACTAGTTTCCATAACCAACTTTATCTCAGGTTCTTACTGAAGTGGGTGGGGGGCTGCAGGAGGGCTGTTCCCTGACTACAGGTCAGGAAGCACAGACCACTCCGAAGGGGGAGGTGTGGCCTTTCCAAAGCCAGGCATGAGCTCTGCTGGCAAGGCAGACCTCCCCCCACGGCCTCCCCTCCGCCCCAGAGGACACGTAAGGCAAAGTGAGGAGAGATACTGGCTCAGACCAGCGGGGGCGTCATGCTGGTCTCCACCCTCGTTCTTCCCACAGCTTCAGAGGCTTGTGATAACACAGGCCTGTGGGAAATGAGCACACTTCAGAGATGCTAGCCAAGCGCCAGTCTCCTCGAGAGCAAGAAAGGCAGCGCAAGAAAAGGATGCATGAAAGGGACAGGGAGGGCAATACACAGAAGGCCAGGTGCCGGCACCGTCTCTGTTACCAATCTGGATGAATGAACAAATGAGTAGGTTTTCCTTGTTCCCAGTGTACAAATCTGGCAAGCCCCGATGAGCAGGAGCAGAGCTCCCTGCGTCCTGGGCCTCATGCCAACACATTCCCACCGTGGAACCTGCCCTGTAGACCATCTCTTCCACGTCCTTCCTCAGCTCTGGGGTTTCTCAACCCCCTCCCCATCAAGGGAACCCCTGAGGGTGACCACCTCCCTGCTCTAGGCTCTTGAGCAGCTTCTCTTCCACTTACACTATTTTGTAAAGGGGATTTAGGGTGGGTGCTCCAAGACAGTGTGTGCTCAGCAGCAGAGAGGTGCCAAGGCGCCTGGCTTCCTCTGAGAGCTGTCAGAGGACAAGCGAATCTGTCCTTTGCTCTCCCCTCCCAGCATCTGTAAAGAGGCCAAGTGTGAATCTGAGAAGATGGGTTTCACCATGGGCGAGCCTCTCTGGGCAGTCAAATCAGAACATGGCTCATTCTTCTGGGAGCAGGCAGGAGTACAGCCAACTGAGAGCTGCAAACGCTGTCCAGAGTGCCGGTCTCTGAGTTTCTTTCCTATTTGCAGAGACAGGACAGGCCAAGACGCTGCCCCGCCTCTGGCTTACAGACTTGTTCAGAAGCGGGGCTCCTGGGCTGAGTGGTGGCGCACATGGGTGGGGAGGTCCATCCACGCAGGAGGCTTGGAGGCTCTCTTTGCTGGGTCACAGACCCATTGCTCATGAACGCCTGGCCTGAGGGGCTCTAGGACTGGGGCTGGGAGAGCGCCAGGGGCAAGGCCTGGGGTAGGTCTGCAGGGCACCAGGTGAAGGATGCTCCAAGCCCCGGGGGAGACCACCCTCACCTGCCTGGCTACTTCATTTCGGGCACCAGCCATCAGGGGGAGGAGGAAAAAATGTGGGCCTTCCACAGCCCCTGACACCCCACTGACTGGGAACTTACACCCCACAGCTAGCCTTCTGCCCAGTCCCCAGAGGGCAGGAGGCTCACTGTGTCTCTTCCCCCGACACAGTGGCCACACGGGCTCCCAGAGGGTCCTCTCTCCACGCTCACCTCCTGGTGAAACCCGCCTCCCCCGGCTCCTCTCCTGCGCCAGCGTTAGTGGCTCCCGTGCGAGACGGGCACGGGCACCTCCTAAGCGCGCTATGGCAGTCGCTGAAAGGACCAAGGGTCCTCCCTGGAGGTTATTTTGGGTGTCCTCACTTCAGGGTCCCCCCAGGTCCCTCCTGGTTTCAGATGAGGGAGGGGGCTTCTCCCCTCCTCCTCCAGGTTCCCTACCAGTGTCCATCCCCAAAGCCCGGAAGAGCCCGACAAGCTCACCGGATCCCATGTATTCATGTTTCCTGGGGCTTGTGCCTCCTTCTCCAGGGAGACACAAGGGCCCTTCCTTTGCCCTCAGGCTCCAAGAAGTGGCTGAGGGCTTCTGCCCATCTGCCCACCCTCCCTACAGCGGCACCCATCAAGCTGTATCTGTCCTGCCTGGGTGGTAAGCTCCCGGGTCAGGGCCGTCTCCCCTTCACCACTATAGCCCGGAGCCAAGCCTGGGGTTAGCTTAGCAAGGGTCAGCGGAGTGAAGGCTCTGACACTACAGATGAGAAGACAGGTTCCATCGCCCCAGACGGGGACACCACAGCACAGAAAGAGAAAGGAACACAGCTAGTAGGTCCCAAGGGGACCATGCTCTGCATATAGGCTTTCATCTCACACTTCATTCACTGTAATTAAAATTATAAGCAAAAAAGACATCTCCAGCATTCTGGTCCCAGCTCAGAAACAATCTGGGGTAAGGCTGTGCCCAGACGGGCTTCCCTGGTGGCTCAGATGTAAACAATCTGCCCGCCGAGCAGGAGACCAGGGTTTGATCCCTGGGTTTGGAAGATTCCCTGGAGAAGGGCATGGCTACCCACTCCTGTATTCTTGCATAGAGAATTCCCTGGACAGAGGAGCCTGGTGGACTAAAATCCGTGGGGCAGAAAAAAGTCAGACACCACTGAGGGACTAAACAACAGCAACAAGTGCTCAAACAGGGCACGAGAAAGACAGAGCAGGCCGGCAGGGGCCTCGGCAGCCCACGGCAGTCTCAGCCTGTGTGTGTGTGCATTGCGTGTGCGTGTTGGGAGGTGGGGAGGAATATGAGGTTTCGCCAAGGTCAGACATCTCCACCTCCTCGTGCAAAAAGATCCTAACACGTAAGCCTAACGCCCTGAGCATCCGTGTCAGCATGGCCTGCCCACCCCGAGGACTTCCGCATGCTTCTGCGGTCCTCCATGTCAAGAAGAAAGCAGCCTGGTTGGAAGAAAGACCCACTCACAGACCACCAGGCTGGAAGGAACACCCACAAGTCAATGTCAGGGAATATGCATGGCACCCATCAGAGCTGAGGGCAAAGAGATGGTTTCAAATTCCACAGACTCTTCTGGGAGGAGAGGAAGCAGAGAGCTGGGCACAAACAGTGGCCCCTTCACCCGAGCAGAAGGACTGATGCCCACTCTCTCCAGCAGGGCAACAGGCCGCTTGGCTCCACCAGCCACAAACCCACCTCTGTCTGGTGTGCTGGGGACTCTGCTCGCCCGAAACCGTGGGTGCCCAGAAGGCCTGGGCCACTGCGAGCGATCACCAAGGAATGGCTGCTAGCACACGTTTCCCGAGACAGGAACGGGCCACGCACAGGCATCGTCACTCGAGTTTCTCTGAGTTTGAGTTTGTTTACTAGCACTCAAGAATACCTCCTTCGGATCATCCTGCGGAGGAAGTGAGGAGGCGGCGGTGAGGAAATGCCCGGCGGTGGGGAGGAAAGAGAAGAGGACCACTGTGGTTGCCCGAGTACTTTCTACAAAGCTCACCCTTCCCTGTTTCTGGTCCAGCCTGTGTAAACCCAGCACATCCCCAATGCTCACACATTCCTCCACTAACAGACAGATATTCATATTGAATCCTCACGAGCTAGGAGGAACAACCCTTTTTATAAAGGAGAGAGCAGAGGCTCTGAGAGATGGTCCCCGGTGTGACCGGGACAGCACTGCCCTTCCAGTGCTGACCTGAGCATTGGTCCACCACACCGGGATGCCCCGAGGAACCACGGCACCCGGGAGGTGAAGGCTGCTGGCTTCCCAAGCCTCGGGGGGAAGGCTAGATGGGTGCCTCCCTCTTTGAATTAGTTTCTAATACAGATCTCAGAAACAAGCTGACCCAGGGACAGAAGACCCCACGGAAGACGGCAATTCCCGTGGCCTCTGCCCACCTTGGCCCTTACCCTTGAGAAGTGGCAAGTAGCTGGGGAGGGCTTCAGCTCGCTTGCTCAGACAGACGGAAGGACAGACAGCCTTAATTCCTTATCCAGGGAGAGTCGGTGCTATGGCGAAGCCACCTCTGGGGGTGACCGCGGGAACGACAATGATGAGATGGGGTGGGCTGAGGTGCCTGGAGCTGTCAGGAGCTGACCACGGCACCTGGATGTGGAGACTGACTGCCTCCCTCCGAGAGGTGGGCAGCGCAGCCCACACAGAAAAGCCACCTTTCAGCCGCTCGGACCTCTCACAAAGCCCAGATGCTTCCACAGCATCAGGCTGATGATACCTCCTGACACTGGGAGGCGGTTCATTCCTCTGCAGCCCCTCTCCAGCCCCCCCACACACTCATGTGAAAAAGGGACCAAGTAACATGCTTGTATTTCTGTAATTTAGCATTAAAGTTCTCTTGTCATGATGAAGCACAATATTTACCTACAAGTTTATTTTTTTTTGGCATAGAAGACTCAAAAGAACAAAGAAATCTGAAAATCAAAAGGGAAAAATCACTGCACATACAATGGGGAAATGGCTTTTTTGGCTGAATTCTGCAACGGTCAGACCTCTAGAAGTTTTGTTTTTAAGAAAAGTTGTTCTTTTCCTTCGAGGATAACCCCTTCATTTCCCTGTGGCCATCCACGTTAGCATGACCCACCCACCCTGAGGACGCCCATGAGCTTCCATGGTCCTCAATGCCAGGAAGAAAGCAGGTGAAATCTCCAATTTCTGTGAAACTGGACCTGCCCCTCAAGGACGTCAGGCGCTAGACATGCCCAGAATGACTTTCCACAGCTCTGCCTCGAGCACCCTTCATACAGTAATAAAGCTGTGAGACAGGAAGGGCAGAAATCCACTCAGTTTCAGACATGGACACAGAGCGGAGAAGGGTGAGGGCCTAGCTGGGGCCCTCCGGCCAGCGTGGCAAAGCCGACTCACAGTGATGGATAGGTGTCCTGGGCCCAGGCCCGACCCCCTTTCCCATCCCTGCCCGCCCATGGAGGCGGGAGGGAGAGCTGCAGCGGCCACCCCGTGCCCAGAGCAGGGCACGTTCGGAAGTCCTGTGGGCGACGGCACCCGTGGGGGGAGTGTGGAGGGCTGTGGTCGGGGGCAGGGATCGGGGGGGACCCGGGCGGGCACAGCGTACCTGCAGTGGTGGGCTCGGTCAGGCTTGATGCTGCAGCACTTGGGGCATTTGTACACCACCTGCCCGGGCTTCAGCTGTAAACTCTCGATGAATTCTTTAGTGGCATTTCCTTTGGGGACTGCCCCCTGGAAGGAAGAGAGACGTCGGGGTCAGGCTAGGGGTGCCCTCGGCTGTGACATACCACGGAGGCGGCCGTCATTCGAAAGTAGCAGCTCCACGCACGGGGACAGGACATCTTCATGCCAACAACACGTGGATTCCGTTCAGAGTCATGCCAACACTGACGATAAGAATTTACCTTGGGAAAATTACCCTGGGAAAAGTGAGTAACCGTCCACACTGCACAGTTACATCGTTTCTGATGACCTTTTGTTTCCGTTCTACTAAAATTGTTTTCACTGAATGCATCCTCTCCTATGTATCAGTAAATATTTCACTGAGGATCTGACTCATCAGCTACTATTTTGGCCGACATTAGATTTCCCAGGGACTGCTTCAGTTCTTGCAAATGTTCACCCAGGATTTTCACATCAAACAGTCCAGTTCACCCAGGTCAAAGTTCACAGCTCTGACTGTTACTGGGTTCTGTTTAAAATGGAATCAAAGGTTATTTTCTTTTTTACCAGGACTGTTGTCATGGATGGATAATCTGTGTTTCGTTCTTATGAATTCACAACCACTGCCCTCAAATATTCAACGTGCTCTCCACACCAAGATGCTGGAAACCAGACGTGACCCAGGAAAATGATCAGCTCTGTGGTGGTGGGGAGGCTAGGGGTGGAATGAAGTAGGGTGAGGGTGGGGCATATAAAGAGGCTAGACTTTGTAATTTTTTTTTTTTTAATTTACAAAGCTGGGAGGTAAACACACGAATGGTCATCATATTATCCTTGATACCCTTTTGACTGTCTCAAGTATTTCATTATAATTTTTCCTAAAAGTTCAAAAGAGAAGTAAAAAAAAAAAAATCTGGTCTGCAAAATACAGATACCAGAAGAACAGATAAAGAAGAACCCATCACAGAAATTTTAAAAGCAAACGAACTTTGGTAGGCAAGGACTACCTGGTACATACAAGGTCATTTAGGACATAGTTGGGTGGACTTCCCTGGTGGCTCATAGTAAAAGAATCCACCTGCAATTCAGGAGACTCAGGTTCAATCCCTGGGTCAGGAATAGCCCCCTGGAGAAAGGAATGGCAACCCACTCTAGTATTCTTGACTGGAGAATTCCAAGGACAGAGGAGCCTGGCAGGAAAGAGTCCAAGGGGTCACAAAGAGTTGGACATGAATGAGCGACCAACAGTTGACATCAAAATATGCCATGAAAGGACACAGGTATTGACACAGGAAAATCTATGATAGACTGTTACAGGGAAAAGTAGATTCTCAAACAGCATGTAGACTACAAGCCCATTTTGGTAAAGATCACACTTACACAAATACTTGACATGTGCGTGTCAAGTATTAATGGTTATCTCATGTAGTAAAATCACAGTAGTTTTTAATTAACTCATATTTCTTAAATATTCCACTATGAACATGTGGCTTCTACAATAAGGAAAAATACTCATTTGAAAAACCAGGAAAAACAGATACTCAGGAAGGAGCTATCCAAAGCAGGAGTATGAGCAACTTTCCTGAATTTTGTAACCGAGGTGCTGTGCTGCGTCTCATCCTGAGACAGCTGAGGGTCCCCGTTAAGGCACCAGTGGAGCATTAGGGTCCGGAAGTCTTCAGAGGCAAACCAGGGCCCAGACCACCCTGATGGACTTTGAAAGGGGCCTGGGAAGGGCAGTGACCCAGGAAGAAGGGTTGCAGGAAAGTCCAGAGGACTGTATTTTAAATTCTCTTTAATGTAAAAAAGCAACTGAGTTTGGGCAACCACGTGACCTTTCATGGATTCTGAAGCCAAAGAACCACATCTGGAAGTCACTGTTGTCACGCGTCCGAGGGAAAAGCACTAAGAACATCATCTCCCCAAGGAGATGAAGCAACGGGGCGGTTTCCTACATGGAAGTTGCTTTTAGTCTCTTCCCTAGGTCCCGTGTTTCAGGTCCCTGCCACCAGAATTTGCTGTAAACCTCAGGAGACACCTCCCCCCCCATAACGGCTGCAAGAGCTTTACAACACCAAGTGCAACCAGAGCTGTCGTTTGGTCTTCTCATTCCCACTGCTATTCCAGACCCTAGCCAGAGAAACTTCGCTTCAAGAGCACAGTCTTTTTCCCAAAAGTTTCCCCTCCATGAAACTCCCTCTCGCACACATCTGCTGGGAGGCACACTCCCATCCAGGCGAGACCCCCACCCACCCAGGAAGCCCCGCTCGCAGAGCTAGAGACGAGCCGGACCCGTCCCTGAGCTGAGGGATCCGTCCTGCCTCCCTTTCTCTGTCCTTCTTTAAAAAAACAAAACAAAACAAACAGGCTCTTCTGGGCTCATCTCCACAGATTTCAGAATGTACTAGTTCATGGTAAGGAGGTCTGTTCCATTTGATTCTTGATAAGACGACACAGAGTTGGAAGGCCTGCCGAGACATTTCTGCCGGTTATCGCACAGTTGTCGCACTTGCATTAAGAGAAACACCCTCTACGTCCACCCGCCGCTTATATCTCACAGGGATGGCTCAAAGCTTCCACGTTACTGCACCCTGGCAGAGCAAAACTTACTCATCTTTTCCTCATTTCCAAAGCAACACTTGTTCACAACTTTTAAAAATGCAGACAGAAGAGAAAATTAAAACAGGGAAAGCCCAGCCCTCTGATTCTATCATCCAAAGATTAGTACTATTAACATTTTCGAGTACAGTCTTCCAGTCTTCTCTCCTTGTACACAGTAAGCTGAGTGTGCTAAGTAGTGTCTGACTCTGCCACCCCATGGACGGTAGCCCACCAGGCTCCTCTGATGTCATAGGCAGGAAGACTGGTGTGGGTTGCTCTGGCCTCCTCCAGGGGATCTTCCCAACCCATGGATTGAACCCGGGTCTCTTACGCCTCCTGCACTGGCAGGTGGGTTCTTTACCACTCGTGCCACCTGGGAAGCCCACGTAGTAAGCTACAAACACTTGCTCATAAGCTTCTAAAACCGATTTCATTCTGCAGTGGAATCCATTTGAATCTGGGGGCAGGAGGCATGATATGCCTCCATCATCCATTCCCTTCAGTGGCTAGCCCAAACTACCAGTACCTTCCTCGACCCCTGCTCACTTCCCTGTCAGAGGAAACTGAGGCTGCTGAAGTAACCCCCTCCAGACTCCTCCTCTCCCTACCCCCATCCCTGGACACCCAGGGGCTCATCCGTCCACCTCGGAGCTTTCCCTTCTTTGAGCTTAGAGGAGACTCCAGGCTCTCCCCATCACAGCTAAGCTGCCCCGGGGTTGCGTGCACTCTGCTCACCCCGACTCCGTTTCACGCTCTCTGGCCCCTATTGCGTCCGTAACAGGGAACCACCCTCACCAGGTCAATGAGAACTCCCTGTGGCCAAGTCCAAACGTCAGTCCTCCGCCCTCTCTTACCGGTCCCTCGCCTGTCACTCTCCTGTGGCTCCTCCACGCCCTCGGGGTCTCCGCCCATCCTGGACCTGGGTGTTTCTCGGGGCTCCACCAGCTGCCCTCATCCCCGTTCATCCTGTACTCCCCAGACAACCTTCCCCCGCCACCAGCTCCAACTCGGACTTCTTTTGCAGGTGAATGTGTTTCTGCCTGGTTGTTCAAAAGCATTCAGACAAAATAATCCAACCCCTTCCCCTCCCCCCAATTCAACCTGCTAGAACTGACCCCACCCCTTGCTCCCCAAACTCTCCTTCCTATTCTCCCTCTACCCCGGCCCATGGGACACCCATCTGCCTGGTCACTGGGGGTAGAAGCCCACTCAGTTCAGTCACTCAGTCGTGTCCAACTCTTTGCAACCCCATGAATCGCAGTACGCCAGGCCTCCCTGTCTATCACCATCTCCCGGAGTTCACTCAGACTCACGTCCATCGAGATGCCATC
>SJYR01002362.1:393545-414285 GCA_006410655.1 Kobus ellipsiprymnus
GAAGCTCTATACAGTCAACAAAAACAAGACCAGGAGCTGACTGTGGCTCAGATCATGAACTCATTACCAAATTCAGAAGCCCACTAGTCATCCTCAATTCTTCTAACCCTTCGCCCCACACTCCCACCTACTCCACTGAGTTAACGTGATCCCGTATGATGCCCCGACTCCAATATCCTCCCCTCCACGCCATGCTCATGGCCTTAGCTGAGCCCCATCACCGTGCGTCCTCCAGGCTCTCCTTTCCATCTGGCAGCCTCACCTCTATGCCTCTCCCTAACTGTTCTCCAGAGTCAACCTTCTAAAGTGTGAATCTGATCGTGTTATTCCCTTTGCCTAAAAAAAGCCTTCCCTGGCTCCCCAGAGCCCTCACGTGGTATAGAGTCCAGGCTCCTGGGCAGTGCCCAGGTAAGGTTACTGAGACCCAGGCCTGAAGCGCGCCTTCAATGTCATCTCTCTCCCGAGAGCCCCACGCCCGGAGCTCTGTGCTCTGCAAGGCTCGCTCTGTGCCCTCAGGGACCCACACCAGCACCTCCCCTCCAGTCTCAGGCTCGTCCCTGCCTCCGCTTGTGCGTCAGATGCTCAGCCGTGTCCGACTCTTTGCGGCCCCATGGACTACAGCCCACCAGGCTGCTCTGTCCATGGAATCCTCCAAGCAAGAACACGAGTGGGTTGCCATTTCCTTCTCCAGGGGATCTTCCAGATTCAGGGATCAGACACGCATCTCCCGATTTGGCAGACAGATTCTTTACCACCTGAGCCACAAGGGAAGCCCTGCGCCTGCACCAAGCCTGGACCACATCCTCTGCCTTCTAACGGCCCCAGGCTATGCCCGAGACAGAGCCATCACTTGGCCTTTGTGCTACCACAGTTTCCATTCATCTCATAACACCTGTCATTTAACTATGCACTGACCTCTTCTACAGGACTGTAAATTCCTGGAGGACAGAGACAATGTCTATAATCTGCAGCCCAATGAATTGCCCAGGGCCTAGCAGGGAGCAACCTTCAATAAATCCAAGCTGAGTTAATAGTGATGATATAACAGACATTTATTGATTGCTTCTGTGCCAGGCACACTTCCAAGGGCTTCACTGTACATTGTCAATTAATTCTGAAAATAAAACTATGAGAGAGAGAGACTATGATATTCCACATATTATAGATGAGGTAACTAAGGCAGAAAAGTTAGGCAAGTTTCTGAGATCGCATGACTAATAAGTGGCAGAAGCAGGATTCAGACCCATGTCCAGAATCTAATGGAAATCAGCCCTGACATTCGCTGGAAGGACTGATGCTGAAGCTGAAGCTCCAATACTCTGGCCACCTGATGTGTAGAACCAACTCACTGGAAAAGACCCTGATGCTGGGAAAGACTGAGGGCAGGAAGAGAAGGGGGCGACAGAGGATAAGATGACTGGATGGTATCATACTCAATGGACATGAGTTTGAGCAAACTCTGGGAGATGGTGAAGGACAGGGATGCCTGGCGTGCTGCAGTCCACGGAGTTGCAGCGAGTCGGACACAACTGAGCGACTGAACAACAGCAATCAAAGGCAACCTATGTATTTATTAGATATTTCTGTTAACTGATCGAAGAGACTTTTGAATTGCCTTGATGCCATAACACCATTCCCCTGCTAAGAAGTGTCTCACTGCATGAACATTAAGACTGAAACAGACCCCAGATGATAAGGCCTCCTTTAATTAGTATCCAGGATAATATGATGATATAAAAAGGACACATTTGGAAAGCGGAAGAGACAGGTTACCAAGAGGCACCAACCATTCCATTTCAGGCAACAAGTACGAAGACTTGCTTACACTGTCTCAGGGGCCACGGGGTCACAGCCCCTGTACACTGGCTGGTCTGGGCAGGAGCTCTGCCCCTACCAGGAACAGGTGACCAGCCCTGGCCTGAACCACAAGGTCGCCTGTCTCCTCCACAGAAAGGCAGGGGGCAGGCAACCGCCAAGTTCGTCACCCTCTTCTCTCTGGAGCCAGAGACATTTTCCAGCTGGGGTTGATGGATTACTCAGTGGCAGGTATGAGAAGCTGCCAGGCATGAGGGAGAAACCCTGAGCAAGTCCCTGACCCACCCAGGGAAAGTGCCAGTGCCTGGGGGCCAAGTGTGCAAGGCCCTTCTCTGGCTGCGTCCGGTACTCGGCGCCCACACACACCTCACGGCACTCAGGGCGGCCCCGCGCTGCTCGCCCTGTTTCCACGGGCCTGACATCATTCTGCCGAGGGACGAGCCTGAGCAGACACTCGCTAGGCTCACTGAGAGAGACTCCAGAAGGCACGAGCAACTGCACACTGCAGTGAGGTCCGTCACTCCAGTTCCGGTGGCTGAAACTCCAGTCGCAGGCCTGCGGTGGTCTCAGACAGTTACGTGAGGCCTGTTTACAACCAGGTGTTCACAGCGCGGGGTTCAAAGGCATGGAGGGGCACCGGCAGGCAGACAGATGACTTTTCTTTCCCTTCACGATGTGGTTAAACCGAACTGATTTCTAGTCCTCTTGTTTTCTCATCTCAGATCTGAGGTAATAAACAATTAGGTCCGAAGAATGGAGGTGGGGGGGGCGGTGGCAGGGAAAGGCAGCTGATCCTCAGGTTGCCACAAGTGCTGCAACCGTGCAGGATACCTGGCTTTGGGCTTCCAGAAGACAGGACAGAAAGAAACCACCTCTCAGCTCTAAGCATCTGCAGGGAGACAGATACTGCCCCGGACCTGAAGTGATTTTGGGGGCTGCACTGGGCCTTCGTTGCTGTGTATGGGCTTTCTCTAACTGCAGCGAGTAGGGGCTCCTCTTCGTTGTGGTGTGGGGGCTTCTCATCGCAGTGTGTGCGTGCGTCTGTGCTAAGTCACTTCAGTTGTGTCTGACTCTGCGACCCCATGGACTGTGGCCAGCCAGGCTCCTCTGTCCAGGGGGTTCTCCAGGCAACAAAACTGGAGTGGGTTGCCATGCGCTTCTCTTGGGGACCTTCCCGACCCAGGGATCGAACCCGCGTCTCTTACGTCTCCTGCACCGGCAGGCGGGTTCTTTACCACTAGGGCCACCTGGAAGCCCTCTCCTTGCAGTGGCCCCTCTTACTGTAGCGCACAGGCTCTGTGGCGCGCACGCTCAGCAGCTGTGGCACCCGGGCTTGGCTGCCTCGAGGCATGTGGGGGGTCTTCTCCAAGCAGGGATCGAACCCATGGCCTCGGCATTAGCAGGCAGATTCTTAACCACTGGACCCCCAGGGAAGCCACCCAGAACTACATTTTAAGTGGAATCCTTCAGGATTCCTGAGGATTCCAGCATTCCCAGGATGAGTACTTATAACAGGAAAAGGACAGGTGGTGAAATTGGGATGGGGCGGGGAGAGAGAAGGAGCCAAGGTGAGAGCTGGAGTCAGCAGGCAGATTCTTAACCACTGGACCCCCAGGGAAGCCACCCAGAACTACATTTTAAGTGGAATCCTTCAGGATTCCTGAGGATTCCAGCATTCCCAGGATGAGTACTTATAACAGGAAAAGGACAGGTGGTGAAATTGGGATGGGGCGGGGAGAGAGAAGGAGCCAAGGTGAGAGCTGGAGTCCGGGCTGTCTTCAAGAGGTGGCCTCCTCCAGGCCAGTGGTGCCACTCCGGACCTCTCTACGTCTGAAGTGTTCTAGGAACACAGAGAGCTCCTCTGAGGATGTCACTCAAACACCAGTCTGCCGTGTGCCCCACGCCCCGCCCCTCCAGGCAGCACCCTCTCACCCCGCGGCTCAAAGGGGAGCTCCCCATCCAGGTCCGTCCTTTCTTCCCTTTTCTGTTCAAGCTCTCCACGGGCCCGTTTACAACTACGCTGGAGTAAGTGACTGCCACGTGGTCCAGAAAGCTGTAGTGGTTGCGACCTGTTCTGATGCTACATTTGGAGTAAGAGCTCAACGTGGATCAGCAACTGCAGGAGACTATAGGAGGGTTTGTTTCTTTGTTTGTTTTCTTTTACTAGTAATACTAACAAACCAAAATGATACATAATGCATACGTTGTTATACACTGTTTACGCCTTAGGACACAAGTTTTTCTGACCAATATACAATGTATACGTTATGATACATTGTTTATAACCTCTGGGCATAAACTTTTCTGAAAAATTATACACAGCATGAACTGACCTACAAAACATTTCAGCCCTATAGCAAACTCCTTAGAATCCTGAAGTGATGGCTTTCTAAAACCAGACCCTGCCTGCAGTTAATAAGGAGCCCCTAGTGTCTGCTTTCAGGGTGAGATCTTGGCTTCCAGCTCCGCCCCTTGGGACCTGGCCTGGGGGTGTCCCGGGGCTCTGCAGCCCACCTGTCTCTCTCTTGCATGAGGTGTCACGCGCTGGGACTGGGGACAGGCAGGAGGCAGCAGGAGGAGCCTGAGACGGGGCAGGTCGGCAGGACATGCTCTGAGCTGCTCCCCTTACTGCTGGGGGTATTTATTTGACAGAGGCTTTATTACTTGTTTGCCCAGTTTTCTTTGGGGCCAACGGCAAGACACACCTCTGAGAAGCTGGGTGGTGTCTGGGATATGACAACTCCGGCCCTCACGTGTTTGGGGTTGGAAGTCGAGCAACAGGCCTCATTCTCTCCTGCATCTGACTGCCAGGGGCCAGGCTGAGGAAGACCTCGGAGGAGGCACCATGGAGGGGTTAAAGAACATGTGCATGTGAGGGTAGCAGGAATGCCCGGGCGGAAGCCTCCTCCCCCTCCCGCCTGACGTCCAACGCCTTCTATTCATAGAAACCAGTAACCTCCCTCCACACTCTAGGCTCTGACCCCCAGTCCCCACCAGCCCCAGACCTGGCTACCTACTGCCCACCTGGTGCCCCTGCTTACACATAATAGACCTGCAGTTTGGCCAGAACAGAAGCCTTGATTTCTCCTCCAAAACCTGATCTCCCCAGGCTCTCCCACCCAACAAGCAGCACCAGCAGATCTCCCAGCTGCTCCGGCCAAGACTCTGGAAAGGACCCTCCCTGATCCCTCATGCCTTCTACCACTCTGGCGGTTCTCAGATCTGGCTGAAGAGGAGGGACACCTGGGAGCTTTAAAGTGCCCCAATTCCAGGGCCCCACCCCAGACCAATCAGACTGGAATCTCTGGGGGTGGGCCCACAGCATCAGTACTCTTCAAAAGCTGCCCAAGGGGATTCTAATGTGCGGGCAAACCTGAGCACTGATGGCTTCAAACATATTCGGAGTCCAGCAGCTTCTCCTCCCCCGACCTCGCCGCTTCCACCTTGGTCCGAGCCGCCACCACGGCCAGCCTGGCCCACTGCCGCAGCTCTCACCTTCCTGCTCCTCCCGGCTCCACCTCAGTCCCCCCATCGCAAGCCAGGCAGTGCCCTTTTCAAAACCAGGTCACATCATGCCTCTCAGATGGCTTCTCACTGAATTGACGAGAGAGACCAAGGTTCTCACGAGGCCACGGGCCCTACCCGGCCTGGCTTCCGCAGCCCTCCCCGCCTCTTCCAGCCCCTCTCACCCCCACTCACCACGCTCTGGTCAGCCTGGTGTGAGTCCTGTTTCTCAAACATGCCGACCCCGCTCCTGTCTCTGGGCCTCTGTACCTGTCCTCTGTCTGCAGGGTGCTGCTCTGAGCACTGCTTCATGTCTCTCAGGCCTCAGGGGTCCTTCTCAGATCGCCTTCCTCCAAACGGTCTGGCTTCTCTCCAGAAAAGTCACCCACCAGAGCCCCTGGATCTTTAAAAGCCCTTTCGCTCCCTGGAATTGCCTTGGTCCTTCCTTTGCTTGTTCTTCACTGCCCGACACCCCAGGCTGGGAGCTGGGCAGCAGGGCAGGGATCATGGTGTGCCTCGCTCACAGCTGAACTGGCTGCCCAGGACCCTGACTATGGTAGGCACCCGACACACTCCGGCATTCATTTGACCCCAGCCCGCAGCGCCCGCTCACTGCTGCCGGGGTGATCCTTGGACAGTGACAACCTGATCTCATCACTCCTGCGTTTAAAATCCTCAGTGGCTCTTGACGGCCCCCATTATCCCACTCCTACCCCACTTCTTTGGCACTCTGGCCACGTGACCAACACCAATCCACCCTCCTGGGTTCTCTCCACTCCAGACCACCACACCCCAACACTCGTGTGTCTCTGTGCACGCCGCTCCCTGTGCCTGGAACGCTCACAGTGTCTTCCTGCCCCCACCACCCTCCACCTTCCCTGCCCCTGTCCACTGTTCTGATCAGAACTGGCCTGGGCACCACCTCCTCCAGGCAGCCCCCCCTTCCTAGGCTGGCGATTTCTTTCACACCTACCCGTGCTTCCTTCTGCCGCAGCCTTCATCACACAGGGTGGACCTCACCTGTCAGGGCACCGTGAGGGAAGAAAGCGTGCCTGGGGCCCAGCAGACACCAGAATTATAAGCCGAGACAAATAACGTCTTTCAGCCTTGTGTCCCCGGGAGCAAGGGCACTGGGAAAACTTGTGAAAGAGCCCGTAAGTTGCTTCCAGTACCGTCAACTTGATGCTGCTGGGAAAACCGTTCATACCCTTGTGTTTGGGGCATTCATAGCCTTATACTTCGCTTCCTTCAGGTGACAAGTGCTCCAACAATCCCACAAGCAGCACTAACACTGGGTCAACAGGCCCTTGCCTGCCAGTGTGTGCCATCTCCACAGGTGCATGTGTGAGCAGAGGTGCCATCTGGGCTGGGCACTGACTTGTGATTGAGCCGGGCAAACAGCTTTCCCCAGGGACAGAATAATGATCCACTCCCCCCTAACCCTGACCCCCATCCCCCACCCCAAACCAGCAGGAAGTGGAGCTCTTAGAGAAGTGAACTAGTTCAGGACCCAGCATTTTGACTGTGCCTTCCCCGGGACTCAGAGAATCGAGATCTGTGTGGCCGGGGCCACTGCCATTCAGAGTGCTTTCCCTTTCCTAATTTAAACATACGCGTCTCACGTACTGCGACAATTAAGCCACAGGAGGTCTTTATCAAATAACGCACTCTGTTGCTTTTCCCATACACAGTAATGAGCAGGAACGGAGGATTTAATACCAGGGTAGGCAACACTCAATAGTCACTTGCACAGCTTGGTATATTTAGCTAAGTCCTTGGGCAGAAAACTGTGGCTTTGCCCACAGATATGCACTGAGAGATGCCTGCCACGGCCTGAAACCGGCTTGTCCAGCTTTTCAGGAAAAGACGAGCCTCGTCCAAGCGAGGTAAAGGCCACTGCCGTGCAGGTTTCTGGGCCTGGGCAGGGCTTTAACTTCATCTCCACCTAGCGCCAGTCCTGTCTTCACTAGGAGGCCCCAACCCCACCCAAGCAACAGTGTGCTTTCTGCGCAGATCATGCAGCCCCAGCCTCCTGGGGCCCTCACCATGCCTTTCTAACCAGAGGCTGGGCTTGCCCTGGCCAAACCCCTCCCACGGCAGGCTCCATTCATGCAGACAGCCAGGTATGACAGTATGATTCAACCAACCCAGACAGGCCGCGGCACAGACAGGGTCCCCTTGGAGGGGCCTGAGTCCAGTTTCCCACCCCCGTGGGAAAGAGAACAGACCCTCCTATTCTCCGGGTCCCCAAGGTCAGGGGGCACATGCAGGCTGCGGCCATGCCCGGGCCAGAGGAGGAGAGTGCGGGCTGGTGAAAACGAGCCCAGACATACTCACGGGGTCCGTCAGCATGGCCCGGCAGTGGGAAGCCAGGGCCAGGAAGGCCAGCAGGTTGAACACGAGCCCGTTGATGACGCTGTACACGTAGTCCCGGGACGGGATCAGCATGACGAAGAGGACCACAAACTCCGCGTAGAGGACCAAGAACCAGGTGACGATGGCACAGGCGATGCCGCAGCCGTCGCGGATGAACCACATGGCTCCCGCGGGACGGGGGTGGGGAGGCGGGATGCACTTCTCCGGCTGGAGGTACTGCGGCTTCCGCTCAATGTCTCGGAAGTGATGGGCGGGGATAAGCATCATAAACTATTCTGTCCATCCTGGCATCTGGAAAAGAGAGGGAAGGATCCAGAAATGGCGGCGTGGTCTAGTCATCTGGGAGACTTGATGAAGCTACTTTTCCCAAGGGAGCCGTGAGGATCTGGGTGTGAACTTCTAATCGGAAAGCTGCCTACACCTTCTGTTCATTTCCAACGTTGAGTTCTTGCCCCTACTCCTGAGAGCTAAGTTAACCTATGTGAGACAGGGCCGCCTTGCCCAAAGCCTTCACATGACAGATAAAGAAAGGCGGGGGAGCTTGAAAAGGGCAAATGCCGAGCTTCCCTGGTGGTCCAGTGGTAAAGAATCCACCTGCCGGTGCGGGAGACGCGGGAAGATCCCACATGCTGCGGAGCGACTAAGCCCGTGGACCGCAGTTGCTGAGCCTATACTCCAGAGCCCAGGCGCCGCCACCTCGGAAACCCGTGTCCCTTACAGCCTGTGCTCTGCAACGAGAAGCCACTGCAGCGAGACGCCTGCGCCCCGCAGAGTAGCCCCAGCGCGCCACAACTAGAGAGCCCTCCAGCAACAGAGAACCAGCTCGGCCAAAAATAAATTAAAAAAAAAAAAAGAGGTAATAAACAATTAGGTCCGAAGAATGGAGGTGGGGGGGGCGGTGGCAGGGAAAGGCAGCTGATCCTCAGGTTGCCACAAGTGCTGCAACCGTGCAGGATACCTGGCTTTGGGCTTCCAGAAGACAGGACAGAAAGAAACCACCTCTCAGCTCTAAGCATCTGCAGGGAGACAGATACTGCCCCGGACCTGAAGTGATTTTGGGGGCTGCACTGGGCCTTCGTTGCTGTGTATGGGCTTTCTCTAACTGCAGCGAGTAGGGGCTCCTCTTCGTTGTGGTGTGGGGGCTTCTCATCGCAGTGTGTGCGTGCGTCTGTGCTAAGTCACTTCAGTTGTGTCTGACTCTGCGACCCCATGGACTGTGGCCAGCCAGGCTCCTCTGTCCAGGGGGTTCTCCAGGCAACAAAACTGGAGTGGGTTGCCATGCGCTTCTCTTGGGGACCTTCCCGACCCAGGGATCGAACCCGCGTCTCTTACGTCTCCTGCACCGGCAGGCGGGTTCTTTACCACTAGGGCCACCTGGAAGCCCTCTCCTTGCAGTGGCCCCTCTTACTGTAGCGCACAGGCTCTGTGGCGCGCACGCTCAGCAGCTGTGGCACCCGGGCTTGGCTGCCTCGAGGCATGTGGGGGGTCTTCTCCAAGCAGGGATCGAACCCATGGCCTCGGCATTAGCAGGCAGATTCTTAACCACTGGACCCCCAGGGAAGCCACCCAGAACTACATTTTAAGTGGAATCCTTCAGGATTCCTGAGGATTCCAGCATTCCCAGGATGAGTACTTATAACAGGAAAAGGACAGGTGGTGAAATTGGGATGGGGCGGGGAGAGAGAAGGAGCCAAGGTGAGAGCTGGAGTCCGGGCTGTCTTCAAGAGGTGGCCTCCTCCAGGCCAGTGGTGCCACTCCGGACCTCTCTACGTCTGAAGTGTTCTAGGAACACAGAGAGCTCCTCTGAGGATGTCACTCAAACACCAGTCTGCCGTGTGCCCCACGCCCCGCCCCTCCAGGCAGCACCCTCTCACCCCGCGGCTCAAAGGGGAGCTCCCCATCCAGGTCCGTCCTTTCTTCCCTTTTCTGTTCAAGCTCTCCACGGGCCCGTTTACAACTACGCTGGAGTAAGTGACTGCCACGTGGTCCAGAAAGCTGTAGTGGTTGCGACCTGTTCTGATGCTACATTTGGAGTAAGAGCTCAACGTGGATCAGCAACTGCAGGAGACTATAGGAGGGTTTGTTTCTTTGTTTGTTTTCTTTTACTAGTAATACTAACAAACCAAAATGATACATAATGCATACGTTGTTATACACTGTTTACGCCTTAGGACACAAGTTTTTCTGACCAATATACAATGTATACGTTATGATACATTGTTTATAACCTCTGGGCATAAACTTTTCTGAAAAATTATACACAGCATGAACTGACCTACAAAACATTTCAGCCCTATAGGAAACTCCTTAGAATCCTGAAGTGATGGCTTTCTAAAACCAGACCCTGCCTGCAGTTAATAAGGAGCCCCTAGTGTCTGCTTTCAGGGTGAGATCTTGGCTTCCAGCTCCGCCCCTTGGGACCTGGACTGGGGGTGTCCCAGGGCTCTGCAGCCCACCTGTCTCTCTCTTGCATGAGGTGTCACCCGCTGGGACTGGGGACAGGCAGGAGGCAGCAGGAGGAGCCTGAGACGGGGCAGGTCGGCAGGACATGCTCTGAGCTGCTCCCCTTACTGCTGAGGGTATTTATTTGACAGAGGCTTTATTACTTGTTTGCCCAGTTTTCTTTGGGGCCAACGGCAAGACACACCTCTGAGAAGCTGGGTGGTGTCTGGGATGTGACAACTCCGGCTCTCACATGTTTGGGGTTGGAAGCCGAGCAACAGGCCTCATTCTCTCCTGCATCTGACTGCCAGGGGCCAGGCTGAGGAAGACCTCGGAGGAGGCACCATGGAGGGGTTAAAGAACACGTGCATGTGAGGGTAGCAGGAATGCCCGGGAGGAAGCCTCCTCCCCCTCCCGCCTGACGTCCAACGCCTTCTATTCATAGAAACCAGTAACCTCCCTCCACACTCTAGGCTCTGACCCCCAGTCCCCACCAGCCCCAGACCTGGCTACCTACTGCCCACCTGGTGCCCCTGCTTACACATAATAGACCTGCAGTTTGGCCAGAACAGAAGCCTTGATTTCTCCTCCAAAACCTGATCTCCCCAGGCTCTCCCACCCAACAAGCAGCACCAGCAGATCTCCCAGCTGCTCTGGCCAAGACTCTGGAAAGGACCCTCCCTGATCCCTCATGCCTTCTAACCACTCTGGCGGTTCTCAGATCTGGCTGAATAGGAGGGACACCTGGGAGCTTTAAAGTGCCCCAATCCTGGGGCCCCACCCCAGACCAATCAGACTGGAATCTCTGGGGGTGGGCCCACGGCATCAGTACTCTTCAAAAGCTGCCCAAGGGGGATTCTAATGTGCGGGCAAACCTGAGCACTGATGGCTTTAAACACATTCGGAGTCCAGCAGCTTCTCCTCCCCCGACCTCGCCGCTTCCACCTTGGTCCGAGCCGCCACCACGTCCAGCCTGGCCCACTGCTGCAGCTCTCACCTTCCTGCTCCTCCCGGCTCCACCTCAGTCCCCCCATCGCAAGCCAGGCAGTGCCCTTTTCAAAACCAGGTCACATCATGCCTCTCGGATGGCTTCTCACGGAATTGACGAGAGAGACCAAGGTTCTCACGAGGCCACAGGCCCTACCCGGCCTGGCTTCCGCAGCCCTCCCCGCCTCTTCCAGCCCCTCTCACCCCCACTCACCACGCTCTGGTCAGCCTGGTGTGAGTCCTGTTTCTCAAACATGCCGACCCCGCTCCTGTCTCTGGGCCTCTGTACCTGTCCTCTGTCTGCAGGGTGCTGCTCTGAGCACTGCTTCATGTCTCTCAGGCCTCAGGGGTCCTTCTCAGATCGCCTTCCTCCAAACGGTCTGGCTTCTCTCCAGAAAAGTCACCCACCAGAGCCCCTGGATCTTTAAAAGCCCTTTCGCTCCCTGGAACTGCCTTGGTCCTTCCTTTGCTTGTTCTTCACTGCCCGACACCCCAGGCCGGGAGCTGGGCAGCAGGGCAGGGATTGCGGTGTGCCTCGCTCACAGCTGAACTGGCTGCCCAGGACCCCGACTATGGTAGGCACCCGACACACTCCGGCATTCATTTGACCCCAGCCCACAGCACCTGCTCACTGCTGCCGGGGTGATCCTTGGACAGTGACAACCTGATCTCATCACTCCTGCGTTTAAAATCCTCAGTGGCTCTTGACGGCCCCCATTATCCCACTCCTACCCCACTTCTTTGGCACTCTGGCCACGTGACCAACACCAATCCACCCTCCTGGGTTCTCTCCACTCCAGACCACCACACCCCAACACTCGTGTGTCTCTGTGCACGCCGCTCCCTGTGCCTGGAACGCTCACAGTGTCTTCCTGCCCCCACCACCCTCCACCTTCCCTGCCCCTGTCCACTGTTCTGATCAGAACTGGCCTGGGCACCACCTCCTCCAGGCAGCCCCCCCTTCCTAGGCTGGCGATTTCTTTCACACCTACTCGTGCTTCCTTCTGCCGCAGCCTTCATCACACAGGGTGGACCTCACCTGTCAGGGCACCGTGAGGGAAGAAAGCGTGCCTGGGGCCCAGCAGACACCAGAATTATAAGCCGAGACAAATAACGTCTTTCAGCCTTGTGTTCCCGGGAGCAAGGGCACTGGGAAAACTTGTGAAAGAGCCCGTAAGTTGCTTCCAGTACCGTCAACTTGATGCTGCTGGGAAAACCGTTCATACCCTTGTGTTTGGGGCATTCATAGCCTTATACTTCGCTTCCTTCAGGTGACAAGTGCTCCAACAATCCCACAAGCAGCACTAACACTGGGTCAACAGGCCCTTGCCTGCCAGTGTGTGCCATCTCCACAGGTGCATGTGTGAGCAGAGGTGCCATCTGGGCTGGGCACTGACTTGTGATTGAGCCGGGCAAACAGCTTTCCCCAGGGACAGAATAATGATCCACTCCCCCCTAACCCTGACCCCCATCCCCCACCCCAAACCAGCAGGAAGTGGAGCTCTTAGAGAAGTGAACTAGTTCAGGACCCAGCATTTTGACTGTGCCTTCCCCGGGACTCAGAGAATCGAGATCTGTGTGGCCGGGGCCACTGCCACTCAGAGTGCTTTCCCTTTCCTAATTTAAACACACGCGTCTCACGTACTGCGACAATTAAGCCACAGGAGGTCTTTATCAAATAACGCACTCTGTTGCTTTTCCCATACACAGTAATGAGCAGGAACGGAGGATTTAATACCAGGGTAGGCAACACTCAATAGTCACTTGCACAGCTTGGTATATTTAGCTAAGTCCTTGGGCAGAAAACTGTGGCTTTGCCCACAGATATGCACTGAGAGATGCCTGCCACCGCCTGAAACCGGCTTGTCCAGCTTTTCAGGAAAAGACGAGCCTCGTCCAAGCGAGGTAAAGGCCACTGCCGTGCAGGTTTCTGGGCCTGGGCAGGGCTTTAACTTCATCTCCACCTAGCGCCAGTCCTGTCTTCACTAGGAGGCCCCAACCCCACCCAAGCAACAGTGTGCTTTCTGCGCAGATCATGCAGCCCCAGCCTCCTGGGGCCCTCACCATGCCTTTCTAACCAGAGGCTGGGCTTGCCCTGGCCAAACCCCTCCCACGGCAGGCTCCATTCATGCAGACAGCCAGGTATGACAGTATGATTCAACCAACCCAGACAGGCCGCGGCACAGACAGGGTCCCCTTGGAGGGGCCTGAGTCCAGTTTCCCACCCCCGTGGGAAAGAGAACAGACCCTCCTATTCTCCGGGTCCCCAAGGTCAGGGGGCACATGCAGGCTGCGGCCATGCCCGGGCCAGAGGAGGAGAGTGCGGGCTGGTGAAAACGAGCCCAGACATACTCACGGGGTCCGTCAGCATGGCCCGGCAGTGGGAAGCCAGGGCCAGGAAGGCCAGCAGGTTGAACACGAGCCCGTTGATGACGCTGTACACGTAGTCCCGGGACGGGATCAGCATGACGAAGAGGACCACAAACTCCGCGTAGAGGACCAAGAACCAGGTGACGATGGCACAGGCGATGCCGCAGCCGTCGCGGATGAACCACATGGCTCCCGCGGGACGGGGGTGGGGAGGCGGGATGCACTTCTCCGGCTGGAGGTACTGCGGCTTCCGCTCAATGTCTCGGAAGTGATGGGCGGGGATAAGCATCATAAACTATTCTGTCCATACTGGCATCTGGAAAAGAGAGGGAAGGATCCAGAAATGGCGGCGTGGTCTGGTCGTCTGGGAGACTTGATGAAGCTACTTTTCCCAAGGGAGCCGTGAGGATCTGGGTGTGAACTTCTAATCGGAAAGCTGCCTACACCTTCTGTTCATTTCCAACGTTGAGTTCTTGCCCCTACTCCTGAGAGCTAAGTTAACCTATGTGAGACAGGGCCGCCTTGCCCAAAGCCTTCACATGACAGATAAAGAAAGGCGGGGGAGCTTGAAAAGGGCAAATGCCGAGCTTCCCTGGTGGTCCAGTGGTAAAGAATCCACCTGCCGGTGCGGGAGACGCGGGAAGATCCCACATGCTGCGGAGCGACTAAGCCCGTGGACCGCAGTTGCTGAGCCTATACTCCAGAGCCCAGGCGCCGCCACCTCGGAAACCCGTGTCCCTTACAGCCTGTGCTCTGCAACGAGAAGCCACTGCAGCGAGACGCCTGCGCCCCGCAGAGTAGCCCCAGCGCGCCACAACTAGAGAGCCCTCTGGCAACAGAGAACCAGCTCGGCCAGAAATAAATTAAAAAAAAAAAAAAGGCAAACACTTCACCCAAGGTCAGCCAGAGCAGCAGGCACACACAGAACACCAGATGGAGGCAGGACTAACAGACATATTCAAAGTCTGACCCACAAGACAAGGGGTGGGGGCGGGTGGTGGAGCACCAGGCCCTCTGGGAAAACTCATCAGTTACACTGCTGCCCGACACTGCGGACCGACCCAAGACTCATGCTGAGGCTCTTTGGGTTTGAGCAGGAGGACAGAAGGCCTAGGGTTAAGCTGCTCTAATTTTCTGTAGTGCATTAGCCAATAATAAAGGCACAACACTCAGCAGCATGGGGAATGTTCTAGAAACAAGCCAACCTTGTTTTAGCCCTCTGGCCAAAATGGTTAATTTTCCAGGGATAAGAGACTCTGAGTTAGGCTCTACCTGTGGTAACAAAGCAAAGTGTAGGAATGTTGGCCAGCGAGCCCAGAGGTGTTTCCCCACCACCCGGCTGTGGGGCTGGGTGGGTTCTGCTCTCTGGACCTAGGACAAGACCTATACCCCAGCCCCAGGCCCCTCCTCAGGGCAGGGTAGGTATGAAGGTCGAGGGAGCTATGGACGCTATGGATGTCTGTGCACACACCACAGACGGTGTGCATGTCCTCTCTCTAGGAAAGACGTCCATTCCTCCAGAAGCACGTGCTGAGCAAGGCGCCCACTCTCTCAAGGCTCCAGCCGAGTCTCTGGAGACAGCCGTGAAATCACTAAGTCCACGGCGTGCACCGCAAGACAGCAAGTCCAGACTCCCCTCCTCCAGCTCTTTCTCTTACACTCTGTGGCCTGTCGCTTCACCCACCAGGTTTCTCAGAAACCTAGAACACACTCTCCGAGGCAGGCTGGCGACACCTCAGTCTGTAGAGAACCCGAGTCCCTTGACAGCAGAGGAAATCCCTCCACAGTGGCGCTGGCTCTGTCTGCTTTCCCGAAGGACAAGTGTGAGCTCGCAACGGCTTCTCCTCGCCCTTTGCCCAATTTTCCTCCTTCCTCGACTGCCCTCACCCCCAGCGAAGAAAGAGGATCTGAACTGAATACAGTACAGTCATGAAAAGTAAGGACGTGTCCAGAAAGCTGAGAGGGGAGAATAGTAACTATGACTCAAGGGAAAGACATCCCAGAGTGAAAGTTGCACAGACTAATACTGAAAGAATAAGGCCAGGGCCTCCTCTCCCAGGCTGCCAGGGAATTAATGGCTGAAAGGCAGGTAATGTGGATTGCGTGCATTTCCAAAGGAACACTGAAAAAAAATTTAAAAAAAAAAAAAAAGGAACACTGACTCAACAAATATTCAGAGTGACTATCACATTCACCCAGAATTTTCTAATAACGTACCCTTGTGCTCTTCACATGATAGTGGCAATCAGTGTTGCCAGAGATGACTTCGAGGCATTAGAAGATGCAGGGGTACCGTCTGCAGCACCAAAGAGAAGGGCAGCAGGAGACTGAGAACCGGGGCTATCAGGGGGCTGACCCATGGCAGGGAGATTCTAAACTTCCAGACTGTGCACAACCCAAACCCGACAAACGAAAAGCTGAAATTTCATTATGATTCAAGAGCTGATCAAGGCTCACCATCTTGACAACGTCCACATGCAAGTGTTCTCCTGACTTTTCCTGTTGCCATACTGAGTTGTATGCATGTCACCCAGGCCCCCACGACTGCTGTCTAAGCTCTACACCAGTAGGGCTTTACTGGGTCACCGCCACACTACTTGATCACACATATTATAGGCTCTGTGTCTGTTCTGCATTATAACGGCAAGGCTGAGTAGCTGTGACGGAAAGACTCATTAGCTTCAGGGATTTACTCTGGCTCTTTGCAGAAGTTTGCTGGTTCTGGGATAGATGCAGGTATGCCTTGTTTGATTTCACTTCACTTTATCACGCTGCAAGAAACGCAGGCTGAATGTCTGGGGCAACCCTGGGCTGAGCAAGCCTGTTGGTGTCATTTCCCAACCGCATCCGCTCCCGGTATCTCCGCACTTCCCTAATCCCCGTGACATTTCAAGCCTTTTCATTATTCTTTTACTGTTATGGTGACCTGAGATCAGCGGTCTTTGACATGACTATTTTGTTGTTTCAGGGCAGCATGAACTAGCCCCATATAAGCCAGCAAACTTAAACGGTGAGCATTCTGCTGTTCTGACTGCTCCACGCCGCTGCTGTCTGCCTCTCTCTCTCGCTCCCGCTGCGCCTCTCTATTCCCCGAGATACAATGATATTGAAATTAGGCCAATCAATCAGCCGCCAATGGCCCCTAAGTGTTCAAATGAAAGGAAGAGTAGCCTGTCTTCTCACTGTAAATTAAAAGCTAGTATGATGATTAAGCTTAGTCAGGAAGACATTTCGAAAGCTGAGACAGACCGGAAAGCTAGGCTTCTTGCATGAAATAGTCAAGTTGTGAATGCAAAGGAAAAGTTCTTGAAGAAAACGAAAGGTGCTCCTCCAGTGAACACACAGATGATAAAAAAGCAAAACTGCCTTACTGCCTTACTGGAGAGAGCTTCAGAGCTCTGGGTGGAAGATCAAGCCCGCCGTAACATTCCTGCAAGCAAAAGCCTCATTCAGAACCTTCCTTTCTGTGAAGGCTTCGAGAGGTGAGGCCGCTGCAGGAGAAAAGTCTGAGCCTGGCAGAGTTTGATTCATGAAGTGTACGTTAAGAAGCCATCTCCATAACGTAAAAGTGAAAGGTGAAGCAGCAAGTGCTGACGTGGAAGCTACGTCAGCACGTTATCCAGAAGATCCGGCTGAGGTAATTCATGACGGCGGCTACGCTAAAGAACAAATTTCCAGTGTAGGCGAAGCAGCCTTCTGTTGGGAGAAGATGCCGTCTAGGACTTCCCATAGCTCAAGAGGAGAAGTCAATACCTCACTTCAGAGCTTCCCAGGACAGGCTGACTCTCCTGTCAGAGGCTAAGTACGCTGGTGACTTGAAGCTGACGCCAATGCTCATTCGCCATTCTGGAAATCCCAAGGTCCTTAAGACTCACTCTGGGTCTACTCTGCCTGTGCTCTGTAAACACAAGCAAAGCTGGACCGACAGCACATCTGCTGAAAACATAATTTACTGACTATTTTAAGCCCCTGTTGAGACCTACCGCTGAGAAAGATTTCTTCCAAAACAGTACTTCTCACCGACACATGTGTACTCACCCAAGAGCTCTGATGGAAACAGACAAATTCAGAGCAACACTTCTACAACTTACATACTTCCAGTGAGTATATGTTCAGAGTAGCTGACTATACCCTGTCTGTCCTCTGACAACTGCTCATTCTTATTGTGAAAAGTGCAAGTGTCAGCCACTGAGTCGTGTCCGCCTCTTTGCGCCCCCATGGACTGCGGCCCGCCAGCCTCCTCTGTCCATGGGATTCTCCAGGCAAGAATACTGGAGCGGGTAGCCATTCCTTCTCCAGGAGATCTTCCCAACCCTGGGACCGAACCTGGGTCTCCTGCATTATAGGCAGACTCTTTACCGCCTGGCCACCACCAGTCGTACGGCGGTGATGTGACTAAACCCGAGTCGTGTCCCGTATGTGTGGTTTTCCTGAGGAACAGGGCCTTCCACATGAGTAAATGTCCCAGGCAGCTGTGGTTTGTTCCTAAGCAGAAACACATTTTAACCATTTGGATGGTTAAGTTGGAAACCTTAAAAATAAAAGTAAAATCAAAAACAACAAGAAAATATACATTATAGCTGCTTTTGTCTTAAGTACAGTAACCNAGTAAATGTCCCAGGCAGCTGTGGTTTGTTCCTAAGCAGAAACACATTTTAACCATTTGGATGGTTAAGTTGGAAACCTTAAAAATAAAAGTAAAATCAAAAACAACAAGAAAATATACATTATAGCTGCTTTTGCCTTAAGTACAGTAACCATGCATTTCTTTGGAATGATTTAGAATCACTACTGGGAACAT
This sequence comes from Kobus ellipsiprymnus, assembly GCA_006410655.1. NCBI lineage: Eukaryota > Metazoa > Chordata > Mammalia > Artiodactyla > Bovidae > Kobus > Kobus ellipsiprymnus. The sequence continues at coordinate 411,841 of SJYR01002362.1, forward strand.
CAGTTACTGGAGTGTGTTAGGTCATGATGTCCTCAGCGGGGCAGAGATTCACTGTGCTCTCGGTTTTAACCAACTGGCCTGTGCAGACTCTTCCAATTCTAATTCTGGGGTCTCCTTCCTGTGGCTGTTCGTCTTCCCCCTCCATTCCTGGCGGTCATTTCTGTGTCTACGGCTACCCCCAACATACCCTTTATTTACTACTGCTCATTGGCTGTGGGCTGGAAAAGCAAAGAAAACTAAGTCTTGCTAGACTTGTTTATAAAAGAAAGGTATTCACTTTAGGTAACAGGCCTTTAGAGGACACTTGCTATGCTCTCCTACCACACAGTGCTTGCGGGCGGGGAGCCTTGCCTTTCCATTAGCCCAGGGCCTGGCACACAGTAACCATCTACGACCTGTGTTCGTTACACGAGTTCGAGAGGAAGATGCGTGAGACGGGTGGTCCTAGGCCCCCCTCCCGGAGGCCGCGTGTGGCTACTCTCAGGGCTGCGGCCATGACCCAGACGGTGGAGGGTGCCCCCGACAGGACCGTGACGGAGGGGCTGTGACTCGTACTCGTGGTTCCAGATGTTTCACCTTCAGACCATGAGAGACCAAAGGCTGGACAGAGGTGCTGTGTTTGCTCCGCCCCTCACTGGTGAGTGGGAGCCTGAGATCCGGGTAAGGACCCCAGCAAGGCTGCGCTAAGAGCTGAGCTGAAGAGCATGTTCCAGCCCACTTTAGAGCTTCGAGTAGCTCAGTCAAAACCCAGGAAGACATGCTGCTCTAAAAACTTTACTTCACCCCCAGACCCTCCAAAAGCAGTGGAAGCAGCTTTCCGATACTGAGCAGGGCCCTGGGGGCTCCTGGGCACAAGGCCTGTGTCCCCCCATTTCTCTGATTACAGGAAACAACCTTCACTCAGCCTCCAGGACCTTCCCTGAGTTCCAAGGGGCAGGTTCATGCAGTTGTTAATCAGGGAAGGGAGAGGATGTGAGACCAGGGAGGAGCAAACAGCCAAGGGCAGCCTTGGAGCGGAGTCCTGCTTCCCCATCACAGGATACAGAAACAGTAACTTGGAGCTAGTCTGCAGACACTGAACCCTCCAGGTGGGAGAAGGCTGCTCACGAGCATGCAGACCCCAGACAAGCTGGACCTGAAAGGTGATGATGCTGACCACTACTGGACCTCGCCACCAACCCATCAGAAGAACAGTCAAGGGGGCGGGTGGACCTGGCATGGAGAGAGGCAGTGCTGGGGGGCAGCTGGGCATCCAGGCCTGGATGCGTGAGCATGCGCATACGCGGGCTTTGTTGGGAACAGTGTAGCTTTAAAAGTAGGGAGTAGGCTGTGTTTTACAAGGCCTGGATTTCATGAGTTGGGAGTTAATCCTGGAGGTTCTGGTGAACCACTAAAGCTTCTGAGGAAAGCTGTGAGGGGAACATGTCCGCACTCTAGCAAGGCGATGCCAGCAGCGACAGGCAAGACAAACGAGAGGGCTCTGAGACCAGACGCCATCGAGCCCAGGGGGCCACTAAGGCAATAGGCCTCAGCGATGCTTTGGGGGAACTAGGTGTTCTCTTCTTGTGAGGGGTTACCAGTTTTCCAAAGAAAGACCAAAGCAGTGATCATTTTGCAATTTTAATTAATTGTTGGGAACAGTGTAGCTTTAAAAGTAGGGAGTAGGCTGTGTTTTACAAGGCCTGGATTTCATGAGTTGGGAGTTAACCCTGGAGGTTCTGGTGAACCACTAAAGCTTCTGAGGAAAGCTGTGAGGGGAACATGTCCGCACTCTAGCAAGGCGTGCCAGCAGCGACAGGCAAGACAAACGAGAGGGCTCTGAGACCAGATGCCATCGAGCCCAGGGGGCCACTAAGGCAATAGGCCTCAGCGATGCTTTGGGGGACCTAGGTGTTCTCTTCTTGTGAGGGGTTACCAGTTTTCCAAAGAAAGACCAAAGCAGTGATCATTTTGCAATTTTAATTACAGGCAGAGCTAGGATACTGTGGGCTTGGTTCAAGACCACTTCAACAAAATGAGTATTACACCAAAGTGAGCCTATGAAGTTTTGGGTTCCCAGTGCATATAAAAGTCATTTTTATACTATCTTGTAGTCTATAAGTGTGCAATAATATGTCTAAAAAACAATGTGCATATCTTAATTAAAAACACAATACCACTAAAAAAAAAAAAAAACGCCACCATCTGAGCCTTTCAGGGAAAGACTAGAGATCACTTCAAGAAAATTAGAAATACCAAGGGAACATTTCATGCAAAGATGGGCACCATAAAGGACAGAAATGATATGGACCTAACAGAAGCAGAAGATATTAAGAAGAGGTGGGAAGAATACACAGAAGAACTGTACAAAAAAGATCTGTATGACCCAGATAACCATGATGGTGTGATCACTCACCTAGAGCCAGACATCCTGGAATGCAAAGTCAAGTGGGCCTTAGGAAACAT